>MEHQ01001240.1:93469-178263 GCA_008828725.1 Saccharina japonica
GGGGGGGGGGGGGGGGGCGTACTCATTTGTTGCTTGCCTTAGTCATTTGACCATTGACCACGCATCCCTTTCGAGACGGAGCAACGGAGCAACTCCGCACAAGGGGGATGATCTTTACATAGTAATCCCATTGCTGTCTAGTGGCCACACCGGAAGACAAATCAATTCATTCGATGCTGTCATTCATACACAAAAAAATCCGCCTCAGAAGCGGTTTTTAGTAGGATGCAGATCACCCTTCATGCGACTCGCCGGATGACTCATGACGCTTCGAGCTCGGTGCTAGCGATCTCTGCCCTGTTCGATGAAAACTCGACGTGCTCCGTCCCGGCATTGTAGGGATGCGCGGGTCTATGTCCATACGACTACGGCCATGCATGATACTAAGTATCCCCCCCACCCCCCCTCCTACCCCGTTCCCCCCGCGCCATACGACTACGGCCATGCACGTCATGAGTATGAGTACACCCCGGACAGGAACCTAATACGAGATAGGCAGTACGAAGTCCTGTTGTTGTCTCTTGTCCAGGGTGTGACATATTTTCATTATCGAGAGAGAACTACACTCGTCAGCGCGCGACTCTACGCCTATTAATAATAGGAATATGATAAAACAGACAGGCGGGCACGATGACATCTATTGATAGGGCTATATAGGTACTGGCAGCTCTAGCCAGGAGAAGGATTCCTGGCTGCGTCAGTAGCCAGGAACCTGAACCTGGCCAGGAGTTTAGTCACCGCCCCCCCCAACCCAGGTACCACCTACATTTTGCTCCCCGCTGAGCACTGACGGTTCCGTTCCAGGTGCAAGTGGCCTCCCCGTCCTGTCGCACCATGCCGCCACGCGAGCGCCTTCCTCTTTTCCCCCTTCCGCATCGCCGCCGGTCTTCGCCTGTCCTATGACCTCCAGCTCGACCCCTCCTGAAGGCTTGGTTGCGATGACGCACATGGGGAGGTAAGGAGAAGGCTTCGAGGACGAGGCCACGGAGTGGAGGTCTAGGGTCCAACCCCCTCCTCCTCCCCCGCTGCTACCGCCGCTGTCAGCGTTGGCGTTGGCGATCTTCGGGGGGCCTGAGGACAAGGAAGAGAGGAAAGTGGAGCCGATGAAGTCCTGCCAGAGCGTCACGCACATGTACCTGTTGTCGTTTTTCGTTTTTCGCGGGACGGTTTGCGGCAACGGCATAGACAGGGGTGGGAGTTGTTGGAATGCGTTTTGTCGTGCTATGATATAGAGCGCGCCTCGATAAGCCCTGGTCGCACATAAGCCTCCTCATGTGCTCCGATACACTCTGGGTTGAAAATTTCAAATTATACGCCCAACAACCTCTGTTCGAAAGCGTTAACCCCCCCCCCCCCATCAATTGAGTTTGAAAGTCTCCATAGCCAAGATAAAAAAAATCTGTTTTTAAAGTCCCAATAGCTCCCACAAACGTATGTTCGAACAACTTAATTGTCCCGCGAAACATAGCCGGAAACCTCAATTTCCCGGTCGAACTCTAAGCTGTGCCCGAAAAAAGATAAAGTCTCGGCCACCCCAAGATTCACGTTCGCGAGTCTCCACGCGGCGACGGGTAGTCCACAACCGCTGCCGTAGACGAGCTACTGCAATCAGCGCTGACAATAAGTGGTCCAATGGGTAGGTAGCCCGCTACCGACGAAAAATATCAGGGGCAAGGGTCGACATGCACGTGGCAGCGGAGGCGGCAACTGCAAACAGTGGCGGGGGTGGCGGCATTCGCGTCCCGTTTTGCAGCGATGCATATATACGACTCATACCAATTGGGCACACCGAAACAAAAAACGATACAGGCCGGTGGTTAAGGTGCCCAGTAGTTTGATCATTAAAAAAACAGAACAAAAAAAAAAGGCTGGAAGCGCCAGAAAAACAAAATTGAAAACAAAAACAGATCGAAATATGCAAAAAAAGAGTCGCGCGGGCGTCACCGTTCCTCGGTTACTCCACGACCCCAAAAAGGCGGCACGCCGGAAACGCAGGAGGAGCGCCGAGAGCTAGCTAGCCTCAGCGTCGTTTCACACGAGTGTCGTCCCCACCCCCGGCACTTTTCGAACTACCGCCCGTCGAAAATTCAATTTCTGATTGTATTGTTCCCGTACAAGCATACTGTTTGGAGCAGGAGCATACCGAGGACGCTTTTCCTGTCGTCCAGTTTCTTCCCGGTTTATGAAAACAAGAATTGTGTTTTAAACTACCCTTCAGTCTCCTTTAAAAAAGCATTGCTTGCGTAGGACAGAGCAGAGAACAGAGTGCGGGACCAAACGACGGGCAAGCAGCGGCAGGTACCGTTCCTTCCTTCCTTCCTTCCTTCACTTTGTNACATACATACATACATACATACATACATACATACATACATACATACATACATACATACATACATACATACATACATACATACATACATACATACATACATACATACATACATACATACATACATACATACATACATACATACATACATACATACATACATACATACATACATACATACATACATACATACATACATACATACATACATACATACATACATACATACATACATACATACATACATACATACATACATACATACATACATACATACATACATACATACATACATACATACATACATACATACATACATACATACATACATACATACATACATACATACATACATACATACATACATACATACATACATACATACATACATACATACATACATACATACATACATACATACATACATACATACATACATACATACATACATACATACATACATACATACATACATACATACATACATACATACATACATACATACATACATACATACATACATACATACATACATACATACATACACATACATACATACATACATACATACATACATACATACATACATACATACATACATACATACATACATACATACATACATACATACATACAGGCAGACAGACATACAGACAGACAAGACAGACAGATAGACAGACAGACAAACAGACAGACAAACAGACAGACTAAATCATGAAGTGGGAATCGATGACCTGTCCAAGGTGTAAAAACCTTCAAACAATCAAAACTAAAAACGGTAACAGAAAAAATAAAAACGGCGCTGCTTACCCGGACATGTCCGTGACGTCCATGACTCGCCACGTCATTCGCGGGCGTGCTTTGGCGTGAGCGCGGCACATCTCGGCGACCACCGGCTGGCTGAAGTCCACGTTCTCGACCTGTCAGCGAGAAGGAGGGGTCAAGTGTTTGAGGTAAATAAGGAACCGAGAGCGGTAAGAAACGCCCGAAAAATTACCGGACCGCCGCGCAACAAGTGGCAGAAAAAGAGAGACAGAGAGATATTTGTAGAGAGAGGAAGCCAGAGATTCAGAGAAAGGGAAGGGGTAGGAGATATATGGGGGGGGGGGGGGGCACTCGTTTGTTGCTTGCCTTAGTCATTTGGCCATTGACCACGCACCGCTTTCGAGACGCGGGGCGGCGGAAAGGGAGAAAACGAGGGGGAGAGAGGAGAAGAGGTAGAAGGAGAGAGAGCCAAGAGAGAGATGCTAGCACAATCCACAAACGATCACCCATGAGACAACGTACCTGGTAGTATTAGTACATACCAGGTAATGGAGTAATAGTATATACTGCTGTAGGTTAGGTTTTGATTTCTACTCACTGCAGCACGTTTAGGTGTGCGAGATAGGTTGCTCTCAGCTCGCAAGCTTGAGGCGCCAACCACGCAATCCACCGAACTACGAAACCAGTAATAGCTTTTCTATCCTGCCAGGTATTACGAATTTACACACATTAAAATTGCCGCTGTTGTAAGCATCCACCGGCCCGGCTGTCGGCTGCCGACACTCCCCTTGCTGGTTGGCTGGGTTCAGTACGTACGTACTACGACTATACAGTAGTAGTTGCAGTTGGGGCCACCAGACCGCCGACCACTCACCCAGCATTCATCGTTCAATAATCTGCCATCCCGTCAGGTAAAAAGTCTGAGGTCTAGAGGCCGAGGCCATCGACCATCGACACTACTGGTGTCTGTACGTAGCCAACAGCAACAACACCCACTAACAACTGTCTTCATATCAATAGTACGTAGCCCTCGCGGTCTCTCACGGAAGCGGGGCACCCGTCGGCGGCGTGTACGGGGAGTTATATGCGCGCCCGAGGCGCTTACGCCTGTTTGTTCCTGTGTTCGGGTTCAAATGTGTCGGTGAACGGTCTAGTTTTGACTCGTCAACGCCTCTTTAGATTCAATGTAACAGTTATAGTATGGGAGTTCCTTGGCGGCTGTCCGTCAAGGGGCAAGAGTGCCGTCAACCATCGCATCACCTTTCTTCCGGTTTTGAGGCAATGGGAATATGCCGTCGCTGTATCAGATGGTTATGATGATGAATTGCTGCTGATGTTGATGGTGTTCTCACATTAGCTCATTTCCTTGAAACCTAGCCAGTGGTTTTATCATTCTGTCACCATCAATGACCCTCGTACCTCTTCGAAACCGTCGTCGTACAATTCAGCGCTGAAGTTGGAGTTGCCGCAACCGATAACGAGGATGCGGTCTGTTCTCCTCAGCGTCCGGCACACCAGCTTGCGCAGGTCTTGATACTCGCCATACCTAAGGCGTTGAAGCACAGCGCAAGCGGAGGGAGGTTTTTGATCGGATTGCTGGCGGTGAGGTCGGCCGATTGATAGAACAAAATGCCCTCGTACTCGTAATATTATTCGTATCGGCACTGTCATGACGACTCATGATAAGATGGGTTCATACCATGCCAGGCACCAAAACAGCCATCTATGTACACGCGGTTGCAAGGTAACGTAGAACAAAAACCCGCATACTCGGGAGTATACTTGTCCGGCCGTCGTACGCAGTATGTAATGGCATGGTGTTGTCCAATGTTGTATACGTCGTACAGTCGGCGGTTATATTATATTAACAAAAACAGAAAAAAAACTGTGAGCTCGAAAAGTCGGCGGTTGTACGTATGATATGTATGCTATGTAACCATATTGCGGTATGTGGTATATACCAGTATGCGGTACATGTGCGATACGAGGTATGCAGTACCCCAGTAGTATGCAGTATGCGGTACGAGTAGATGGTTTGAGGTGCCAGGCATGCGGTGCTGTGTGCGGTATACCTTGTACGGCATACGGTACCTATGCGATACGCGTAAAATGTACATCAATAAATAAATACCAGGGTATTAGTTTTGCTGTCGACCGACAGAGTACATTATGCAGTACGTGGTACTCGTGTGCCGGTGCGCTCGTGGACGTCGTCGGCATGGCGCTGGTATTACCGTGTGGTCGAAAAGCCGTATTGCCGCCGTCAATAGATCACGCCGCATGCCCGCTTCGAGCTGCCGACTTGCCGACATCGCATCCAACTCTCCTAGGACCTGACCATTTTCAGACCAGCTAGACTGCTGACATAGTTTTCAGTATGAGGCATTTATACAGCACAGGACACCAAACAAGAAACAGGAAATTTGGTCCAGGCTGGATTTCTTATTTGAGAGAGGGTGATTTCTACGCTAATTTCAAGACAACGACTCCCGACTTTCTTATTTTCCTCTAAATGTCATTCTGGCTTCCTTATATATTAGCCTGTTTCTTGTTAGGTGTGTCCTGTGCTGTACTGGTATACGAAGTATACGTAAAGGGCGTTGAGTTCGCACAGGGGTGCTATCATTGTTTTTCAGCGCTCGTTTTCTCGACAACTGGTAAGGGTGCTAAAGTCGACCATTACATTTTCGGAAGGCTACGTACTTACGTATCGACCAGATCTTTCGGAAAACACCTTGTTCGGTATTGTCAACCTTAACATTCCCGTTTTGGAAAAATGGAGCGCTGAAAATGAAAAACGATCGTACCCCTGTGCGAACTCAACGCTCTTTACCTTGTACGAAGTATCATTATAATACTACCAAAACGGCAAAGTATCTGGCTCTGTGGTGCGAGAACGCAGCGGTGCAGCCGCAGTAGCAGCACAGCAGCAGCAGCAATGTACGTATCTTGATGTACAGCGTACAGCAGTTGGGCGTCGAACAGCAAAATAACCTGAAACAAAATAACAGACTACGACCGGCTGCTATACTCGTTGTCGTACAGCAGAGCTTCCCCGAACCATTGCACTGCTGCTACTCGTACGTCGTATGATACTGCTACCGCTGCGCAGGTAGCAGGTGGACCATATGGCACTTCAAGGTACGTCTACGACGATAATCGCCGGGTGACCATTCATGCAAGTCGTCTAATAGCTACAAGCAGCCCTACGAGTATATACTTCTGTAGGACACATGCCTTGCCAACGGAGTGCCCCCTGCAGCCTGCACCCTGCATACGTATCGAGCAAGCAATGAATTGTTGCTCGCAGTGTCGCAGTGGGAGCGAGACAGGAAATATGCGGCGGAATAAGGTACGTACTAGTGCCAAGGCAAGCCTACACTGCTTTGTGCTGCTCCCTGCTGTTCATAGAAACTAAAATCGTGTCGCTATCGACTCACCACTCGAACGCATCGGTCCTCTGCTGGAAGAACGTGTCCCAGTATTCTTTGGAGCGGAACTCGTCGTGGTGTCGAGGGAGCAGTGCAGCCGCACTCATCCTCTCAGCGGTAGTTGATGTGTGGTGCAGACCTTGCAAAAAATGTGTAAAAGTTGTCCGTAGGAAATTAGGTGGTGTCGTCGAAGTCGGGGATGCTTTGACCCTGAACCTCAACAGCCACAGGCTCAAGCGTCCCGCACCTTAGTCAACCTTAACGAACGACTCGCCGTGTGCTTGAGAGTGGTTCTTTCGACGGTGGTGTCCAAGCTCCTTTTACGTTGCTCCTGAAAGAACTTGCACCCTGTGTGCAAAACGCTTCCAAATGAATCGTGAACTCCCGTGCTTCCCAAGTACAACAATAGCAGACACCAGACACCACACACGTTGACGTTCAAGGGGTGCTACGTTCAAGCTCTGCCCCAATGAGCCTCCGGCCGATGGAGCCTCGTACTGCGGTATCCCTAACCATCATGTCGCTCGCTCTTCTTTCGCTTCTGCGTCGGAGCGGCGCGTTCCGGGGCTTGCCGCTGTTGCCTCGCCGAGCCTACACAACGAGAAGCAGCAGCAGTGCTGCTGGTGCTGCTGGTGAATCTGCTGTGCAAGCGCGAGTTGCTGGTCCTGAGGGGACAGAGCTTCCGAGCGTGATGCATAGAGTCGTCGGTGGCGATGAGCTGAAGGTAAGGACGGCTGGAAGTTGGTGGAGGCAGCGGGAAGATGGGTGATTGCTCGACATGTCTCTCGTGCTCGCGTGACGACAAATGCGTCTGTTTGTTCCGCTTCAAGCTGCCGTTGTGCGTAATCGTACCAGAGACAGAGAGAGGACCAAAGAGATTCGTGATGTTGTGGGGTGGAGGGGGGGGTACTGAGCAGCTGGTGCCGAGTACTGAGTCGTACTGAGTTGTTGTACATAGGTGTATACCGGGTGTTCATGGTTTGATTTGGTCTATGTTGTCAACGAATGCACAGAGTAAGTACCTTTAGGTACGAGTACGGTCTACGATCTGCGGCACACATGACACATGCCAGTACGTACGATGATAGATCCAAGCTACGAGTATGAAGCGTGGCCATCACAAGCAGTCGAAACAACATAACGGCGTTGCCTCATCTCCTGCAGTTACTGCTATATACCCGGCAGTACAACGTCTCTGTGGGTAAAAGTAACGACACTTCTTGCTATCGCTGTAGACAACGAGTTCATGACCAGGACCCAAGGTCTAAAGCAGAAGCAGAGTAGGTTGTCCAGGTTCAAAATGCCGGTATTCAAAATGTCCTTTCGACAACCACCACATACGATCCGAGTATGATGTATGATCGTATCCGAGTCGTACGAGCATCATATGGTAAGTTCTCACGGAAGCTCTTTCTCGTGCCCGTCGTCTCTCGTCCCTCGCGTTCCTCTTCTGCGACTTGAAAATTCAAATACCACTGGCCGTCGTTCCTTTCAATATCTGTACACCCATACGTCGTAGTCGGAATTGATAGTGGTGGGAGATGTGCACGGCTGCTGCGGTGAGATGGTGACGCTGCTGGAGCGGTGCGGCTACAGGTTGGGAAACCGAGAGGACAGAGAGCGCTTTTCGGTCGTGCTGGCAGGGGATCTCGTCAACAAGGTACGACGTGTCTGATACCAAGGTTACAAGAAAAAATATACCAGGGTAAATTGTATCATACGGTACATATCTGCTACCTGAAACATGGTATGCCGTACGATATCCTACCGTTGTTGTTATTGTTGTTTGTTGTTCTTATGCACATTAATTCATCGCCAAGAACGCGTCTGTAGTCACAGGACAGGCTCCGACAACTCTGGGGTGGAACACCTTAACTATCTGCAGGTCGAAGGGTTATGGTTACGAGGTACAGTAGTGCGTTAGTGGAATGCCGGCCCACTTCGGACGTTGTCATATGTTTGCTATTACCTTCTTCTGTGCTGTATGTAAGTACATACCGGTACCTTGCCGAGGGGCACCAATGCAGCGTGGTGTCGGTTGCATGAGTTCTGTTAAACCAATGTAACGAATGAAAGATCAACGGTAATCTTGCACTATGGTATACTCCGTACTTAATTTAGCTGGCTTGATGTTCCCAACGGCTAGCTACACCAGAACGCAAAAGTGCCGCAGCGAATGAGAACTTTGCGCTTCGTTGGACGCAGGGAGATTTTGACAGACGTACTGTCGGAGAGGTGTAGAAGTAGGGGCATATCTGCTGTTTCAACCGCCAATATTGACGGCACGCGCTCAAAATAGGTATAAAAAGCAAAACCCTTGTTTCGCCCCTCGATGCCAAACGAAAACAACTGCGATAATAGCTGTTGAAACGTTGCCGAACGGCCCGTCTAGTTCACGCCACCATATCCCACCACCCCACCCGGAACCTACAACACCCCCCCCGCACGCTCCACGTCGAAAGGGATGCGTGGTCAATGGTCAAATAACTAAGGCAAGCAGCAAAGGAGCACGCCCCCCACAGCCTCACACCCACCACACTCACAAAAACGCTTTGCCGTGTTTCATCGCACGCAAAATATCGTCTGCACCAGGGGCCGAGGAACGCCGAAGTGGTGCGAACGGCTAGAGAAGAAGGCTTCCTAGCGGTGCGCGGCAACCACGACAACTTTATCCTGTCGGCGGCGTCCGGTGTGGGCAGGTTTTCGGAGAGCTTGGCATCGGAGGGGGGGGGGGGCGTGGCGAAGAGCCCGCCGTGGGTGCAAGAACTTTCGAGGTGACCAATCGTTCCCACAGGTTTCTTCCAGGGCAAAGTTTTGAAAGGAGTTATGTGATTGGCCGACACCCAATGGTTCGGAAGTGACGTAAGTTGGGGGGGGGGTAGGTACTGCCATGATGCGAAAGGGGGGGGTAGGGCGGGGTGGAAGGGGGGGGGTTACTGTCATGTGTATGGGCCGGAGAAGAAAGGGGAGGGGGGGAGGAGTGCCATGGGCCGGAAAGGGGGCGCTTGTTCCTGTCGCTGTTTTGAGTATCAGCCGCAGTATCGGGGACATGGGTTGCATGCACTAAATACACGGCCTGTCGGCGTCGTGTTTCCACGATGCAGCGTTCGTCGTGACGGTCGTGTTTTGAGACCGGTACGCCTTTTTATCTTCTGCCCATTTTATTTACTACGCCATTGTGCTGTGCTGTGCTGGGCGTTGAGCACAATGGTAGAAGCCCACGCCTCTTCGGAAAGATAGCTATTAATTAGGCTCTTGTGTTTTTTTGTCCCACACGCCTTCACCACTGGGCACCCTCACCTTCATCCAGCTCACGATTTTCTCCCCTTCCATGTGCGTTCCACCCACCCGGTACGTTTCCTCCTCGTGTCATATTCCTCCATGGTAATACAGCGAGGACCTCCAGTGGATGAGTGCCCTGCCGTACACCTTGAGGTTCCCCTCGATGGGCTGCATGGTCGTGCACGCGGGGCTCGTGCCGGGAGTGCCGCTAGAGAGCCAAGACGCCGAAGCGATGTCGTCCATGCGAAACGTCGTGGAGGTGGGGGCTGACGGCAGTTACGAGGCCCGAAGCTACACCACCGAAGGTACACGGCCGTCAGACACGACGAAAAATATTACGTACGTACAGTATCGGCCCTCTCGATAGAAGCCTGAAATCAGATGTTAGGCGAACATCCTTATATCCTTGTTCTGGCGGAGCGAGAAGGGGGTATGATTATTATAATCTCCTGTAGACGGCGAGCACGTAGGCTACACACTTTCTTTCTTTTTTACTATTTTCTAGGCTAGATTTCTTAAAGTCTGTTTCCGTACGGGGGCAGGACCGATACCGTACTCGTCGTGTAGCGTTAGTGCTGGTGTACAAGGTTGATACCCTACTGTTAGTACGGGCTGTAAAATGTTGGTCGTCTAAATACGGCATCTCCGAGGCTCGGCTCTAGGCAAGGGGGTTTTTAGCTTGTGTTTGTTTTGAAGAAGCTTCGAAGGTCATATGTTTCTGTATCTTCGTCCGGGACCTGGCGTGGACGACGCAGTTCTGGTTCAGCCATTGTCGACACTGACCTCCCCCCACCCCCCCACATGATGTATGATCGTATCCGAGTCGTACGAGCATCATATGGTAAGTTCTCACGGAAGCTCTTTCTCGTGCCCGTCGTCTCTCGTCCCTCGCGTTCCTCTTCTGCGACTTGAAAATTCAAATACCACTGGCCGTCGTTCCTTTCAATATCTGTACACCCATACGTCGTAGTCGGAATTGATAGTGGTGGGAGATGTGCACGGCTGCTGCGGTGAGATGGTGACGCTGCTGGAGCGGTGCGGCTACAGGTTGGGAAACCGAGAGGACAGAGAGCGCTTTTCGGTCGTGCTGGCAGGGGATCTCGTCAACAAGGTACGACGTGTCTGATACCAAGGTTACAAGAAAAAATATACCAGGGTAAATTGTATCATACGGTACATATCTGCTACCTGAAACATGGTATGCCGTACGATATCCTACCGTTGTTGTTATTGTTGTTTGTTGTTCTTATGCACATTAATTCATCGCCAAGAACGCGTCTGTAGTCACAGGACAGGCTCCGACAACTCTGGGGTGGAACACCTTAACTATCTGCAGGTCGAAGGGTTATGGTTACGAGGTACAGTAGTGCGTTAGTGGAATGCCGGCCCACTTCGGACGTTGTCATATGTTTGCTATTACCTTCTTCTGTGCTGTATGTAAGTACATACCGGTACCTTGCCGAGGGGCACCAATGCAGCGTGGTGTCGGTTGCATGAGTTCTGTTAAACCAATGTAACGAATGAAAGATCAACGGTAATCTTGCACTATGGTATACTCCGTACTTAATTTAGCTGGCTTGATGTTCCCAACGGCTAGCTACACCAGAACGCAAAAGTGCCGCAGCGAATGAGAACTTTGCGCTTCGTTGGACGCAGGGAGATTTTGACAGACGTACTGTCGGAGAGGTGTAGAAGTAGGGGCATATCTGCTGTTTCAACCGCCAATATTGACGGCACGCGCTCAAAATAGGTATAAAAAGCAAAACCCTTGTTTCGCCCCTCGATGCCAAACGAAAACAACTGCGATAATAGCTGTTGAAACGTTGCCGAACGGCCCGTCTAGTTCACGCCACCATATCCCACCACCCCACCCGGAACCTACAACACCCCCCCCGCACGCTCCACGTCGAAAGGGATGCGTGGTCAATGGTCAAATAACTAAGGCAAGCAGCAAAGGAGCACGCCCCCCACAGCCTCACACCCACCACACTCACAAAAACGCTTTGCCGTGTTTCATCGCACGCAAAATATCGTCTGCACCAGGGGCCGAGGAACGCCGAAGTGGTGCGAACGGCTAGAGAAGAAGGCTTCCTAGCGGTGCGCGGCAACCACGACAACTTTATCCTGTCGGCGGCGTCCGGTGTGGGCAGGTTTTCGGAGAGCTTGGCATCGGAGGGGGGGGGGGGCGTGGCGAAGAGCCCGCCGTGGGTGCAAGAACTTTCGAGGTGACCAATCGTTCCCACAGGTTTCTTCCAGGGCAAAGTTTTGAAAGGAGTTATGTGATTGGCCGACACCCAATGGTTCGGAAGTGACGTAAGTTGGGGGGGGGGTAGGTACTGCCATGATGCGAAAGGGGGGGGTAGGGCGGGGTGGAAGGGGGGGGGTTACTGTCATGTGTATGGGCCGGAGAAGAAAGGGGAGGGGGGGAGGAGTGCCATGGGCCGGAAAGGGGGCGCTTGTTCCTGTCGCTGTTTTGAGTATCAGCCGCAGTATCGGGGACATGGGTTGCATGCACTAAATACACGGCCTGTCGGCGTCGTGTTTCCACGATGCAGCGTTCGTCGTGACGGTCGTGTTTTGAGACCGGTACGCCTTTTTATCTTCTGCCCATTTTATTTACTACGCCATTGTGCTGTGCTGTGCTGGGCGTTGAGCACAATGGTAGAAGCCCACGCCTCTTCGGAAAGATAGCTATTAATTAGGCTCTTGTGTTTTTTTGTCCCACACGCCTTCACCACTGGGCACCCTCACCTTCATCCAGCTCACGATTTTCTCCCCTTCCATGTGCGTTCCACCCACCCGGTACGTTTCCTCCTCGTGTCATATTCCTCCATGGTAATACAGCGAGGACCTCCAGTGGATGAGTGCCCTGCCGTACACCTTGAGGTTCCCCTCGATGGGCTGCATGGTCGTGCACGCGGGGCTCGTGCCGGGAGTGCCGCTAGAGAGCCAAGACGCCGAAGCGATGTCGTCCATGCGAAACGTCGTGGAGGTGGGGGCTGACGGCAGTTACGAGGCCCGAAGCTACACCACCGAAGGTACACGGCCGTCAGACACGACGAAAAATATTACGTACGTACAGTATCGGCCCTCTCGATAGAAGCCTGAAATCAGATGTTAGGCGAACATCCTTATATCCTTGTTCTGGCGGAGCGAGAAGGGGGTATGATTATTATAATCTCCTGTAGACGGCGAGCACGTAGGCTACACACTTTCTTTCTTTTTTACTATTTTCTAGGCTAGATTTCTTAAAGTCTGTTTCCGTACGGGGGCAGGACCGATACCGTACTCGTCGTGTAGCGTTAGTGCTGGTGTACAAGGTTGATACCCTACTGTTAGTACGGGCTGTAAAATGTTGGTCGTCTAAATACGGCATCTCCGAGGCTCGGCTCTAGGCAAGGGGGTTTTTAGCTTGTGTTTGTTTTGAAGAAGCTTCGAAGGTCATATGTTTCTGTATCTTCGTCCGGGACCTGGCGTGGACGACGCAGTTCTGGTTCAGCCATTGTCGACACTGACCTCCCCCCACCCCCCCACCCCGCACACGCGGGCGTGTGTGTGCTAATACTTGTCCGGCCCCTAGGTCTTGCATGGGCTAAAGCGTGGAAGGGGCCAGAGCACGTCTACTTCGGGCACGACGCGAAGCGAGGGTTTCAGAAGGAGGCGTTTGCGACGGGTTTAGACACCGGCTGTGTGTACGGTCGATCGTTAACGGCTGTTGTTTTGCCGGGACGAAGGGTCGTGTGCGTCCCCGCCGAAGCTACGTGGTCGGAACCCGGGGGGGGCAAGAAGAAGGGAAGCAGTTAACGGCAGGGAAGGGAGGGGAAGGGGCGTATTCGTTTGTTGCTTGCCTTAGTCATGTTGACCATTGACCACGCACCCCTTTCGAAACGGGAAGGGGGGGGGTGGTATTCAGTGGTGGGAGGGATAGAAAGGAAGTGGTTCAAAAATGTGTTTTCGTATCAGCAGCACTGTTGAGATAACCGACTGATCACGGCCAAGCCTCAGCGTCACGCGGGTGGACCATGCCTCTCTGCAGCACCTTCTTCGCCCAAGTCTGAAAATTGTCGGTAGATTCTCCGCCACTTTGGCTATGTTCCCACCATCTATGATAGGCATCGCAGACCAGAGATACAAACCCTCCTGTAAGTAAAATCATACAAAGAAGGTGTATTTCGTGGGCATCCACTTCTCTGAGCCCCCTTGTGCTCGCCCACCCCTCCCCGCGTACTTCTTGGCAGAGAGGTGATTACGGTGTGCCGCGGGTTCACTCGTTGTGGTAGACAGTTATGTATTTAACGTTCCCTTTGACATTTTATACCCCCCCACCATCACCACCCACCACCCGGTGGTAGTTCTGGAATTATGTCTATTTTTTTTCGTACCTACTATTTTTCGTACCTACTATTAATTCCACAAGTGTAACTTGTGGTCTCAGGAACGGATAAAAAAAAACTGTCTGTCTGTCCGATGAGTGTCAGTCTGGGGTACCCCACGGACACATTTCTTTCGAAACTGCTACGATACACCCGTGCCGCACGCAACAGGTCGGTAGCCCTCGAGGAGGCGATCGTCATGGTCAAAACCATACCTAATCGGGTGCCCTGTGTGTGAAGTAGTCAGGGTTGGCTGCCAGCATCCGCGAGCCNCCCGCACACGCGGGCGTGTGTGTGCTAATACTTGTCCGGCCCCTAGGTCTTGCATGGGCTAAAGCGTGGAAGGGGCCAGAGCACGTCTACTTCGGGCACGACGCGAAGCGAGGGTTTCAGAAGGAGGCGTTTGCGACGGGTTTAGACACCGGCTGTGTGTACGGTCGATCGTTAACGGCTGTTGTTTTGCCGGGACGAAGGGTCGTGTGCGTCCCCGCCGAAGCTACGTGGTCGGAACCCGGGGGGGGCAAGAAGAAGGGAAGCAGTTAACGGCAGGGAAGGGAGGGGAAGGGGCGTATTCGTTTGTTGCTTGCCTTAGTCATGTTGACCATTGACCACGCACCCCTTTCGAAACGGGAAGGGGGGGGGTGGTATTCAGTGGTGGGAGGGATAGAAAGGAAGTGGTTCAAAAATGTGTTTTCGTATCAGCAGCACTGTTGAGATAACCGACTGATCACGGCCAAGCCTCAGCGTCACGCGGGTGGACCATGCCTCTCTGCAGCACCTTCTTCGCCCAAGTCTGAAAATTGTCGGTAGATTCTCCGCCACTTTGGCTATGTTCCCACCATCTATGATAGGCATCGCAGACCAGAGATACAAACCCTCCTGTAAGTAAAATCATACAAAGAAGGTGTATTTCGTGGGCATCCACTTCTCTGAGCCCCCTTGTGCTCGCCCACCCCTCCCCGCGTACTTCTTGGCAGAGAGGTGATTACGGTGTGCCGCGGGTTCACTCGTTGTGGTAGACAGTTATGTATTTAACGTTCCCTTTGACATTTTATACCCCCCCACCATCACCACCCACCACCCGGTGGTAGTTCTGGAATTATGTCTATTTTTTTTCGTACCTACTATTTTTCGTACCTACTATTAATTCCACAAGAGCAGCAGCAGTCGCGGAGAGGCGGGTCTAGCAGCAGCCCGAGGCCGGTGTCTAATTTCAAGTGGAATCGGATTAATGAAACTCATGTTTGGGCAGGGTCACGCAATTTTCTGTGCTGGGAGTGATCAGGTGGCAAAGGCTTTTCCCTCAGTCCCAGTCTCGCTTTCTCGCTCCCTCCCTCCTTCCCACCCTCCCTCGCTCGCCCTGTCCCTCTCCCGCCTTCCGTCCCTCCCTCTCTCCATCCCTCCCTCCGCCCCTTCCCTTCCACGCTTCCCTCCTCTCTGCCCCTCAGCTCCCTCCTCTCTCCCCCTCAGCACCGTCCTCGAAACAAAGATGTCACGACACAGCACCTTGAACCATTTGACAGACAGCCCCTGGACTGACACCATTCTACTATAGGTTTTAGTGTTAAACATTCGGCCCTATACCCTCGACAGCGTAAGTTTGCCTTGCTTGACCTGACATAATTGTGGAACCCAAATTTTACACCTTCCGACTACGGCAGACCACGGTAAAAACCGGATTTTCCAAAAATATGCACTTGGGCAGGCTGAGACACAAATGTATATATGATACGGGTACAAAGCACTCGTAATAATATGATCTACAAGGTTCCCCTCCGGGACGTGCCTAGGGGAGTGGCGCAAGGACAAATCGAAAATCTACTATTAATATTAATACAACAACATGCGATATTGTATCATACACATATCATATTGTACCTGGTATACTGGTATGATATTAATAGTACATAAATACGACGTCATGAAATATCTGCGTATTACTGTGCATAAATGTAGACCTGCACCTGCATTTTTGGGGATGTAACATAGTCGGAAATATGATGGAACCAATACTATTGACTCGATCGTTCTTAGAGATTATTTGTTAATCCCGCCAAACATTTTATCATATTTTTCAATATTTTACTGTTGTGGCGCTCAAGGTAAGGAAGGTCTATGACACACGGCACACCGCACACGCACGCACACGTGACACATGGGACACAGCAGTGCTCGTACAGCAGTACGTAGTGGTGGGATAATATTTGCAGAAGAAGTAGAAAAGGATGCACCGAAGAAGGGGCTGAAACTCTCGACCACACCAGCCTCAGAAATCCACTTGGTTTTTGTTTGCTGTCTGTCTTATATATGTGGGGTCTGGGTTATATTATATACATACGTACAATACAAAAAAAGTTGGAAAAATAAAACATGCATCGCTGTGAGGATCGAACTCAGGCCTTCACATCCAAAATCGGACATGGTGACCATTTGACTAAATTACCAAAAACGATTGAGCCCCTTATACAATTCGTTAGCTCGGATCTTCCTAGGGGCGGGCTATTCACTTCTCGCATTGCTTAGCGAGCTAGGAAGCACTTCCTGGTGGGATCAAGGTACGGGCGTAGACCCAACCCACCCTCCAACCCTAACCCTAACCCTTACCCTTACCCAAACCGGACCCAAAACGGACCAGAAACGGGCGAGAAACGCGGCTGCGCCGCTTTTGCATCTAGCGAGAAAATTGCGAGAACATTCCGAGCGCGGACCACAATTACGATATGCGGACCACATGTACACAATTTTTAAGACAAAATCATTCCTTAAAGATCCGAGCTAACGGATTGTATGGTGCCATTTTTTAATATGTATCCAACCTACCCCCCAACCCTAACCCTAACCCTAACCCTTACCCAAACCGGACCCAAAACGGACCAGAAACGGGCGAGAAACGCGGCTGTGTTGCTTTTGTATTTATTTAGAAAATTGCGAGAACATTCCGAGCGCGGACCACAATTACGATATGCGGACCACATGTACACAATTTTTAAGACAAAATCATTCCTTAAAGATCCGAGCTAACGGATTGTATGAAGTACTCGAGCCATTTTTTATTATTTATCCAAGGGTCGGCTGTCGGCTCGAAATTTGGAGAAATTAGATTCGATTTAGGCCAAAAAATATCCGGATTTTTGTGACAAACCTAAATAATACTCGTACTCGAAATCAGACATCAAAACCCATGAATGGTTACGAGTACATACACTTGTGGAATATAAGCACGCCAACCCGTTCCTTGGCCGTACAATAACAATTGTAGATTTGAAGTGTTCGTCACCAATGGTTACGCTGTGAACCAGGTGTGTGTGGTATCATCCGAGCGAAATTACTCCCCCCTGCCAACCGTGTGGCACCTCACGATACGCTGCAGCTGCTCTACTCCGTGGCATTACTCTAGGATTTCTCTTGCTCGGTTGCATACCGAGACAGGCTTGCTGCCAGCTCACTCCCGATAGATATGCACACGACGCAAAACGGTTGGAGAACAACCACGTTCGTTCGAGTTGTTTGTTTTGTTGTCTAACTTTAGGCGAATGGCGCGGGGGTCTGCGGCCCTCTGCACAAAAATATGCCAGGAAAAAGCTGCAGATCAAGCACAGAATCAGCAACCCTCGACTGTACATGCCCTGCCACCTGGACTGGATGTTACCAAATGTGAACGTACCAGAACACCAGCACCCTGTGTTTTGCCACAGAAGAATACATACAAGATGCGCCCTCTGGCGTACACGGATCCTCTGTTTTACATGCGAATAACAGTACGTGTAAAAAAAGTAAAATAAGCGTTTCGTCTCGGGGAGTTCTGTACTACTGTATCACCCCCAACGCCTCGAGTACCACCCGATCATATGCGTTGTCGGTATCTATTGTTGTAGACCATGGGACCATGCTACATGGAGGTACAGAACGTGAGACGAGCGCTCTTTATGTCTGTACCAGGTACGAGTGACAAGCGCAGGAAAAAAACGTTCAGATCGTGGATCTAAAAACAATCCCCTGCCCCCTTGGTTAATAAAGCCAATACGTCCCAGTTGGAACTCCACCCCGACCCATGACAACAAATTCAAACAAACCATCGGCCTTCGGCGTCCTGCACCTGCGAAGCATGGGGAAGTGTTGCCAGGTGCGTCGGGATAACACCATAGGCCTTTATTTTGGCGTTGTTTTGTGTGGAAAGCTGACGATCCAGGATGCCTGTCTCGATAAATCCGTAGCTTTCGTATCAGCAGCCTGTGGCGGACACTACGCTGTCTTCGTACGAACCACCACTGCTGTTCGAGGGCAATCCACATCGGGATGTCGGATGTCGAGCCATTCTTCGTGCAAGTTACTGGACAAGTTGGCCCCGTATGCAGCTGGCTATCCAATGCTCCGTTGGCAGGAGGGCGTGAGATCGGCAAGCACTCAACAATAGCATCGCTGTAGGTAGGGGAGCACGAGCACGTACGTGGAGCAGCTTCGAAACACCTCCTTTTCTTGCTTTTCATCACGAACGGTCTCTTGAAGTACCCTACGCTTTGCGTTCCCAACCCGACGATATGTGGCCGCGCAGCAGTACGAGTAGTGCTGCCTTCGACAGTTTAGTGCACGGCTGTGGAGTTGGCCGCAGCTAGGGCGGCTAGTCTTGTCAGAGTATCATCGCACTGCTGCTGTATACCGTATACGAGTAGCGTGTCACGACTTTACCACAGCACTGCGGGTTCAACTATCTAAAAAAGCCGGGTTGGCGACATATCAGCGGCACAGAGCACGCAGCACAGCGCAGCAAGCACACAGAGAGCACCCACAAAGTACAAAGCACAGCACGACGACGGTAGCACCCGACACCTCGGTACCGGCTTCCGGTGCCGACGTCTGCCACTGCTGTAGCACGTGTTTCACGACAGCCGAAAGCAGACTCGCTCACCCACTCACTCACTCACTCACTGCATAACGGGCAGTCTTGGAGACAGTTTCTGTGTACCATCGCACCATCGCAGCGTGGTTGGCTGTTGACCTGTTGGCTGTTGACGCATCCCCAAACCGGGTACCCGATGGTATCACATTGTAACACACTGCTGCCGTACCCAGCTGTACCTGGTAGTATGGCACTCTGCTGTACTGAGGTAACTTTACGTTTCATGGCAAAGCGTTTTCGGCGTCACGCCATGAACGACTACTGTATGTACGACAGTTCGTGAGTATACCAGGTACTGATTGCTGTCGCTCTCTTACTGTGGTTACAACTGTCTGCGAGTGGACCGCATGCGTGTGTTGAAGAAATGCTACGAAGGTATGCAACGCGACGCCTGCCTCCGTCTCTATACGCACGCGCTTCGTGCACCACGCGCAACCAAACGCGCGACGACATGTTTATATCTCCCCTGAACCACGGACACCGCATACCTTTGCCTGGTCCTGTCTTGCTTCGCCTTGCCTTGCCTTGCCTCGCCTGGTCCTGTCTTGCTTCGCCTTGCCTTGCCTTGCCTTGCCTTGCCTTGCCTTGCCTTGCCTTGCCTTGCCTTGCCTCGCCTCGCCTCGCCTTGCCTTGCCTTGCCTTGCCTTGCCTTGCCTTGCCTTGCCTTGCCTTGCCTTGCCTTGCCTTGCCTTGCCTTGCCTTGCCTTGCCTTGCCTGACCTTACCTTGCCTGCCGTGTCGCGACTGCCACCGCTGCAGATGGTGATGGGGCCTGCGGGCACGGGCAAGTCGACCTACTGCAAGGTGATGCAGGAGCACTGCCAGAACGCTAGGCGGTCAGTGCACGTCGTCAACCTCGACCCCGCCGCTGAGGCCTTCGAGTACGACGTCGCTTTCGACATCCGAGGCAAGAGCCACCATACCAGCTGTATCGCACCTGTTGTCACATAATGTTCGTACCTACAGCAGCACCAGGTACAGTTGACGTTTTCAAACGCAGACAGGAAATAACAGCATTTACAGCAGTTCATGGGAGGCAAGGTGGTACTTTGGCCAGACGGTACTGCCAGCAGGGAACGCATCACCCTGCCCCCATTGCGGTACGCACCGATACCATTCCATGCGTGACTTATCAGCATTAATATTAGTAGTTTCGGACACGGCAGCAACAGCGGGCGTGGCTGTGCAATACATGTCCAGGCGTACCTCGTACATCGCACACCCTCCAAGTGCAGCCTTGTAAGCGCAACCTTAAATCAGCCTATAAGCGCAGCCTTAAAACCAGCTGTCGACACAGAAAGCGGTGTCTGCAGAGTAAAGCAACGCTTTCTTGTGTGGGTCGACCGTGCCTCTACGCCAAGTTGAGGTGTGTTGAGGCGTGTTGCGTGTTATGCTGTTGTGTGCCGAGCGAAACCGCGGGGGTCAGCTCCTGACGAGGTGATGGTGATGCTGAACTCTTGATTGCCGCAGATCTGATATCGCTTGAGGACGCCATGGAGGAGCTTGAGCTTGGTCCTAACGGAGGCCTGGTGTACTGCATGGAGTACCTCCTGGACAACATGGACTGGCTCAAGGACGAACTCGACAAGTTCGATGATGACGAGTACATCATCTTCGACTGCCCGGGCCAGGTGCGGTGTATGCTGTCAGAACGACGGGAGATAGCGGCAGTCGCTGCACAAGGGCTGTACGGACCTCGACCCAGCTTCGACCAAATACATTTAATAAAATATTTGAACCTCAAACCCTAACCCCGACCCTAACCCCAAATCCGACGGCCTGGGAAATTTCTCGGAATGTTCTAGGATATATTAAAGAGTTAGAGTGGACTATAAACCGTTTTTTGTCGAACCTGGGCCAAGTCGTATCACTGCTGCACGTCTCCCCCGGTAGATTGGTAGATTGGTGGTGGTAGTGGTGGGTGGCATTGCCCAATCACGTGTGAGGCGGGAGGCATCACCTGGTGACAACCGGTGGTCGGATTCATTGTACTCGCGGATAGCACGCGTTGAGTCGCTGGCGACGACGGCTGCTCGCGTCGCCATGTGAAAGGGAGCGCTCCCGCGCCACCGCATGAGGATGCACCGGGTGTGGTACACCCGCGTAACGCGCGCAAATCCCTTTTGTGCGCCGATGGCGTCTTTTTTGCGGGTGTCAATCTCTCCGCCCCCCTCTTTATTTTTTCGCTCTTTCTCCTCTATCTTTATTTATCTCTTTCCCTCTGTCGTTTTCTCTCTCTCTGTCCCGTTTTTTATCTCTCTTTTATTTCTCCCCCCCTCCTGGCATCGTTGAACGCGAACAGGTGGAGCTCTACAGCCATGTGCCCGTCATGCGCAACGTCCTAGACCAGCTTAAGGTAAGAGCGACAGCGCGACTGCCGATTGGTCGTCGACAACAACAGCCTGCCAACCGTTTTGACATCGCGCCGCTGGACATCTCGTCGTGCGGATGGCTGGCGCCGACAATTTCGGCTGAAATATCGCGTGATTTTCTTCAACCCTTTTTTACAATCTACAACTGCACGTACTATATGATACGTTTTAAGGACAAATTACTTGGCATTAGACTTGGAAACATTTTTTCAGTAGGGGAAGAGTTGAGCCCCATTCAGAGCTGCAACCACTTATTGAGGACGAACTACGTACTTGGAATTGGTGTGAACAAAAATGGCAGCAGGAAAAGGGTCAACCAAACAGGGGGGGGGGGGGGGCGGACTTTTTTTTCCGTTGCCTTTGTCCTTTTACCATTTACCCGGGGGGGGGGGGGGGGGGGGGACGTACTCATTTGTCGATTGCCTTAGTCCTTTGACCATTGACCAGGGGGGGGGGGGGGGGGGGGGACGTACTCATTTGTCGATTGCCTTAGTCCTTTGACCATTGACCAGGGGGGGGGGGGGGGGGGGGGACGTACTCATTTGTCGATTGCCTTAGTCCTTTGACCATTGACCAGGGGGGGGGGGGGGGGGGGGGACGTACTCATTTGTCGATTGCCTTAGTCCTTTGACCATTGACCAGGGGGGGGGGGGGTTGGGACACCATTGGGGGCCATCCCCACTGGCCAGCACGGCTTTTCCACGCATTACAACACCATCCAGCGCTTCTGTTGGCTGCATGTGGCTGTGACACAGTACAACCCCTCTCGAGCTTCAACCGCTTGTTGGGTGATAAACTATTCACCCTTGGAATTCGTTTGATTTGGCATAATGTTTACAGTGGTAAAAGGGTGAACACCTTCAGAGCTGCAGCCACTTTTTTGGGGGGATAAACTACGACTTGAAGTTACAGTAGTGGGGGGTACTTTTTGCAGTGGTAAAAAAGACTTAACCCAGGTTCGTCCCTCTTAACCCCCCTGCCTCCCGCCCCCACCATGCCTTGCTTGTGCGGCCGTATCAACTCCGGTGTTGCGAACAACCCACGCAAGATGTGGAACTACAACGTCTGCGCTATTTTTCTGCTGGACGCTACTTTCATCACGGACCCTGCCAAGTTCGTCAGTGGGGCGCTGCTGAGCCTCAGCGCCATGGTGCAGCTCGAGCTCCCACACCTGAACGTGCTGACGAAGTGCGATCTCGCGGACAGAAGCGAGGTAAGCACGCCGATGCAGCCGTAGCAGCAACAACAACCGCGGCAACCGAGTAGCAGCAGGGGTAGCAGTCTACAGTAAACCGAACGCGTGGGACTACTGTCTCAAGCGTGGCTATCCAACGCCGCTTGGTTGGCTCGGCAGGTATACATAGCATGACGCACCTTTTGCCCGTGACGCTGTTTTTACGCCCCCCCCAAGATGGCGCGTGGGCGGTTGTTCGGGTTTCAGTACGGTAGTCAAAGCATTACCGTTACATGTACACTAGCTCATGCGGAACAGCACCATTTGGGAAGTCTACGTATTGTCGCCCAGAATGTTTCCCTTGACCTTCAAAGGTGGTGCTGGCGTGCACTTTTGTCCAATTCTAGTTTTTGTTTCTCTCTCGCCACCACCGTATATAGTGGTCCGAATTTTCTGCCATCGTGTCGTACCGTTGTGCGCCAACAGCCGCCATCGCCGCCGTCGCCGATGCCGAGGGATCCCGCTTTCTTAGCAACCGTCGGTTAGCGACGACGCTTTAAAACACGCCTGGAACTGCGTGAGCTAGACAACCAGGGTACCGTTTTGTTTTTGTTTTGGCGGTCACCACGGCTGGCGGTCGAGTTAGATCATTTGTGTGGGCTGGAGAACCTTGACTCCGCACAACGGGAATTATTATGATTGTGTCACGTAGTGTGTACCAGGTGTATGTTAAGGCACCCACGAGACAGTTACATGGTATAGACCCATTGCTGTCTCTGGAAGTGACCACACCAGGAAATATATCAATTATTACCAAGCTGTCATCCATATGCCAAGTCCGCAGTTCTTAGTAGGGTGCAGCTCACCCTCCATGCGACTCGCCAAACACCTCACGGCGCTTCGCGCTTGGTGCAAGCCGTGTCTGCCTGGTCGGTGAAATCCCGACGTGCTCCATCCCGGCAGTGTATGGATGCGAGGGTCTATGGTCATACGACTACGACCATGCATGACATAATTGCCCCCCCGCCCCCCCCTCCCCCCCGCTCGCGTGTTGGGAAGGTCGAGCGATTCTTGGACACAGAGAACGCCGCGTTAATCTCTATGCACTACCCTCAAGCGCAACGGGAGGTCCACTTTGGGACGGCGCCTTTCGGCAGGGGTGCAAACGAGGGAGGAGAACAGCAGGAGGAAGAGGAGGAGGATTTTCTAGAGGGGCTAGGGGAGGAGGGTCAGGGATCGGGGGATGCCGAAAGCGCTGCTGCCGGGGCGCAGGAGTTGGTGGGAGGGGCGTCCGGGGCGGGAGGCTTTGCGGGTGAGAGGGTTTCTTTTGACTGTGGCATGTTAGCTGTTGCTTTGCCGTGTAGAAGAAAAGTCGAGGCGTTGGGTTACTTTGTCCGTGCAGTGGGCTCTTTCGGGCGCTCCTTGCCGAGATATTAAGTTTCTGTTGGGCGGTCGTGGGACGTCTCGTTGGTGTTGGTGTTGGTGGTGCTGTGCTGTTCGTGTTGCTGATGGTGTCAGTGTTTTGTGTTGATGTTGTTGGCATTTTTATTGCTGTTGTTGCTGTTGTTGTTGTTGTTGCTGTTGCTGCGAGGAACAGCGTCGGGATGTTTCGTCGACTGCGCCGATCCAAACACACCCCTCCCAAATGCCGATCATGTTTTTTTTCCGGTGTTCACGTGCGCCCACTGCCTCTACGTACTCGGTTTCCGCCCTGGTCACAGAGTTGCGGCCACGAGGACGGTTAGATGTCGTCGGCGCTCCGGGGGGAGGGGGGGGGGGAGAAGAGGGGCGCTGCCGAGGCTTGCACGGTTAACGGAGGCGATATCGGGTGTCCTGGATGATTACACCATGGTGAGGAGGGGCTTGATTGGTGAACGATTAATGCTTTTAACAAGAGCAACGTGGTAGCAGATATTTTTTTCACGTCGAGGATAGGGTTGATGGCGCGGGTCTCGCCCTTCTGCACCGTTGCCCGGTGGCGTAACGGATAGTATTGGTATCACGAAGGCCATGTGGAACACATCCGACCCCCCAAAGGCGGCAGTCATGCTCTCAAGACCTAACGTGGAAGCATGGGCGGAATATCAGCCGTGGCTGAGAGAGGCCTTGTTATTAATAGCAGTTCCTATTACGGGGGGCCATAGTAAACACTAGTAAATAGGACCAAATATTGTTGGTGAAAATTGGAAAGTATTTAGGTTTTGGTGTGTACCGTAGGTCCCATTTACTACATTAGCCCACCCCGTAATGGCAGCAGCAGCACGGTCTGTTTGCGTGTTTTGTAACGGTAGGTCGGTCCGTGCTGTACCCACTTTGTGTTTTTGCCACTCACGCGGTGAGCTTGATTCTAGATCTTTCAGGGCAGATAGATTCCTGATCTGTATGATCTGTATGATGTAGCTCATGGTGCCGGGTGGGAACCGTATACAGCCTGCATGGTCTAGAACACGTTTCCTGGGTTGGATCTGTACTGTGCAGATCTTGCACAACATAGATATAAATAAAATGAGCATCGATGCCTCTCGTGATTTTGGAAATGGCCGAAGTCCCTCCTATCGTCTGGGCTTCAGACCGAAATGGAAACGCGTCAGCTCTCGGCGCCTCACCCGCGCTTTCTCGTCCGTTCTCTCGCGGGTCGCCTTCTCCGGCCTCCGACGGGCCTGTTCCCGCTCGCGCTCTCTCGAGGTCGCGCGTCGCCGCCGAGGGCGGCGGCCTTCAATCCGTCGGCTCTTTCGAGACGGCGGGACATCGACACTTTTTCTTCGAGGCAGGAAGGCTATTTGCGGGGCGTCGAGGTTGTTTCTTCGAGGCAGAAGATAATTTTGTGGTTGTTTCTTGGAGATACTCGTACTCATAGCGAGGTTCTACGTACGTACTTTTTACCTGTATTTGTTCCAGGATCTTGGGCTTTTTTTTCGGTCGCGAGCTTCGATAGCTCGGTCTCGCAAATGCGACTACCTACTCCCAACTACCTCCATGAGCGAGCTTTAGTCCCTTCCACCCCTTCGGCCTTGCTTCGTCGGGATACGAGTACGATACTACAGCAGCAAGCACGGCAGTCTTTGTACAGTCAGTACTACCGTAGAACAGTAGTAGCACAATAATACGACAACAAAAAGTTTAGCCGATCTTTTCTCGGGTGGATTCATACTGCCTTGGTACTGATGTTGTAGCTCCCTTCTTTTCAGGGTAGAGATATGAGTTTGTACGTAGAACAACAGCGTAGTACCAGGTACAAAGTACTGCTGTTTTGTACGTACGATGTAACGAGCAGCTGGTCTGTAGCACTGAGAAGAACGTACGTAGAACCTCGCTATATTTCGGATCTCCAAGAAACAATCACGAAATAAGCTTGCTGCCTGTGTATAGTGCTGTAGATACGAGTAGTCTGCTCCGACACGAGAGTCAGAGAAGGATTGAGACCCCCTCCCCGTTGCCGCCAGCTTTGAAATATCTCGACTATATCCACGCGCAACCGCTTGCTCGGCACGATGTGTTTTCGCCGCACGACCAAAACTGAGCCCGACACCGGGACCGCGACTGGTGCATTTCTGACAGAAACTGAGAAATGAAGTTGCGAACTGAGTATCAACACAGTTAGCGTTTCCTCCTTCCTGCGACACTTGGCATTGCCTTGACTCTGTACGTAGTATGTGTCAAATATCAAAACACGAGCGATCGCCATCACATTGTTGTCGTAAATCTCACAAACTATCCTGAAAACTGAGACTATCCACGGAACACCAAAAGCGACTGATCACATTTCTGAGACTGACTACTGTTGAGACTGAGAAATGAGGTTGCGAACTGAATATTTCAACACGCAGCATTCCCTTCTTCCTGCAACACTTGGCATTACCTTGATTCTGCACGTCAGATATCGAAACACGACCGAGCGCCATCACATTGTCGTAAATATGAAGGATGGTACGAAATAACTGATGTGCCAGGTAAATTGCCCTATCCGAAGCATGGGTACCGGCGAATGCCGGCACCCATGCGGAGCCCTTGTATTATATATATATATATAGCATAACGGCAGTTAGGATCTACAGTAGATTTCTTTTGATCGCAATCTATTCCGCGTGTGCATTCGTGAAATGGAAATCGATGATCGGTCCGAGGTGTGAAACAATGTCACGTTGTTGCTGTCGAGGTCAGTCAAGTACGAATTTATGCCCAGAATACGAACCAACACGCCTATTTATGTCTCGCGACAAACCGCGGATTGCTGTTGGCTCGGTTCTCGATCCTTCTCCTTTTAATTGAAATTTCTGTGGAAAAGTTAT
The DNA here is from genome assembly GCA_008828725.1 of Saccharina japonica. Taxonomy (NCBI): domain Eukaryota; class Phaeophyceae; order Laminariales; family Laminariaceae; genus Saccharina; species Saccharina japonica. The sequence continues at coordinate 120,384 of MEHQ01001240.1, forward strand.
GGTGCTTGTATTATACTCAAGTAAAGTAAGTGAGTGTACTTTTTGGCCACGCAGGTAGCTATCTATGAGCGTGTTATCGTCGTGATGCTGCTTGCGTTGACATGCTCCAGGTGGACCAAATGAGGTTATGCAGGTAACTGCTGTCATAGTATTATCTCATGGTCTGCTTGCATTGCCGTGAGTACTCCAAGTAACAGCACCGGTACACACTGAGGTCATGCAGGTAACTATGATCGTGTTACCTTCTCATGATGCTGCCTCCATCACCACACTTCAGGTGAAATATGTAGGTCTGTCGTGCAGGTAACTGTAATAATAGCATTGCCTCACAGTGCAGGTAACTGCGATACGTCACCTCATAATGTAAGTAACTGTGACAACATTACCTCACGATGCAGACAACTGTAATAGCATTTCCCCACGCTTTGCTTCGCTTTGCTTTGCCGTACTCTTGGGTACTCCAGGTGAACTTTTTGCCGCTAGACATCCGCGACGAGGAGGACATCGCTCTAGTGCTAAACCACGCGGACTACATCGTGCAGTACGGTGAAGACCTGGAGCCAAAGCAGCCCAAAGACGATGTGAGCACCCAAAATGGAGTCCGCACGTAGAAATTGCCGTCTGTTTTGGGGGCAGGGCGCGTGTGGTGAAATCGGTTCAGGGCATACACGACCTGGTACTGTCTCCTTTGAAGTATACAAAGTACCTGGTAGATGCTGATATCGATTACTATTTGGTGGTCGTTATGCCTTTCGTTTTTTAGGTTGTATAGTCTTGAAAAATTTAACGGCTGGTGGGCCTTTAGTTTGTTTCCAGCTGTACAAAACGTCATCGGAGATTACCTTGCGTCACCCCACGTCCGAATGCCTCCGGAAGGGAAAACCTTGTACTATTTATACTTCGTACAAAATACACATGCCCGCGTTTTGTGTAATATTAAACAAATTTAAAAACAAAAACAGCTGTGAGATCGAGGATTTCGTCGAAACTCATGTTTGCTACGTAGCTGAGTGTAATACTTCGATCGCGCGTACTTGCGGGTTTTATAGTGCAGTGTCCACCTGCGATGCGGCCGTCAATCAGATTTTCGGGAGACGGATGGGTTATATATGGCATGTGGGCTTAATCCGTTTTGTTTGGCGGATGAACATTGGAGACGTGTGTCTGCCAGCAGTTCCTGCCCTCATTTTTTACTTTGCCACTGCTGTTTCTTGTGTTGTCGCTTTTTTTTTCTACTCGCAGATCGAGATGGACGCATGACACGGGCGGACCGAGGCCGAGGTGGTTCGACGCCGCGACCGCAAATCGCAACACGGCCTCCATATATGTATCATAGGACTCTTAATAGTTCAGCCAACACCCGGGTGACACCCTACCGAAGAGGCACAAACTGTGGAGGAAGCGTCCTCTATGAAAGGCACGCGCGTAGAAGACACGAACCACGTGCACGTTTTTTTGTTGCCGTCATCTCTTGTAGTAACCCCCCGGGCTGCTTCAAAGCGCCGTCGCGAGGCTTGCTCGCTGCTTCCGCAAGCTGTAAGAGTTTAGGGCTCTTCGCGTGTCATGATTCGACCCGCGGGTCGGGTGGTTCAGGTGGTCTTCAAAATCTCACGGGTCGGGTCGGGTCGGGTCGGGTCAGCAGGTTTTCAATTTTTCACGGGTGGGATCAGGTCACCCTCGCCTGACCAGACCCGACCCGCGAGGTTTGACTTGATCCGTGAACAGGCCTGGAAATAATGGTCCATTTGTGCCGGGCGCGCCGAATGAAGCGTCTCGCTGTTATGTTCGGGATGTTGCTGCTCCTGTGCTTTTAAGAAAAAAACACTACGTAAAGAAAGCGCGTGGTGGCTGTTTTGTGTCCGGAGCATATACTGAATGAAACATCTTCAGTTTTTGTTGGCTTCATATTTCGGCGGCTGATGCTGCTTTTGGCTCTTTCATAATAATGTTCCATGATTATGCAAACACGCTGAATCACTTAGGCGCGGGAAGGAAACTCTACGCGTTTTGTGGAGGGAGGAAGGGAGGGAGGGGTGCCATTCTGCCAATAGCAACGCGCCTCATTCGCTTTTATCTAAAATGACCTGAATGGAGAGGGGGGGGGGGTGTACTAATGTCACGCATGGCGACCGTCGTGTTGTGACCATAGACCCTCTCGCACCCCTACGGTGGACGGAGTACGGGTCGGGGGGCGGGGAAGGCAGGCGTGTTTTTACTTCGCCGTTTGTCAGCAGGCCGTACGTAGGGGGGCAGTCGGTGGAGTTGTTGCTATTGCTGAAGGTGGTGGTCGATTCGATCTTCTCAGCGGTTGGCTAGAAAATTGTTAATATAGTGCTGTTTTGTGCGCTCAGTATGCGTTTTTTTTTTGTCTCAATCAAGTGTCGGGCGGCTGGCCTGGTGCTTTGCGAGTTTTATACTCGTACAATATCTAGGATCTCTGTTAACTGCAGTGCTGATGGAGAGCCTTCCCACGAGTGGAACCAACACCCGGAGACAGCTGAATAACGAAACCAACAACCGGAGCCAGCTGAATAACGAGACGACCGCTTGGTGTCCTCCTCCTGCCCGCAGTCTTTCCTCCTGCAGTGGCGGGTGGCTCGGCGAATTAGATTGTCGGAAATGCTTCCACGAGGCTCTTTTGTAGCATTGCAGCAGGCGATTATGATGAGGCAGCGAAGCGACCGAGGCTTCAACTACAGTAGTACTCCTTCTAATTGGGTTGCCTATCTACGTACAACAATACGGGTAGAGAGAAAGACATTTGGTAGCCACGGTTCCTATGAACACTGCGGGCACCAGTTAGGAAGAGGATTGTTTCGGCTGCCAATATCCTTATAAGATTGACCAATTGGAAAATTGCGAGTACCAAATGTCTTTCTCGCTAGGCACATGAGGAAGAGTAGTAAATGGCACTGGAAAAAATTATGTTGAGGGTCAGTTATTAACCCATTCAAAACTGAAAAAAAATGCCCCGACACTAATTCCAAGTAGTTTGTCCCCAAATTCGTGGGACCACTTCTTAAGGGGTTAAATGGTTTCCGGATGTGTGCACCGATAACGAAATGTACATCTTACGACGCACACTCCGTAGATTGCGATGCACCCGGTGCCACCCGCTCCCTTTTCACAACGCACGCACACCACACCACGACAAAACCCGTCTACATTCAACATCCTCCTCCCGGTCATGTCCGCACGTAAATGTACACGCGGGCCATCTGCCAGCTCATCCTAAACACACCCTCGTGCAAGAGGCGAAGCGCCGGCTGTCGCACAGGCGTCTCCCCGCTTCCACTGCTGCCCTGCAGCCTCCCACCATCCCCACGGTCTGATTGGCTGGGCACCTCTCCGCCCTCTGTGTGAGCGGGTACCACTCGCTCTGGTTGGCTGGGTATTTTTCCGCTCTCTAAAGGAGCGGGTACCACTGGTTCTGATTGGCTCAGAACCCCCCCGCCCTCTATAAGAGCGGGTACCACTCGTTCTGATTGGCTGAGTATCTCCCCGCCCTCAACAGGAGAGGGGACCCCTCGTTCTGATTTGTTGGAGATCTCCCCGCCCTCTGTAAGGGCGGGGATTTTTCGGAGCGATATTACCCTGGCCCCTTGCCGGAGCCTCTCCGCTGCCTTGCTGAGGCGGACCATCATGCCGTCGTCGAAGAGCAGAGAGGCTACGTAGACAACTCCCGCATCGCTCCTGGTGAACAATAGTTAAAAGGTACCGGGGGGTACGGTTCAGCAGGGGGGGACAAGGACGAGAGTCGGCTGCGTGAGATGTTTGTTCCTTGCGATCGATCGGGCCTCGCCTGCTGAAAGGAACGGCGTAGGTTTCGATGCGCTGTTAACGGTTATATCTACAGTAGTGGAAGCCAAGCAGCCAATGCCTCATGATAATACGTACTAAGGAACGGGCTATTTGTATATAATAATCAAGTATAAAATCAACATTAAGAGTTGGAAAAAAAATGGCACAAGAGGCGACATGCCTTGTCAGCCAACACCTTGTGTAATATTACATCGACGTATAGCAGTCGAGATGTAATGAGTCCTCGAGAACAACAACGCGCACTGCTGTTATTGCTACCAGGTAGTGTATTGCCGCAAATATTTGAAAGCACGTGCAATTGCCATATGGGGCGCAAAATATTTGAAAGCAAATGGTGCGGCAGAGTTCCGGGACGCCATCGGCGCCGAAGGCCGACAGGCCACTACACAAAAACAGACAACTACAAAATAATTAAACCTGAATCAAACACGGGAAAACACACACAGCTACGCGCGCCAACACCCAACACAAAACAGAGAACGCGCGCACGAGAAGAATCGACCATTTTTTCGGTCCTTGGATTATACCAGGTGTATAGGCCCTTGTGAGCTAAATAAAAGTTAGTTGGTTCTGAGAGGCCTTGAGGGCTTCAGGCACCATATGATAGGGATAGCCCTTTATCGCCATTTTTTTCTGACAGACTAATAGTATGCTCCTTAACCCAATATCCAATATCGTTGGAATCCCAATTTTTCGTGTTATACCTATAAAAGGCTTCGGGATTGGTATTTTGTATAATCTTTCGTGTTATACCTAGGCGTTGGGATTGGTCGTCGGGTTTACACTCTTAGTTTTTCTCGAGTTCAGTGTTTGGGTGAGGTATAGAGTTCCTATACTAGAATCAAGTGGCTACCCTAAGGCAAATTAGGTGCTACCCCTGGAAGGCAAACAAACAGCACGCGTCGGTTATGACTACAGTAGTCACGCGACCAAAGTATTGTAGTCCAACAAATACAGCAGTTATTTCTAACACTACAATTTGGATGCTGGGCCTACTGTACCATCTACTACTACTACTACTGCTGCTGCTCCTACTACTACTACTACTACTACTACTACTACTACTACTACTACTACTACTACTACTACTACTACTACTACTACTACCACTACCACTACTACTACTACTGCTACTGCTACTACTACTACTACTACTGCTACTGCTACTGCTACTACTATTGTAGGCGCTTTCTCACCAGTCCTCCTCGAAAATATCCCCGCACACCATCTCCACTCCGGACAGGGACTCGCACGTCAGCGGCCCCTCCTCCGGCAAACGCCTCCTCTCCGTCCCGTTCGCACTTCCGCCCTTACTGCGGCTGTTACAGCCGCTACTGCCACCGTTATCGGGTGCTCTCGCAATCACTTCAAGTGTGGCCGACATTGCCCCCGCGGCCTTGTCGGGGGGGGCGGGACTACTAACGCGGGAAGAGCTCAGCGAAGACGAGGGAGACGTGGATGTTGATGTTGAGGCCGCGGTTGACGCTGCTGTCCGAGCGGGCGACGAAGTAAGAGCGCCGCCGGAAGACGGTTCCCCATCGCTCGAAGCTGAGCTAACGGCAGAATCCACCGAATAATAAGCAGAAGCAGAGGTAATAGTGGCAGCGTCGGCCCCAGTAGTCACGACGGCAGAAGCCTCCGTGGCGGTTGCGGTGTCCTTCTCTTCGGCGCAACGACAAGGAGTTTCGCAGTCCTGCCCGGTGATAAAACCACAACACGCCCCCGCCCCCCCGTCGGCCTTCTCGCTTCCGTCGATTGCCACGCCTCCATCCCGCGATATTTCCGAGGCTACGGGGGGGGGAGAGACCTCCGGGGAGGCAGCGGACACCTTGGACCCGTCTTCGGCGATCGTTAAACGACTCGGAGCTCCACCATCAATATTTTTCCTCCTGGCGACGAGAAATTTCTGGAGGCCACCGTACCCGCGCAAGCTGTCCTTATACCTGTCGGAATAAAAATCGCGAGACGAAAAAAAATAGGTTGAGCTCTCGTGCGGCTGTTTTCTTTCTCGCCTTCAAAGGCTATCAACGGCACAATTAATATTACCCACCGCGAATGTACCCGAAAGTAAGAACTAACTGTAAGGGTACCTTCCAAAAGACGTGCCTGTCTCATACGTCGCGAGTGCTGCGCGGGCGGCGGCACACTCCAACCTTATATGCCAGGCTTCTGATAAGCCAGGGTTCCGAGCACGATCGACGCTACCCCGACGCGAAAACAGTCATTCGCGCGCTGCGGCACGCACGCTCTCACGCACACTCGCTCAGCCGGCCGTGCCTGACGCCCCGAAACACGGATGATATACCCTCTACTCGCTGTGGATACACGAAAAAAACATTCCTATTTACATGCGATCGCAGTCCGCCAACCATCATCGTCCGCTTATGCCCCTACTGCTATGTAAAAACACGCCTGTTTATATGCGATCGCAGTCCGCCAATCATCATCATCGTCCACTTGCCGCCGGTGTCCCAGCTCGCGCACGAGCCAAGAAGCAACCTCCTCCGCCGTGGCCTCCTGTTCACCTCTCGCAGTTGCATCGCCGCCGTTCCCCATCCCCGTCGCTTCCAGTGGCTGCGGTGGCCGTGGCGGTGGCAGTGGCAGTGGCCGCGGCTCTCGGCTCAGCAAGTCCGCGACGAGCCCCTCTAAATCCGCCGCGCTCAAGCCGCGGCTGTTCGACGCCTTGCTGCCAGGCACCTTCCCATTCCTACCGCCCGCACCCCTGCCCCCGCCCCTGCCCCCGCCCTTACTCCCGCCTCCACCTGCGCCACGGTGGAGTCTCTCGTCACGGTGACCCCCTAAACTCGAAGCGGGCGATGTGCCTGTCTCGGCTGCGATGTCTTTGGTGGACAGCGTGTCGTCGGCGTTGCCTTGTGCAGAATGAGCGGTGCCGTGGGAAGTTGGTCGGGGTTCGGAGAGGAAGCTCTTCGCGGTTCGGAGGTGGTCGGTGGCTGCCTCGACCAAGCCTTGAACAAGCTCTATGCCTAGGCACTGTTATGTGCGTAAGTAACGCGTGTCGTTGTTGGCAAGGGGCGTAAGGGCCGAACGAGATGAGACACATGAAACTTAATTTTTAACCGTGGTATACTTTGTTCCCATGTATATTATTTCGTACCAGATACCGATATAATAGATACACTCTGTTGTCGAAACCCCTGTGTACTTGTCCCCTGTCATCTATCATAGTTCTTGTATTGATACCTGGGATATACTTTTACGAGACGGAAATGTTCGGGGGTTCTCGTGGAGCCGCATCGCTGCACGACTCTCACTTGATAGGCGATGACAACAACGGTACGTGTATGTTTAGGGAGCACATATATAAGTGAGTGAGCAGCGGCTGGTATCACAGGGGTGTCGCCAACACCGCCGGGATATCACAGGAACATTCGAACAAACACCATGGACCCATGACTGATACTGCTGTTGTGCACTGTTGTCAAGGACGGCCAGGTAGCCGGGCGACAAACCCGTTCACCACGACATCGACATGGACCATCGGCATGGAAGGAGAAGGCTTTTCCACAATTATTACGCAATACCTGGTACGTGCCAACTACAGTACAATGGGATATCCCATTACCTTCGAGAACTCCGGGAAGCCGCATGACGACGCCAAAACGGCCTTGCCCGTGCCCGAGCCGAGGTCGACAAACACTTCTCCTTCCCTGGGCTTGGCTATGTCCAGGATAGCCAGGAAGTCGGGTACATCAACCTGCCGAGGCAGGAAGCGGTCGTCCGGATTGATGCCGTGTTGGTGGGCGATGGGCGACCAAGTTCATGATGTCTACCTTCGCGGTGCACAACACCGCGGCTAGGTTAACGTTTGGTAACATACAGAAGCACGAAGCCGTACGTAGGTACGTAGCGTACTTCGAACTTCAGACTGCAGACCGGCGCTCAGAACGGAATTTACCGTAATTCTGAACGGTTGAGCGGCCTGGCTACGTCGCATACGTATATTTTCGTACCAGGTATGTATCATACGTACGTACAAGGGTCCCCCTTCGGGATTGTGGTTGACTTCAAACCCCGCGCGCGGCGTGTCGCAAGCAGAAGTGGGAGAACACAGCAGGCGGTTTTGTTCGTCGTGCTGTTAATAGCTACGTACTTGTACGAAGCCACCGGGCAGAACGAACGTCATAAAAAAACTCTTGAAAGCTACATACCAGGTAGTACGTAAAGGAAAAAGTAGCCGCAGCTATGGGCTATGACCCTCCAAAAATAGGAGGGTCATAGGTCATAGGTCATAGGCCACAGCCACCCGGCATCTAACCGGGTAAGTAACACCGGCCAGCCCAAACGAGTTTATAGTTGGTTCTATGCTGCTATATATATATATGTATCACACGTTATGTACCGGTATGATACCAGTAGTGGATATCGTCTGATTCTCGTAGCCTGATACGGTAGTGAATCTACAATCTATATTTGCCGGTTCCTGGTGCCAGTACGAATTACACACAGAAGCAGCAGTCGTGTTATCACGCTTGTCACCTTCTGGGTACGTGGCAAAGGTAAAAAAAGAGCTGCACGTACAGCAGAGGACACGAATCATAGCACCTCAACTGCCCGGATGGCTTAGACAGCTATTCTTCCCTCCACTGAATTGTCGACAGTCGATGACAACACAGAGTCAGTGCAATGGAAATAGCGGTCTATGACCCTAGGTGGCACTGAACTGCTGGCTGTGCAGTTGCTGATGTGTACCTGGTATGGTACATCTACGAGCGAGCGCAGTATGATACCGATAGAGTACGTACTTGTGCTTCGATTCGCATTATTCCTCTGTTCGAACATTTGAATGACTCTCCTTTCCACAAGGATCGGGTCTCAAGCAAGACACAAGCTTGTTTGCGCGCTGCTTGTAGCAAAAGCGGCGAAAGCTTTGCTTGCCAAGTATTTCAGGAGCTCAGCAACGAAGGCATATGGACAGACACACAGGTTGAGCTCTGACCTCTCCGTAGGTGAGCGATCGGCTGTCTGATACGCCACCCTCTTGGCGTTCTCGGTGGTTGAGGGAGAGCCTCGCGCCGTCCACCTTTGCGTCTCGCCGAGAGTACAGCCACCGCAACAGCTCCACTGTGTGCCTGCGTCGTGTGACCTTGAGCTTCGTATCGGGCCTCATTTGTGCGTCCGCTGCGCCACCCGCACGCGCCTCGTGCCTGCTAACACGAACAGCTGCTGCTACAAGCGCCGTGCCTAACGGTGAAGATACCTCTCAGGGGACGTTTTTTTTAATTTGGGTGAGCTTGTAAAGGCTTAGCAGGATGTCGAAACCCTCACAAAATAAACAAATAAACAAATAAACCCGACCTCCGGGGTTCGGGCCAGGCTTCGTTTGCTTCGCATTCTCTCACGCTTGGATATCTCACGCTTGGAAAGGCGCGATGCCTTTCTTTCTTAAACCAGAAGGTGAGCCCTCCTGCGAGCTGTTCTCAGTGTCGTTGTCGCGTTACGCCCAGCCACTCTGTGTTTGCCGGTTCATCAGCGAGTGACCTGAGAATGATATCGCTCGTTTTGATTGTCAGTCGTTCGTACTCTCTACTCACGTACTCCCACTCGTCTTGCTGTTGTTGTTGAAGACAAGAGGCAATCTCTCTCTCGGACTTTGCTTCATTTTATTCCGGTTCGTTTTTTTTTTTCGTCATCCTGTGGTCTCTCTCTCCTCCTCGACATCAGAGCGCCTGTCTGGATTCGAACGTCTGTTGCTCAGACCTTTCCCTTGATGCCCTCCGTCGCCTCGACATCCCTCGCTCCCGCTGAACGTTCCAATGTCCGAAGCTGGGTCCGCGGTATCAGACTTACTGGATGAGCGACTCCGTCGTCTCGAGCAACAACTTGAGGACAGCCAGAAGTCATGCGAGGGTCTTGCCGGCCAGGTGGAAGCTTTCACGAAGGCCACTAGAGAGGTGCAGTGCTCTTGCAGCAGTACATAGACCAGAGAGGGTAGAGGGGGCGAGGGGGGGGGGGGAGAGGACAGGCATGGAATTGCTGCAGGGCTGCTGGGCCAGACAGCAGTACTTGCTTGGTATATATCAACCCCGTTGGACGAATGAGTCCATGGATTGCCGGTGCGGAGTCCAGCAGTGTTTTTTTTGTATTTCGTAATTTTAATTTTTGCTGTCTTTTCCGTGCGTTCGATACTAAAATCGAGTGTACTCTGTAGACTCTTGTTCCTTCCGTCGCGTTTGCTTAGTTAGTTCCACACGCGCACCATAAGAATACCTTCGGCAGCAGTACCCACCTTTCTTTGTGCTGCAGCCCTTGTGCTTGCAGACCGATCATAAGGCAAAGGAAGAGACACAGAACGTGTCACCGGGCAGCGGGCTGAGTGCCAACCTAAATGCGGTACTGGGCATGCCACCCTGCATTCGTAGCTCGGGTATGACACAGGGAGAGGAGACATAACTTTAGTTCTGTACGGTACTGGTACATATGTGTGTACCAGTATGAAGCAGGTATTGATTTACGGAGCGTATCATATGTACGATATGTTCCGAGTATGCCGTACTCGTATATATGATATTGTAACAACGAGTATCATGCTCGTATACTCGTAGTTGTCCATACTCGTCGTACTCGTACGTACGTATTTTTTTTGTAATTATACCGGTATGATCGAGTGATCCTTATGCGCCCACAGAACTTTTAACTTATATCTTCGCCGTGAGGAGCCCCTACAACACAGCAAGACAGCCGCCGCTGCTGCCGCTGCTGCTGCTTGCTGTGTCTGAGGAGACGGCGTGCATATACGTTCGTTCGCGTATACCTGGTATACCGCTGCTGCACTACGTACGTAGGAGTACTCGTATTATTATAATAGTCGTACTGCTGCAGCTGTCATTTGACTCGCTACTCGTGCTCGACCTTAAGGGCGAGGTCTGCGTACGGTATTTCCTTACAACACGTATCGTATGTATCTGCTGGTTGCCGAGTTGCCGGGGGCTTCGCGAGCGAAAACATTTGCTGCCGCGGTCAGCCAGGGGCGTTACGATCGACAATCGGCAACGATTACCTGGTACTACTCACGTACCAGTTTTCTTGGATGCTGACTATTAATACGTAGGCGGCGGCAAAATCGTTGTTCGGTAGGGCTTGACTTCCGTATATACGTACGTACGTACGTACATACAAATGCCAGGGAATAACAAGCCCTCTCAAGGGAAGAATTTCCGAGCCAATTCTGTCCACAATAAGAGGATACGTGAGGGGGGCGCACCCAACGACAATGGTGGTAACGGAGAGGTCTCGTCGAGACCTTTCCATAGATGCTTTGCTGGTTGTTTTTGTTTTGCACTCTCCCGTTGGCGAGATAACCAGCGTTAGACTTGAGACATCCATTCGTCCGGGGATCTCAAGTGTTATCTCAAGTGTTACATGTATAATTCGGTACCAGGTATTGTATGTACCCCAAGTGTACCCTGGTACTAAACGAACTGAAATGTTCATTTTGTACTGGCACTTTTCAACGAAAGAAACACGACCAGATTGTTCGAAGTCCATTGTGCTCCTGCTGCTGCTGCTGCTTGCTGCAACCAGTTAACACCAGCCATGAACATGAAGTTACTGGTGACTACGTACACGACATCAGTATTTTTTTTGTCATTCGCAGGCAATAAAGGCACCTCCACATAATGCTTGCCGCTGTGCTGCTGCAGCAAGCAACCCCCCCCCCCCCCCCCCAAAGCCATGATATATGATCGTGCAGTACAGTAATTGTCCCTCTTATGTGCGGGTTTGCGCCAGGCAACAATACCGGCACTATATAGCAGAGACCGTCACTACTCCGTACACTGACTGCCACACTGGTTAATCCCATCACAGGCACCAAGCGGTTAACCGGCACTACTCAATCGTCACTATAAGGGACCATTTCTGTAGTCCAATCATATACCTGGTTCACTCCAGGCATAGGGTTGAGGGGTTGACCGGACAATACGAGAATACAGGGGAAGGCAAGCGCAGCCTATATACCCTGGTATATGCTACACGTAGAGCACAGAGAATGCTATACCAGGTATACGCACAACATACGACACGATTTTTCCGGTGTTACTCAATACTTACGGCGTCTATTACTACGGGTGTACTCCAATCTCAAAATTATTAACACATCAATTGCACCACAGAAGTACCAGGGGATGAAAGCATAGAAATCGATGCAGGGCTGTTTTCATGTCATAGTCGTATATAGCTTAAAATATACCAGGTAAAATGTTTTACTTATTTTCGTCACCGCGCGCTTCGTGTCGAATTTGATTGTGGTTTTCTGCGGGCAGTTTAGCTACGAGTATACTACAGCAGCAGTAGTAGGTGCCAGGTATAGGGCAACAGGAGAAGGAGGGTATGATAGTTTCATAGTTTCAAGTTTCAAGAAGACAAGCAGCAGCAGCAGCAGTGTACGTATTATTAGACTCTATAGATGAAGCCATATACCCGGGTTGATTTCCAGTGCAATCGATCCCCGTGTGAGTCACTGCTGCCCTTATTTGTTTCGTAGATGCCCTTGAGTTTCATGTTGTGCCGCCTAGCGGGTGCCGCCCCCCCTCCCCTCGCCGCCCTCCCGCACGCGCCACCCCCCCTCCCCGCCCGTCCCTCCCCCAGTATCAAAACCTGTAGGCCGTAATACTGCTGTAATTGTAAGTGAATAAGATCATGCAGACGGTTTCTGCTGCGCTGTTTCAGCAAATGAAAATCCTGCTGTGATATGATGGAGGGTGTACTGCTGTTACTGTGACCGCCCGCGCCCCGCGTGAGGGGCACAGCGGGAGCAGAGAACGCCTCGAAAAGGAGTTCTGCAATCCCTCCCACCACCCCTGATTCCTTCATCCTTCCAAGTGAACCGCACTTTGCTATATTTTTTTATACCGCCGCACAGGCAGCAGTGACGTTTTTTCCCTTTATTTTCGTTCCGGTTTGTTCACCGGTGAAGACGAAAATCACGTTTCTTACTTTTTTTACCCTTTTTCTACAGTACTGCACTCTAATTCCAAGATAACCTAAATCTGACTCTAGTTCCAAGTGGGGGAAAAAAGAAAAAGAAAAAGAAAACGGGAGTGAACTCCTAAAGGGGTCAACCCTGTTCTATTTATACTGCAAAAAGTACCCACTCTAATTCTAAGTATTTTGTCCCAAAAGCTCGGTTGCGCCTTCCACGATCGAGCAGACACTCAAGACACCTATTAACACGAGTACCTTCTATACCTGTCGTTGACATCGGCTGAGCACGCGGTACGAACGTAGTGGTCGTCGTCGTTCGCCATGTTTTTCACAGTTTTTTTCGGCACCTTGAGATGCGAAAACTTATTTTGTAGGTAGGAAGATGGTCGTTTTTATTTCCGTCGGGCTGCCCGACTTTCTGGCTGGAAAAAACGGCTCTGGTTCTGCTGTTCGCGCCCGCGAGCGTGGCATGAGGACAGACATGCGAGGTGTAGGCGTATACTGTAGGGCTGCTGTGGGCGATGCTTGGTTGATAACCTGTTGCTTTTTGGGACTTGGGAGGCAAAACGTGTGGAAGCTATACGGTGACTGCAGCATCGGGTGTATACACGAAACGGCCCGAGCTGCGGGATTGATGGATTATGTATGTAGTGTCCCAGGACTGTATCAAATGTTGTAGGACACGCGCGCAGCATGATGATGGTACTCGTACTGCTGCTGCTGCTGCTGCTGCTACTGCGCGTTCGCTCTATTGCGGGGGAAACATTTATCGGGGGACCATAGTAAATAGGACCGACTAATGTTGAGTAAAAATAGGTAAATATATACTTGTACCAGATGGACCGTAGGTCCTATTTACTATGGCCCCCCGGAATAGCACTACGTAATAGTATTGAGAACCAAACACGGGGGATACCTTGCTTCTGAATACTTTGCCCCCCCCCGTAATCGTTGTTATAATTGGTCAATTTTCCTGTGTCCCAAAAGGTTAACGTGTTAGGCTACATTAACCTTTCCGCACGTCGGTCAGGTCATCTACAGATAGATTATCTACATAGTAGAGACCATCTAGATCCTAACCTGTCGTTATTATATGTCGTGCAGGATTTATATGTAGTACAGATCCAACATAACGAACATGTGCTACGCAGATCGTGCAGATTGTACCAGCTCCCACCCGGCATTGTGAGCTACTAGATCATACAGATCAGGACATATATCTGCCTTGAAATATCTACAGTAGATCATGAAGTGGGAATGACCTATCTGATCTATCTGATATATCTGATCTGTAGATGATCTATCCGAGGTGTGACCCCTTTTCAGCCGCAGTCACCCTTCGGGGACAAACTCGATACATGTAATTGGTTGGAATCAGAGTGGGATACACAAACATTTTTCCGTCGTATTATTGTGGAAGTATTGCAAACGTCTTCATGGCAGCACAATAGTACAGCAGCACCAGTAAATACAAGCAGTATTGGTGTTTAGGCATGGCCTACTGCGGTGAGGTATATACTGGGGCGTGTTCAATACTGTGGGCATAGCGTTCCTCTGACGTGCCAGGTACATACGCACGGGGATGTACTCTCGGCGGTACTGGCGAGGTGCTGGAAATACTGGCAGCATACTGGTAGTTTCCAACGGTGCTTTAACATGCGACGACGTTTGAAGGGTTGATTTACAAAAAAGTGATGCTTACCGCTCCTCCAACACCCCCGCTCCTGCGGCGTTTTGTTTTTTTTCTACAGATGTGTGGAAGTGCGGGAAACGCAGCAAAGGGCTTCGGATTTGCCCTCCAAGTTGACTCCACAATAAAAATCGAACCTCCAAAGCCGACTGCGGCAGCGCTAGTCTCCACGTCCGACGAAGGCTCGGGCGAGGACGATGTCCAAGCCGCCGCGGCCGCTGCGGCGGCGGCTGCGACGGCGGCTGCGGCGGCTGCGGCCGCTGCGGCGGCGAAGAGAAGGAGGTCTGGGAGCTTTGGGAGCAGAGAGCCTGTGCGCGCGGAGCTGCTGGCGCTGCAGCTGAACGAGTGCGCGAGCGAAATGGAAGAACACCTGCTAGTTCAGGTGTGTGCCGGTACTGATGTTTTGTGTGTTTATTTTTGTTTGCGCGTAGAGCAGTGTCTCTTGTAGTGCAGTGTGTTGCAGTTTAGTGATGTGCAGCGTCGTCTACTGTACTGTATGTAGCCTTGTGTAGCAGTAGGCTCGTGAGTGTAGCGTAGTGAAGTGTGGTGTATCGCAGTGCAGCGTAGGGTAGCGGGATAGGGCAGCGAAGCGCAGAGACAACGGCCTCGACTTATTGGCAGACCCTCCGCTTTTCTGCCGGGGGAGGGACTTCCCGGGCTCAGCGGGCGCAGCGAGAGCTACTACGGGAGGGCATAGTAAATAGGACCAAATATTGTTAGTAAAAATGGGAAATATATAGGTTTTTGTCTGTACCGCAGGTCCTATTAATTATGGTCCTCCGTGATAGGGCTAGGAAAAGGAAAACCCAGACGTCCCTGCGCTGCGCCCTACGTACGTTGTCGCGACGATCCGAAACCCCTCTCCCGAAACTGCTATACTGCGACTTTTCTAACACTGCTGCTGCTGCTGCTTCGGCTCGGTACCGCTTGTCTCGGCCCTACAGGTGGTGCAACCTCTAGAGCGCATGGGAACAAACCGCAACGACGTGCAGGTAGGCTTGGCTTGGGCTTGAAAGACAAGGGGTGGGGGTGGGGGTGGGGATGGGGGGTGGACAATTAATCATGGTGCTTGATTTTGTCGCATTCCGTAAGCCTCCTAGGATATGCGGAGGCCTCTTGAAAGAGCCTCGGAGGGGGCCTGAGAGTAATTTCCGCTGTGCCCCCCTTGCGCAAGCCGGGTGTAGTTTTTTGTAGGGTTTTCAAGGCGGGAGCGGCCAAGAATATGGCGGATGAAACCGCCCAGCATGGGGGGTAATGATAAATTGTCTCGTCGACCAACGAACCGACCCACCTGAGCGAAGCTGCCGATGTCGGCTGGCAATGCGCGGTGGTTCCATGATGAGCTGACGATGCCTCCGTTGGTCCGATCGTTGAACCCCGCCGTCACCGTCGAAAGACGGCAGCCAAGGAGGGCAAAAGAGCAAAAGTACACCAGCACGCTCTTGTTCGCGCTTTTGCTGGCGCTCGTGCTCGCGCTCGAGCTCCAACTGGCTGCGGCGGCAGCGACGCGCGGTAGTCCAGTATACCTGATAGGGTTTGGCCCAACTTCGATAGAATGGTTGACAATATACTTCAATCTATATAAAACTATCTATAAAATCGTTCGGGCTGGTCGGTGTTACTTGCCCGGTGACTTCGTACTATTTTCTCTTTTTTCTTCATCTTTCAAGAGTTTTTTTCATGTTCGTTATTGCCCGGTGCCTACGTACGAGTATTAGCTGGGTATACACGAGGAACGAACGCCTACTGCTGTGTTCTCCCTTTTCAGCTTGCGACACCCCCGGGATTCCGAGGCAACCACAATCCCGAAGGGAAACCTTGTACATACACAGTATATACATTATGCCAGTACGCACAGACTCTTCTTTGCTGCCTCATTTTCCGATAATTTTCCTGGACGGTTGGGGTTGAGGTCAAACGGTCAGGTGTGACGCGTTGAAAGTATATTTCAACCTTTTTAGACGAAGCGACGCCTAGCCGTAAGCACGCCTCCGATGGTGGTGCGTGCGTGCGTACGTGCGTGTTCTTCGTGGCTGAATACTGTAGAGTACCGTATTCGTTACGTGTGCCATTTATTTTGCCGACTGATATATTTCGGTTCGCTCTCGAGATGCACACTTTTCTTTCGCCTCGTAGTTTTGTGACCATATAGGGGACCCCTTAAGAACTGCAGCCACTTTTTTTTTCGGGACACACTACTTGGCGAATTTTGTCGGGCACTTTGTTTTCAGTTTTGCAAGGGATATAACATGAAACCTCTTTACCGTGCTCTGTTTCAAGCAGGTCGCCATCCGTGGACGGTCGCGGGCCGCCGAAAACCTGTGCGCGGCGCACAGCGACTACGCTCGGGCGGTCTCTCGGTGCCAGACGTCGGTCGACGGACTCCATGGAGGCCCGCCGCTGGACGTGGTGCAGGCGGGGGATGTCGTGGTGAGGGAGTCGGACGCGTTTGCGCAGGCGCACGGCCTGGCGGAGGAGGCGTTATCGAGCTTGCTGGAAGAGCGGGGAAAGTGTCTGCGAGAGTCCGCGGCATCGGTGAGGAGAGAGTATATACGTGTACAGGGCTTCTCGTGGTTGGTGTAAATCGGCTTGTTGAATGAAGGAGGGATGCAGGGGTGTCTTTAGTAGGGTACTGCATATACCAGGTATGTACGAGTATACGAAGCATACCGAGCATACTGTTGGGGTGGGTGCCCGGGTTTCTTGCCCCGAGTATGAACGTTTCACACCTCGGACAAATAATATTCCCACTTCATGATCTATAAGCAGTAGACCTTTCAGGGCAGATTTATGCGTGATCTGTGTGATCTAGCTCACGTTGCCAGGTGGGAGCCGTACAATCTGCAGTATCTAGGACATGTTTCCTGGGCTGGATCTGTACGATACAGATCCTGCACAGCACCTCAGAACGGCAGGATTGGATCTAGATCATCTAGATAATCTTGGTCATGTAGATTATCTAGATTATCTAGATGATCTACGTAGATCATAATCTGTCTATAGCAGTAGGTGTAGAATGTTTGGTACCCCGGTACCCCAGATTGCGTACGCTGGTCATCACGCCCTTGATGGGCAAAACCGGGGTACCCAAGTACCTATCCGAGTATATGATCAAAACAGCTATGTTTGGTACCCAGGTACCCATCCGAGTATATAATATGACCAAAACAGCTATTTTTGGTACCCAGGTACATATCCGAGTAGACCAAAACAGCTATAAATTGTACCCAGGTACCCCAGAGTAAATACCCTACGAAACACGCCCTTTTGGAGGGCGGGGAAAGACCTCGCTGTCGGACGAAGGGGTGGGTGCTGTTGGTCTTGTGTTATCGTTTTCTATTTTTCCTTTTTTTAGGTTCGGGTACATCTGCGTTTTTCCATATAAAATAATAAAAAGCGAATGTGGTTCATTTCAATGTGTGTTTTGTTGTGCGCTCTCCATGTTAGGCCCCATGTCGACTTTTTTTGTTTTTCCCTTGTCCTTTTTTTGCTGCGTAGTTTCGTCGTCCATGCACTATTGGTAAAATACGGTGTTTTTATCACGGTCCCGTGTCGCGTGCATGCCCGCCCGTCCGCCCGCCTGCCATCTCTGCGATTGCCTCACCATTGCCTCGCAGCTGAAGGCGGCGCAAGCGGGGTTTTTTGTTCGCGCCAGCCGCTGCGTGTCTTCATCAGTGGGGTGGGAGTCGGCGGATGAGGTTCTGTCGCGTGCGTTGGACGATACGAAGGTATTATACTGACTGTGCAAACTGGTTGCCTGGTGCGAATCGTACCTACTTACAGTTGTTGATTGTGATGTTGGGTGAATGGACTACTATTAGTAGTTGCAATAGATTTTAGAGCGGTTGTGTGCCCCCGGGAATATGTTGAATGTGCCGGCCCTAGGCGCCGTGGCCGTTGTAGAAATGGCGACGGGCCGGTGCTTCGCGATTCGCGAGGGACGCGGTGTATTCTAGCTTGCAACTTGTATGGCTATGGTAACGGTGGTTGTCGTACGGAACGGTACGATACAAATGTGGAATAGCAGTACGGTTTACGGTACGGTATGATAGCACATACAAATTCGGCTACAATACAGCACGGTGTGGTACGGGGCGGTATGGTGCGGAACGTGTACGGGACGATTTCGGCACGGCATGGTAATGTACTGCAAAGGTCGTCAGAGTACCATTGGGTACCTCCGAATACCAGTCATTTCAGCTTTCTGTACCCTAGGGACTCGCGAGGACTCAGTCGTTGCAGCTTTCAGTATCCTAGGGCCTCGCGAGGACTCAGAGTCATTTCAGCTTTCATTACCCTAGGGACTCGCAATAAATCAGTCGTTTGAGCTTCAGTACCGTAGGGACTCGCGAGGGCTTGGTCATTTCAGCTTTCAGTACCCTAGGGGCTCGCGAGGATGCAGTCATTTCAACAGACAGTATTGTACCGCACAGTGCGGTATGGTACGCTTACGACACGGTACGGTTGCGGTGATGCGATAGCACGGCTGGTACGATTCGGTCCGGTGCGGCATGATAGCAGTACACAACTGTACGGTGACGGAACGGTGACGGAACTGTACGGTTACGATAAGATGGCGGCTCGGTCCGGTCCGGTCCGGTTACGGGTTACGGCACGTTACGGGTGCGGTAACCCGGCTGATTCCACGGACAAGTGAAAACTGAAACTGATGCACGCGCTCTTCCGCACCAGCAAGGAGCGAAGGAGATGAATGCGACTTGTCCCCATAGCGTCAGTACCTCGGCTCGCCCTTTTGGCTCCCGCATGGTCGTGGCTAGGGTGATATTCTAACAGGTATAGTAGTTGACAACGACTCCGTCTCAAGCCGACGCCGATTCGTCACGACGAGAGCAAATCTAAGCTCTTCACCCCGACCACTGAGCGTCAACCACGTTCAACCCACCTCCTCCCGCCCCCCCCTCCTTCCCTTCGTTCCTCCCTACCTTTCTTTTTCCTTTGCCCCGAGAAAAGCTCCAGAAAATTGTTCCGGCAAGGGTGGAAGACACGAAATTGACACCGACGATTTTGACGCCGACCGCCGGGGCTAAGGTACCCTCGCCGTGCGGTTCGCCGATGCCCCCTAGCAGCAGGGTGCCGCTGGCGGCTGTGGTGGCGGCAGTTAGAGACGCGGACGAGGGAATCGAAGATTCGGAGGTGGGCCCCGGAACCGCGGTTGCCGCGAAAAGGATCTCGTTCAACGCGGGGAGCACCGGGGTCAACGGCCGCTCCATTTTCCCCGGTAAGGGGAGAAAAACGGGAGATAGTGACGCGCTCGACGACCACGGGCGGATGCAGAGCGAGATGAAGCGGCGCCGGAGCAGCGGGTGGTTCAGGCGGCTGACATCATCGTTCCAGTCCAACCGGGAGAGGTCTGCGAGCGACGAACTTTTGGAGAGGGCGGAGTCGCCGCTGCCGGAGGTGGTCAGTTACGGCGGCGACAACTCCGACACTGAAGACGGCGCGGGGGGGGGGTTGAGGGCGGCGGCGCCGCCGGGGGGAGGGAAGATAGTTAGGACGGCGCCGATACTGTCGACAAAGGCGGCGGCTGCGGCGGCGGAGGTGGTTTCGCCGTCGACGGCGCCGACGACGGCGGTTTCGTCCGCGACGACGTCCGAGGAGAGGTCGCTGTTTGCGCCCGATCGCGTGCCGGAGGGAGATACTCCACCGTCGGAGGAACAGTCATCGGAACAGTCTTCGGAACGGTCGTCGGAACAATCATCGAGCAAGTCTTCGGAACGATCGTCGGAACGATCATCGGACAAGTCTTCGGAACGATCGTCGGAACAATCATCGGGCAAGTCTTCGGAACGGTCGTCGGAACAATCATCGGGCAAGTCTTCGGAACGATCGTCGGAACAACCATCGAGCAAGTCTTCGGAACGATCGTCCGAACAATCGTCGGAACTATCATCGGGACGATCGTCGGAACAATCGTCGGAACGATCTGGCCAATCAAATGGCTCGGACCCAG
This sequence comes from Saccharina japonica, assembly GCA_008828725.1. NCBI lineage: Eukaryota > Phaeophyceae > Laminariales > Laminariaceae > Saccharina > Saccharina japonica. The sequence goes on from MEHQ01001240.1 coordinate 140,810, forward strand.
TAAGGACGGGAGGGGAACCCGTCGGCCCGATCGTGGTAGGGTCGGAGGCTGTCGCGGAGCGAGTGGCAGAGCTTGGCGAGAAGGGTGGGGGCGTCGGGGAGGCGGGGGTGGCGAGATTGGTTGGTGGCCGGGACGGGGGAAGGGCGGAGACGGACGAGGAAGAATCTGACGACGAGACGGGCAGCTACACGACGGAAGGTTTCGGCTCCGACGACGCCGGAGACTTGTGGGAAGGGGGTAGGGCATCGGGGCTGCTGGACCGTGAAGGGGGTGATGGAGGGCGTGGTAATTGGGCCGTCGAAAAAGATGACGGTCCCTCCGATGCGGGAGGTGGAGGTGGACGAACCGGCGCGGTAGCGGGAGCGCTGGGCGACGCGGCGCCAATTAACGCGGTGGAAGGGAAAGCGGCGGGGGTACCGCGGGAGAGCGGCGAGGCGGAGGCAGCAAAGGCGCCGCTTGGGCGATACCTGGCCGGGATTGAGAACAGTGGCTCGGGTTTTGGAGGCAAGGGTGCCGCGTCCGCCGCGTCCGCGGCGCTAGAGGATGCCGCCCGCGCGGGGGAGCTTGAGGTAGAGGTCGGGAGCCCACCGAGGAACGGTGGAAAGTGCGGTGAAGTTGACATTGATGGTGGGGGTGGGGGTGAGGGAGGTGAGGTTAGCGATGGGGGTGAGAGCGGCTGCAAGGGCGAAGGAGGACATCGCGTCGGCGATAGCAGGAAATCCGATAGCGGCGACAGTAAAGTTGCTAACGACGGCAGCGCCGCCGCCGAAAGGGCAACTCAAAGTGCACGTCTCGTAAGCCCCCCGGCGGTAGTGACTCCAACGTCGCCGCGGGCTTCCACCGCCCGTTCGATGGGACCTCCCGCGCCGCCCCCAGTCCTCCCCCCCTCGTTACCGGACGCCGCTCTCGACTCTCCCGTTCCGACCGTGTCGTCGGAGAGGCGGTCGCTATTCTCTCCCTCGAAGCCCAACTCGTCGCCCGCGATTTCGGAGGGCAGCAACAAAGAATCCCCGCGAGCGTGGAGGATGAGCTGGTGGGCGCGCGCGAGCGACCGGCATCCGCCCCCGCCCCCCGTGTCCGCCGCCGGGGGCTGCGACGGTGACGATGATGCCACCGTCGCGGGGAGCTCGGTCGCGACGGCGCTGGCGGCCGCCGCGGCTGGGGGGGAGGAGGCGGCGCCCGCGCGCCGGCCCGGCGGGGATTTCGCCCCGGCGTTTAGAGGCGGGGGCGCGCCTGCGCCGGCCGTCGTGGAGGGTGGCGACGGTTCCGGGAAAACGCTACGGGGGGACGGGGTGGAGGCCGCGGCAGTGGCCGCGGCGGTGGCTGCTGAGAGGCGGACGAGGAATCGATTGCGACGTGCGGGGCGACTGGGCAAGCCGTGGCTGTCGGCGCCGACGCTGGTGAACGCTGAGACCAGGCCGCTGGAGGCGGCGTGTAGGTATTTGGACGTTGCGGGGTTGGGCCGCGCGACGGGGGTTTGTCGTTCGTGGGGGAAGCGGCTTGGCGGGGAGGCCGGGGCGCGGGAGTGGATACGCTGCGTGAGGCTGGCGGACGGCGTGCCGGAAGGATGCAGGGCGGGGTTCTACTTGCACGTGCTGTATGATCAGCCGTCGTGGGTGGTGAAGGTGAGGGTCGCTGTTGGTGGTGGTGGTGGTGGCGGTAGTGGTGATGGTGTTGGTGTTGTTGGTGTTGACGGTATTGTTGGTGGTGTCGTTGTTGTCGATGTTGGTGATGTTGGTGATGTTGGCGATGTTACTGCTGCTGTTCGGGTGGAGTTTGACATGCGTTTGCTTTTTTATTTCCACGCCCCACTCCAAAAGCGAAAGTGGGGATATGCGGACTTGACAGGATGTTGGTTCATGGTGGATGATGCATGATTGCTGCTGGTTGGCACAACAATGATGTTTCTTTATTCCACGGTTGATGGAAATGGGGTTGGAAGGTTTCCTCGTCGTCTCCTTCATTGCCGCGAGCGAGCAGCGACATAACCCGTCGCCGCTCTGAATGTCCCACGTACACTGGTGCACGGGCGGGCGCGGCCTTGCGCGCTCGAAGACGGCTAGAGCAGTCGCCGCCGAGAGTGCGTGCCCCATGCCTGCGCTCGTGCACGCGCGAGGACAAGGAGGGAAGCCCCCACAGGTGCCGCTCCTGTTGGGTGGCCCCTACCGCAGCCATGTCTCCAGTAGAACCGTGGTAGTCGAACGTGCGGGGCGAGGTCTTCGTGGCGCCACTATTAATAGTCGTTTTCTTGTTATTTCTAGATTAATAATAAGGCACCCAAGCTTTGAGATTGAAAAATTCGTCAAAACTCCTCTTTTTTTCTTTTTTTTTTTGTCGGTTTCCACACTTTGGTCGTGCTTTGTTCTCTTTACAGTATATGCGTAAGACACCTCAGCTTTGAGATCGAATTTTTCGCCGAATCGCTTTTTTGTTTGTTTGTTTTTATTTTCGCCTTTTTTGTCCATTTTTTTTCTTCAGTGTGCACTGCCTGACACGTTTTTTATTTTTCTTCGCGCGACGGGACCTCTCAGGCGCGAAAGTCTTCGTCTAGGGGTCGCCCCCGCCCGGGGGTGTACGAAGAGTGTCTCAGGAAGGCGGATGCTGAGGAGGAGGTGTCGATAGCGGTGAGTGCTGTCTCGACTGCTCGGCTAGTTAAGAGGTCCGTCCGGCCCATGCGTAGATTGGAGATGTCATCAGTAGACATTTACCCCCTCCTCCTCTTTTGCTCCCCTCTCCTCCTCTTACCCTCTTCTCCCTCTCCCCCTCCCTTCATACTTCCGTGTGATACGTTCTATATTTACCATCAATACTGCACGTTTCAATCCCGGCGCCGATTCAGACGTCGGAAAAACTCGAAATGATTTCAGAAGACAGGCGAGAAGCCGGCTACTCGCCGCTACTAAGCGCGGACGGTCCCTCGCACGAGCCCAGCGCCGCGTCGCGCTCGGGAGGAGCGGGTCGCGACTACGTAGAACCGTCGTCTGCCCCGAGGTCCTACAAGTGGCTCAAGGAGATTGAGACGGACGTTCTCCGCACCTGCCCAGCCGACGCGGTCGGCGAGTTCGACCGAATAATCTGGCGGAATTCGACCTCGGCGACGCCAGATCGTGGCTCACCCAGCACATCCCCGATTAAAAGCAACGGTTCCAGCCGTTCCGGCGGCTCCGGCGGCCCCAGCGGCTCGGGTGGTTCCCGAGGTTCCGGGGATGGTGCTAGCAGTGCTCGTTCTTCGATAGCTCTTAGGAGTAGTCTTTTCGGACCGGATATTTCTCGAGCTAACGGTGGCGGTGGCGGTGGTGGCGGTGGTGGTGGCAGCGGGGGTCGCGGCGGCGGCGGCGGCGGCGGCGGCGGTGGTGTCGGCGGCGCAAGCAAGTCGTCCGCGCACGGCGAAAGGCGAAAGGCGACGCAGACACGGCGTGCTGATAGCGTAGGCACCGGGCCGGGAGAGGAGGCGGTACATTTAGCGGAGGCGGGGGCGGGGGCGGGCGAGGCGGCAGCAGGGAACGGTAGTATATCGGAGGCATTTTGGGAGGGTGGGGGGGAAGAGGTGGTGAGCAGGAGGTTCAGTGTGGCCGGCGGGGGGACGCGGGAGAAGCTGCGGAGAGTGCTGCGGGCGTTCGCGGTGTACAACCGCCGCGTGTCTTACTGCCAGGTGAGGCTCGAGCGCTGCTGCTGTTGCTGCGATTGCTGCTGCTGCTGCTGCTGCTGCTGCTGCTGCTGCTGCCATTGCTGTGTTAAGGAAATAGTTGGAGCAGGCAGCCGCGATGGTGTTATCCTCTGCTTCGTGGTTGGCGGCTTCGGCAGCTTGGGTATATGCTTTGACGAACGGTTTGGTTTTCTTGAGGGGCCTTTTCGGCACAAAAGTACCGCCCCCCCCCCGCCCCGTACGTAGAGTGGCTCGGCGGTGCGTTCACGGATGTGCCGAGAGCGAGTGGATAGCTTTGATCCGCGATAGGGATAAGCCAGCCCAAATCCCGGGGTTTTCATTTTATCCGCGTTACGCTCTGTGAACCATGTCGTGCTATGTATGATACGTGCGGTAGGGGGGGGTGCTGCTGTACATATTTTTTTTTCTCGAGCTACGTACTCAGATGAGGAGCTGCATGCTGTATGCCTTTCTCCCGAAAACGTATAGAGAAAAAAATGTGCGCCCAACCCTATTTTTGAGCAATCCATCCCATCGGGGGTATGTAGACATACCACAAATATGATACCCTATTTTAACACACGGACGGCTCGTGCGCACGCACACACAAGCTTTCTTTCGCGTGAGATCTGTATTATAGCAGGCTTTTGCACAACTTTTCATAACGGCAAGTTTAGAGTTTATAGAAGATCTACAGCAGTAGATACATTATTTAGATCATGACCTCTGCCTGATGTGTCAAATGTTCCAAATACATATTGATTGCTCCACTGCTTTTAAATTTTCTTGGTGGTCCCTGTCGCGTGGCGTTGTTTTTGCTTGTTTGCTTTTTTGCTTTGCTTTTTTTTTTTTTTTTCAGGGGATGAACTTCGTGGCGCTCGCGCTGCTGGAGGCGTCCTCCGGGGACGATGAAAACGCCTTCTGGATACTCGTGGGGATGTGCGATTTCTTGGATCTGGAGGTGAGCCCCCCCCCCCCCTCTCTGCGCGCAGGCAGCCTTCAACCCGCAAGCGTGTGCCCGGGGGGTTCGAGCGAGGGCTGTGTTACGGGGAGGGGAAGCCTTGGTGATCAAACGCACGATGGGCCCAAAAACCATGTATCCCAATACGTTTTACCGCCTAATCTAATGCTGATGCCTTAGCCGTAAGGCCATGGCGTCGGTCTCTTCACAGTAGTATGTAGACGCATGCTGCGGTAGCCTGCATGCAGGTGCGCCATATTTTGCCTTATGAGGGTGGTCACTTGATTATCTTGATTATAGTATAGGACCTCTATATCTCACCCGAAAACTGGTTTTACATGAAAACCAAAGTGGAGGCTTGCTACGATAGAGGTATATAGCACTTTTTATATGATTGCTGTCGGCTCTATGTCGTAGTCGGAGGAGCTATGTAGCTGTGCAGGGAGGGGCTACCTGCAAGGCGCGACGTTTTTAATTCCTCCTGATGGGTCGGTCGGTGTACACTCAGCCTCACCCCCCTTCCCCCCACCCCCGTTACGCACGAAGCATGGAAAGCCGTGAAAGTGAAAACCCCCACCATCCTACGCACCCACCCATGCACACGTCGGACAGATCACGATCTAGATCATCTACAGATAGACCATGATCTAGATCATCTACAGATGGTTGGATCATGATCTACTGTAAATCATCTAGATCCTAACTCGCCGTTTTTGAGATGTTGTACCGGATCTGTACAGTACAGATCTAACGCACGAAAGCATGTCCTAGATCATGCAAAGTATTCGGTCCCAACCCGAGCTACTGTAGATCATACCTGGTAGATCATACAGATCAGGGGTTTATCTGCCCTAATATAGATAATGAAAAGTGGGAGTCGATTTTTTGTCCGATTTTGTGCACCCATTATATGCCGCAGGTATATCATGCACCAACATTCGAGGATTGACATTGTTTTACTTTTTGATGAATGCCTGCCCGTGGGCAGCAGCCCGTGGGAAGTGCCATGCCACCAACCATTGCCTCAGGGTTAGGGTAGGGGTCAGGGTTAAAGGTCCCCTATAGGTGGTTATCATTATGAATAGTGCTTTGGTTGAAAAGACAAATAATGTGGGTCGCCCCCAAAATGTCACTCTTATCACGATCGTTTTTTTTTTTTTTCACCTTAACCCCCATCTATGTGGAAAGTGGCCGCACCAGAAAAAAATGAATGCGTTCTACGCTGTCAATCCATCCATTGCAAGTCCGCCTCACAAGCGTTTCTTATTGCGTAGTGGGATGCAAGCGTACCCTTCATGCGACTCGCCAAACAGCTCACGGCGCTTTCGTTCGCGCTTGGTGCAAGCAATGTCTGCCTGCTCGGTGAAAACTCGACGTGCGCCGTACCGTCGTTGAAGGGATGCGAGGGTCTATGGTTATACGACTACGGCCGTGCACGACATGAGTACACCCTCCCACCCTAACCAATACGCTATGTGGCGCAGGCTTTGTCCACGCCATTTATTATCTTCGCCCTTCTTTTATCTTTCCCTACCACTCGTAACTCAGATTCGAGGTCATACAGCAGGCTTTCCTCCCCCCTCTCCCCACTACGGTTCGTGCCTTGCTTCTTACTATTATTATACCTCGAGAATAATGCAGCCCTTTTCCCCTCCTCGTCGTCTCGCGTCGAATTGCGCCTCTACCCGGCTCCATAAGAGACTCACAACGTTTTTTTTTTTAATCACGCAAGACCTGCGGCCGATTCAAGCGCCCTTGCTTAACTTAACCCCTTAAAGTAAAATCGCACTCCCGTGTTGGAGACAAATTACTTGGAATTTGACTTAGATTTATGTTGATGTACAGTGCAGTACTAACAGAGTGAAGTCTATTTTTGTGTGTGTATGTGCAGGGGCTGTGGTGCCAGGGTTTGGAGCGGCTGGACCTGTGCTTTTTCTCGCTGGACAAGCTGCTGAGGCGGCACTGCCCGTCGCTACGGCAGCACCTTGCGGACGAGGGCGTGGAGCTTAGCATGTTCACGAGCCGGTGGTTCGTGACTCTGTTTACGTCGACCGATGTGTTCGGCCGCGGCATCTCTCGCAAGGTGATTTGGTCCTTCCTAGTGTTCGATGCCTGGTATATGTAACATTTGGCAACACAACCTCGCAGGGTGGCGTACTGTCCTATCTTCGATACTAGTAACATGCGGGAGGAGCTTTTGTGCTTATTTTTTCCACTACGTGTATTAAAAGGCTGTGTTGTGGATACGTGCACTACTACTAATAGTATCAAAGGTAGCATCAAAGGTGACAGTATATACGTTTCTCGTATAGTATCAAAAGTGACGTTATATACGTTTAATAGTGTACCTGGTAGTTGTTACTATTCGAGTACTGCTTTGATGTTACTCGTATGATATAATTTACAGTTTGGTTTTTATGTACATGATACCTTGGCACTACCAGTACGTTGTTCTTACGTTTTTACTGACATAATGTATACGTTACTGCCTGCGTACTACAGCACGCTGTTAGCTCGCACATGGCGTACTACTCCGTCATTCCTTGTACACACACAAGTTGCGCTTTTATGTACTGACTTGCGACTGACTCTGCTGCTCTCTTGCTTTGTTTGTGTCGGGGGTTGACTTGTCAGATTTTGGACATGCTCATGGTGGAAGGGTGGCCGCTCATATTCAAGCTCTCTCTTGGGGTGCTCTTGGAAATGAGGCCTCTGCTCGAGGTACGACGTTTGTACCTTTTTTTTTTGGCGTGTCGGCTATACGTAGCTGCCAGCACTGCTCTATTTACCCACGTGTTGGGGGAATACTATTAATAGTGCGAATTAGACGGAATATTTATTTTGAAACAAGCAACTATTAGGGCCCATCTTAACGAAGACAGCAAAATTTCAATTTGGAAAAAATAAAATTCAAATTCGCTTTTCATTGATCAACACACGCACCAGCACCAAATATTATGCCCTAATCTTTGGGTGCTGGTGCGTGTGTTGACCAATGAAAAGCGGATTTGAAATTTTTTTTTCCAAATTGAATTTTTTTCTTCGTCGTTAAAACGGGCCCTTACGGAGGACCATAGTAAATAGGACCTACGGAATATGTACAAAAACCTACTTCGAAGTACGAGGTATATATTTACCTATTTTTACGGACAAAAATTGGTCCTATTTACTATGGTCCTCCGTAATAGTTTTTCCCGCCGATCGCCCGCAACAAAAGCGCAATCGAATCTTTGGTGGAGATGAAAAAACAAGAATATCGCAAACAAACACATCGTTATGTTTGCGGTACAGCAGTAGTCGTTCGCGGCACTATTAAGTACGTAAAACCGTCATCCAATCAGATGGATCCAAATTTTTGGAACAAAGGCTGGAACCACACCTTTGATCATATTTACTTGATAACTCTGTCGAGCACGATCACTCGTTCGTACAGCAAGCAGCTCCTATAACCCCCCCCCCATAAAATACGAAGAGCAAGCTGAAACCTTCAAGAGGCCATACTATGGTAGGGGGGGGGGGTCACTCTCAGGTCCTCGTTTTTCAGGGGTTCAGAGCCACTGAGCCGCGTGACCGCCCTGCTTATTTGCAACAGTTTTGAGCTTGTAGACTTTTTTGGTTTACTATTACGAGGGACCATCGGAGTAAATAGGACCAAATTTCATTGGTAAAAATAGGCAAATATATAGGTTTTTGTGTATGACGTAGGTCCCTATTTACTAGCATTTACTATGGTCCCCCGTAATACTATAGTTAGTAGACATTCTCGCGGCTCTTGGGCTCTCTCGCTAAGGTTGATTGGCCAAACCAGGGTATGATGAAGTGTAATCAAGTCTCAAAAAAGGGTTTTAAGGCTTGTTGGTATCTCTTTTGTCTTGGCGCTCCCCCCAAAGCAGCCTGGCGACATGTGGATGGTGTAGCATCCTGAAAGTCGCCAAGTTTCCCGTGTAATACCACTCATGATTTGTTTGTGTTGGTATTTTTTTTTCAATCTCAAAACGGGTGATAACTGCTACTGCACGCACTGCACGGAAAACGTCTGTCTTAACTGTACGTAGTTCCAAGTAGTTTGTCCCCAAAAACGGGACTCCAGTTTTAAAGGGGTGGAGTTTGCAGTTTCCCTAAGCTTTTGTTGGTATCCCTTTTTTTTGTCCTGGCGCGCTTCCCCAAAGCAGCCTGGGGACATGGAGAGCATCTTGAAGGTCACCAAGTTCCCGCGAGCGCACCTGTTCGGGCTCAGACGAGACGGCACCGGGAGGGGCATCGCGGGGGCGACGTTTGAGGAGGCGTCACAGGGGTCTCTGTGCGAGTCCATCCGGGCGGGGCAGATGGTTGAGCACGCGCTCCTGCTGCACATATCGGAAGAGGTGAGAAAATGCTTACCGTACAGTATACCAGGTGACGACTGCTACGATATAGGTGAACCATGCTTTAGCTGAGGGTTGGAGCTCTGTAGCCCACCCCAAAGACTGATTTGGGAGGAAAGCAAATGAGCTACAGTATGTACCCGATGAACAGTCCCATAGCCTAACGACACAACGAAAAATATTCCAACACAATACTGAAATTTAGGACGATTTTGGGCTAACCCCTTAAGAACTGCTCCCACGAATTTGGGGACAAACTACTTGGAATTAGTGTGGGACATTTTTTTCAGTTCTGACTGGGTTAAGGAGCCCCGCCATTCAGAAACGTTTCAGCCAAAATAGCCAAAATAAGGTATACCTTGGTATACCTCTATCGTACGTAGCACGCGTCAGGTATATACCACTCTGGGCGGAAACATAAGGACTGTTGCTAGTCTTGAGAGGGAAGGAGTTGCTATGATACGTATGTACGAAGTAACAACATTCTGTTAATAAAATCTGTTGTGAATTCGCTGTCAGGAGTTTGAATGGTCGAAGACCATTTGGGTTGTATACTCGGTCGTCCGAGACCGTACAGCAGGCCCCAGTCGAGGGGGCGATATTTTATGGTTACCAGTATACCGTAAAGGGCGTTAAGTTCGCACAGACAAGGGGGGTGCGGTCGCTGTTCAGCGCTCGATTTTTTTCCAGAACCGGAAAGGTTCTTGCCAATACCGAACGAGGTGTTTTTCGGAAATATGTGGTCGAGAGCCTTTCGAAAATATATTGTTCGACTTTTTTAGCACCAACACTTTTTGAAGACAGGCCCACGAATACGAAAGAGCCTTACAAGTACATAAGTACGTACGAGGTACAAGGATCCCTCCCCTTGTTAGTTTTGTTTTCCCATAGTATGTTCGCCCTTCTTTTTTCTCTCCCTCCTAGTCGCACCTCAGATCCTTACATGGTCGCATTACAGGCTCTCCTCCCCCCCCCCCCACTACGGTTCGTTCCTTGCATTTTATCGCGAGAGGGCTTCAGCCCCTTTTATCCCTCGCCGATTCGCGTCAAATCGCGTGCCTCCCACCAGCTCACACAGTTGACGACAGATGCAGCAAAATTTTCACCAGCTCAAGCTCCCAACGATGATCTACTCTGTCTTATCTCATATGCTACCCGCCCCCCTGTGCTGTCTGCGCGTGCCGCTTGCTTTTTTTTACGGCCCTGTCCATACCATTCCTCACGCAGACCCTGGAACAACACCTCCTTGAATATCGGCTGGAAAAACTTGCTGATCCGGGATCGGATTAGCTTCGGGAATAGCCTCTGGGGGGTGCGCCAAGCGTTGCACATATAGGGTACGTAGTGTAACGAGGGAGGACGGGGGGGGGGGGGGGGGGTACTCAGTGTGCACGCCTTAGTCGTATGACCATAGACCTCGCATCCCTACAATGCGGGACGGAGCAGGAGGAGGGGGGGGTTTGCCATCTTTGGTAACCCCCCCCCCCCCCGTGTGTGTACTGTAAAGGGCTCAGGCGTCTTCGCTCGCGCTATACGTACTGCTGAGATTATTGGTTCCCTATGGTGCACCTTATCGCTATAACGGTTACGTCACATGAATGGTATGGCTGTAAGGTCTTAGCTAATAGATAGTGGCTCTGCAAACGCTGTCGTTGTTACCTGCCGCGATATATGCAGCTATAGACGTGGTGTAGTGTGTGAATAGAGTATGTCTGCGCGCGGACATTTACATGTTAGCTTTATATTACACATACAAAAACACCATAATCGATCGCGGGGGTAACCGATTTTGGTGGTTGGACAGACTTATCGTTCTTGTGCTGTTGGCGTTGGTATGATACGTAGAGGTGCGTGTTTGGCCCTCCCAAGGTTGGCGTGCTTGTGCGCATGTAGCCTTGTCTTCGGTGTGGTCGTACCCTCACACGCCTTGCGTGCCCGAACGGCCGGAGTCGTCTCACCTGGCATTTCTCTTCGCGGACCGCTACGAAGCGTAAGTACGACATTTATATACCGTATACTGTAACCAAGATAGAACACCCCCTCGGCCGAGAGCTTCAAAGCTGGTAAACGCCTACAGCAGCGAAGCGTCGAGGGAAATATCTCGACGAGATCTCTCCGCAGCCACCATTTTCGTTGTGTGTGTGCCCCCTCTTAAGGCACGTGTTGCCGAAAATTGGCTCCGAATTTCGCCCCAGGAGGTGGGTTGTCTTATTGTCTGGATTGCAATATACGGTACATGGATCTCTGACTTGCCAGCGGGTGAGCGATTAACCAGTAGTGTTGGTGTGTTGCGTAGCCGTGTAGCGTTTTCTTAGTGGAGTGGACCCTTTCGCTACGTACGTACCAGGTATTGTTGTACTGCAAAAAAAAATGTGTTCCCTCGTGTTTGCGAAGTAAGTTTGTTCCCCAAAATGTTGGTACATACAGCAAATGGTGGGGGGTGTTGAAGTGGGCGCAGCCTTTTGTCTGATATGGGTAGATATCATGGCTGGCTGCACACTACGTAGTGTGATTGGTTTATTTGTGTTTGTTGGTGTTGTTGTCAATAGATGATAGGCAACTCGTGTCCAGGCGCCCTGTTTCTTCGGACGGTTTCGCATGTGGGGAGGCTTTTGTTCGTTCCGCCCATATGCTATATGCATGGCGCTCAGAGCATTAAGTCTTACATGGTAGTTATTATTAGGAGAAGGCCTGTGGTATATACGTGTACCACGGGGGGAAATGACGAAATTATTAAGCTACCAGGTATTTAATACCGCCCGGACTTTTCGGTACTGAAACCACACCGCGGTTCGGTTCTTTCTGCTTGCACGTTCCTGCGGGTCGGTTCGGATCGGATCTGTCGCAGCGGTTTCCCCGCAGCCGGGTAATATTAACTCCTATTTTCTTCTGCTTCTTTTTGGCTTTTTCGGCACTTCATTACTTACTTCACCACAACAGCAAGGTTTACAGAATTTCTGGGCGTGGGGAATTCGGTACTTTAACGCAGATGGATGTATATCCCCTTGCACGTTGGTTTGTATTACACGTATATATGTATATATATCATATGTACGATGCGTATATACAACGTATCATCTCGATCCCGTGGCTATGTCCCGCGTGCTCCGTTAGCATGTTAACATCGACGGCGGACGGCGTTGCAATCAACGCCCGCAAAAAATCCGACCTGCCACCTCACGCCCCCCCCCCTCCCGCCTAACCTCCACAACAAGTGTATGCGCGCCAGCACCTTCGACCCAGGAGATGGGGAAGTTTTCATCACGTCCTTGGTTGTAACAACATATAATGAGAGAGATGAGTATCTACACACGCAGGTGGCTGACCGATGACGGTCAGAGGCCAACGGCGCGTGCTTTGCCTTACAGGGGTGTTCGTGACGCCTCTGCAGTTTGACAGTTACATGACGATTCGGGATTTTATGTGTTGAGGGTTGAGGATTATGTGGATCTTGACGACTGGGTGCATATGTGGTGACGCACTCTGTCACTTCCTGCTGTCCCTACTCGTACCCTCGTGGGAGAAGATAATAAACGACTTAAATCATCAAACCATCGATTGCCTGGGTGTCTTGACTACCTTGATTGGAGCTGACGAACAAGGGGTATTATTAATAGCTCCTAATTATTTTTTATGAGGCTCCTCACTTGATTGTAGTATAGGAGCTCTCTATCTTACCCTAACCCTAACAAAACACATGCCATTAGTAACAATATCAAGGATGTATCCTCCCATCGCCTAGTCTAGGCGAACAACGAATGAACATTACTGAAAAAATCAAATGGCATCCCAATACTATGTGTGTGTGTTCTTCACATTAAACCTTCCTTTCTACCCGTCGACATCCAGCACACCCATCAGTGTCCGTGCCGATTGTTCATCCTAAAAAGGTACCAGTTCTGTGGTCACAAAACTACGACACAGAGATACTACGCTCAGTGCAGTAAGCAGAGCAGACAATGCAATGCCATATACGACAGGCAAGACCTACCCTGCTAGCAATCCAGGTGCATGCGAGAGAAAAAGAGAAAAAAGCGAAAAAAAGCGAAAAGGAAAAATAATAAAAAGTAAACGTACTGAAGCAAATCAACAATCAAGCAACCAAACAAAAGCATGACAAAGTAAAATGGCCATATGCGTTGTCAGGTACAGTACAGGACACCTACATGTAATAAGAAAGAGGCTATCATAGTAAGAAAGCCAGGCTGAGATTTCGAGGGCAAAATGGAATTCGGGAGTCGTTATCTTGACATTAGTGTAGAAATCACCCTCTCTCAAATAAGAAATAATCCAGCCTGGACCAGATTTCCTGTTTCTTATTCGGTGTCCTGTACAACTGTAGTTGTTCCTCAGTTCAGGAGTGAGTGTGCTACTTACTACGTGGTCAATCAGAAGTGCTTTTGCCAAAAAAAACTACGAGTACCTCTGTCCTGTTGTGGCACGAGTCCGGCGCAGAGTCGTTGTTGTTACAGACGAACTCTATACGTAAAATCACCGACGATACAGGTAGTTTACATGCATACATACATACGTAGAAGGTTTTACATACGTAGAAGGTGCATGTTTGGGTTGAAAGAGGCATTCGTTGGGCCAAGAAAGAAGGATCATGGGTGGTGGATTAATATGAGCGGTCCAGATGCGGTTTGAGAAGAAGATTGGACGTGGGGGTGTACAAACACTCCAGTTTCTCTCGTCTTGGTGATACGGGGCAACGTACACCTGCAGCAGTTGCTCGTGCCTGTGTTCGTAACGGCGCCGATCACAACGAAGGGCGAGAGTTTTGACTACCTGTACTACTACTGTTGAATCCCCTACGGGCGGGACGAGACGCATGCCTGTAACGCTCGTCAACAAAGGCAAGCAAACCGCGGCATCATACAATGTTCCTGGTATAATACTTCGTAGGTATATATCCGACACGTCTCGCTCTCTCAAAAGAGAGCTTCCGACACCCCTCTCTCACTTGCTACGTACAGAAATAATCTCGATCGTTATGAGCGACAAAAAAAATAACCTTGAAAAGTTCCGGAAGCGACCTCGCTTCAGTTGGCGCCGGCGCTCCGGCAAACACCCTACGCCGAGGCTAATTTCCGGGTCACCTTGCTCCCGTGTTACTGTGCGGCGCGCTTCCCACGGACGGAGAGAGCACTGTGCTCCTAAAACCGACCCCATTCCCCACACCCCCTTCTATAATACCGTCCCAAACACCTTGACAATTGTGGACACCGCACGCCCCGCTCCGCCCCACAAGCCGAGCCCCCCGGGCGGAGCCCGCCCCCGCCATCACGTACCCCCTCCTCCCTTCTTTCGAGGACAGGGTCTCACATCCTCACCCCTCCATCACATTCACATCCTTAGGCTGAGAGACTTCTAAAAACATACGGGAAGCATTTCCGGGATACCTCATCTTGCACCCCACCCCCCCCTACGGCACCATGTACCCCCTCAGCCCCCCGCCCCCCGTTTCTCTCTCCGGTAGCGAGCATCACCGAGGTCTGCGAGCGAGCTGAGGCGATATAGAGGTGGATCAGTTGAGCAAGGAGTCTTAGGGGAGTAGGCTAAGCAGAGCCTCAGCAGCGGGAAGAGAAGGACCCGGGCTGATGAACTGATGAAGTCCTTTCCCGTTACACCTGCGGAACCCGCCCGCATTTTATTTTTAATCGTTTCGGGGAAAGCTACAATGTAACGTCAGCATCAGCACTATACTAACCCGTAGTTGCTGTAACTGAAGTTTTTTAGCCGCTCGCCCTTCTCGACAAAATAAGTAAACAAAGACCACCAAATAAACCAGATCAAACACCGGATGTCATAATCGCTGATCCTGCTGCGTGCTACTCGTATTATTGGGCTGCTGAGCGTTTTCTTCCGGTAGCGCGCTACGAACTTCGAACAGGTTGTTTATAACTACTGCATCTTGAGCATGCAGTACGGTCGTGTTTAACGAGCGATGTATGACTCGTCCAAGGACGCAAGTTGAAGCACAATCGGACGCACGCCTACCGTACGTACGGCAGTTACTAGTAGTAGTATAGTGTAGTACTGCTGCTGTGTGTGGTATAATACTGATGGTATGAAACAGGAAAGCTAATAGTATCGTAGTCCAGGCTGTAGGTTTCTTATTTGAGAATGGATGCGTTCTACACAACCTGGCTTTCTTGTAAGACTTGCTCGTTTTCTTCTGAGTGAGGTGTCCGTTACTTACTAGTTAGTGTATTTATTTCAAGACCGGGAAAGTTCACTGGTGGTGGGATCGGTTCGGTTCGGAACCTCACAACATTTGTTTGTTTGTTTGTTTTTTTCCATCCCATTTATTTTCTTCGCCCTTCCTTTTTCTCTCCTCCCTTCGTAGTCGTAACTCAGATCCGGGGTCAAACAGTAGGCTCCTCTCCCTCCTCCCCGACTACGGTTCTTGCCTTGCATTTTTATCGCGAGAAGACTTCATTCAGTTTTTTCTTTCCTCGTCGACTCGCATCGAATTAATTGTGCTACATATAATATATGTACATACGTACATACATGCAATAATCCTATTGTTATATTATTTGCCTTCCGACAATGTGCAGGGCAGTATTCATTCATAATGAAATAGCTGACACAATTCGTCGAATACCATATTAATAGTACTCTGTTCATGTCCTTTTTTATCTGACGACGACTGTTGTTCACGTCCTGTTATCTGACGACGAAAATCCGAACCAAACCGCAGAGAGGAATCTTTAACCGCGTTTTTTAACTTTGCGGAAATTATCCCACCCTTCGTACGAGTAAAGTGTTTTGTCTCTAAAACAGCGCATGCAGTTCTCAAGTCTTCGCTCGTTTTTTCCGCTGTATCTTCAATTGAAACCGTTACTACTCTGTAGTTCTATATGTACGTACCAGGTACCGGTATAATACCCCAACAACATACTCGTAATAATAATAGGACCGCGCGAATTCAGGGTCCTCGTAGATTACAGCTCGAGAGCAGACCGTGGACTTAGAAATGGAGGTCTGCGTGCCCGTCCGTGCTGAATTCTGGTGTGTTACTATTAATAGGTGTGAGGTAACAGTAATAAGTATAGGCCTCGTTTCTCGTTCGGATCCAACCGTTTGTCGTTTGGATCTTACGTTTCGTACTCGACACGATTCAGCCCTCATCGCATTCAGCACTGCTTGCCGTACTAAAAACTGCTGTACAAAAATAGCAGACGATCAGTAGTATAGTAGTTGAGCCAGGCCGTATGTGATGTGTGTGATAGTGCTGTGCTGCTGCAATATGCGTGATAATGTGCAATGTGTGAGAGCGCGGTCGGTTTAGTCGGTTGCCCGTGTCGCCTGCCGTTACATCTCTCGGAATCTCCGAAACAAAATCTACGAAATGAAAACGCCAACAAATATTTTAGGAAACCTCCCCTGTTCCATTCCCAGACTTTTGAACAGCTGCGTTGGCACAAACGCACAGCCTTACGTACTGCTTGAGTTTACCCTACACGCTCGTGCGTTCTCGTGGTGCCGTACTCACACCTCGGCACGTCAAGTGTACAGGTTACTGTTCCCAGAGAGCACACCGGGAAAGAAGAACGTGACTTCGGACGCATCGTACTTGGCGCTTTTGGTTTTGAGGCAGTGAAAGGTGCACGATGCACACGGTTGGAGCCCGGCTGCGAGCCCGGGCAGCGTTGTCCTCGACAGGCGAGAGGGTCAGAGTGCGACGGCGTTGCTTCTCTATCTTGGAGGATAGGTGAGCGCTGGGAAGGTTGCTTCGTGTGGCCTCATAGACTGGGCGAATCTAGTCGTGGCTGGTTGTTCCCACACCACTAACGCTTGACTTGAAGGTGGGGCCCATGTTCCATGTACCGTTGCCCACGTACTGCGAGACTGCGAGTACAGGTACCCGGTACCCGGTACCCCTCTCCTACTACGAACTGTAGTATCATATGATACATATATACGTACCTGGTATACTCGTACTACTCTGTTGTGTTCGTATTCCCAGCTCCCGCTGCTGTCGCATGATATGATATGAGCTGGAATTGTGGAGCGTGAATGCCGAGAGGGCTCTTGATTGCGAACTGGGCAAAGAGGTAGCGGTTGTCTTGGGCACATGTTCGATTGAAATCGCTCTATCATACGTAAGGGGTGGCTGGTGGCTGGTGATGCCGTGGGAACGCTCAAACGTCTCTACGAGCATATACAGTAGTAGTAGTAGTAGACCATACGAGAGCTTGGAATCACATGTGAGCGAAACAACTCTCGACAAGGATGCACGATGATGAAGACAGAGTTGCCACGTTCACCTGAGTTTACAACAAGCTGTAACGAGAGCAAAAAACACGCGCCACCAACCGAATGTTACGAGTACGTAGCGGAAGCCAGCCTACTGATCTATGCATACTGATACATGACAAGTGTCACCACGGCACCACGGGCTAGATTATACGTATGATATCTCGTACACGTTGGCAATGAGCTTATACTCGTTGCCAATGAGCTGGTGTGCGATCAACAACTGGCTCCTGGCAGGTTAAAGTCAGTGCGCGTCGATGTCTCAACCTCTATCAGTTCAGACGATGAATGACCAACCACCTCTCGTCGGACCTTGGTATATTTCTACGAGCACGTCTTGTTCATTCGCGG
Organism: Saccharina japonica; assembly: GCA_008828725.1. NCBI lineage: Eukaryota > Phaeophyceae > Laminariales > Laminariaceae > Saccharina > Saccharina japonica. Next base: position 158,397 of record MEHQ01001240.1, read on the forward strand.
TTGCTTCTGATGCCTGTCGGTTAGGTTGCCATTTGCTACAAGTACCAGGGTGTTTGTTTCACCGCGTTTGCCACTACTTTTATCACCCATGACCCATGACCATGACCCATGACCAACGGCATTGTTGCACACTTAACACCGGTATCTTATGCGTACCTCTGTTCGGGAAAGGCCTGCTGTGTGTGAAGTCCATAAGTGGAAAGTGACACCGACGCCATCACAGGACATACAAAACCCAAACCCATGATACTTGATACCACTCTGGTCGGAAAGGTAAGGAGCGTTTGGTTGTTGATATGACTGACTAAACATCCCTTACATTTACGGTCAGAGTGGTATAATAAATAGCCTTCACCATAAATTATCGCAACTTGAGACGTTCCAAGTGCAACTTCAACTTTCACTGGGTTGAGTCCGGTGCCCAGTATATACTGAGTCGTCCACTTGGCCTATCAATAGCTTCCACAAAATGGTTGATAGTCCACACGATCTCTTCATAATGTCCTGGAACATTCCAAGAAGTTTCCTAGGTGGTCAGAGTTGGGTTCGGGTCCTAACTTATAAGCAGGGCTCTCTTTCACGAGTCGTGACCCGACAGCGGGTCGGGTCAGGAAGTTTTTTAATCTCACGGATCGGATCGGATCGGATCGGGTCGGGTCGGGTCGGGTCGGGTCAGGAACTTTACAAATTCTAACGGGTCGTGTCGAGTCGGATCACCCTTACCCGATCTGACCCCACTCGCGAGATTTGACCCGACCCATGAACAGCTCCGTTTATATAGTATTGTCTTGAAGTCAAGTGTATTTCAACCGTTTGTCGACGCTGGGCCAAGCTCTTCTCTGTACAGCCAGCATACCCCAATATCGTCTGAGCAATGTGTCCCCATTTATGTGTCCGTGTGACGCTCTCACAACCCTGCTGTCTCCATACCCCCCCCCCTGAAAAACGGTGGGTGGCCAATGGTCAAATTATTACGTCTCGAAAGAGATGCGTGGTCAATGGTCAAATTACTAGGGCAACCAACGAATGAGTACGCCCTCCCCCGCCAAAAAAAAAACGGTGCTCCGCCTCGAAAGGGATGAAAGGTCAATGGCCTAATGACTAAGGCAAGCAATAAATGAGTACGCCCCCCCCCAAAAACTATGTTCATGTAGTATATGGGGAAAACGTAACGAGCGCCCCAATGCTGGAGGTGTTTCTATTAGGAGTAGGAACGGTGCTCCGTCTCGAAAGGGATTCGTGGCCAATGGTGAAACGACTAAGGCCAGCAACAAATGAGCAGCACCCCCTCCCCGCTCGCCCCTCTCCCACGCCTCCCCCACCTCCCCAACCCCCTCTCCTAAAAAACGCCCTCATACCGTAAAAATTGCCCCCGTCTTCCGCAGGCCGGCCGCCCGATCCCTCCTGCCCAGGCCTCGCCGCCGAAATCGTTCGGGCTGTGTCGGTGCGTCTACTAACGCGACCGCCGTTACCAGAAGAAGCTCTACCCGCGAGAACCCACGGGCGGCTGCGATCACGGACGCCGATTTTCCTCGGGTCTTGAACGGGCCCGCGCCGGGGTTTGCCGAGGACGCGCTACGCAGGCTCCTGATTGGCTCGCTGCCGGGGGAGGGCGGGTCGTTGACCGAGATCGGTTACGGAAATGTGGCTTCGGGGAGGGCGCCGGTGGGTGCAGCTGCTAGGGGGGGGGGGGGGGGGTGGTGCAGTGTTTCCCCGTGGTTTTCACGATGAAGGCGTGTCTTCGTCTCCGTTGTTGTCGTCGTTGTCGTTTGAGCCGAGCGGTGGTGGCGGTGCGCACGGTAGCGCGCTCGATGCTGCTGCAGGCGATGCTGCAGCAGCTGCTGCTGTTGCTGCCAGGCGCTTAGAGACTAGCCGGCGGACGCTCGGGTGGCGAACTGAAGGAGGTCGACGGGCGGGGGCGTTGAGCGGCCCAGAGAGGCTGCATGGCGGTGCTTCGCTTTTGCACGAGGAGGAGGAGGAGAAGGAGGAAGTGTCGTCCGACGAAGGGCAGCAGGCGAGTTAACAATCCGTGCGTCTCGAAGACCGGTATTTGGTACTTGGTACCCGGTAACGATTACCTGGCATATTATTTGTGAGATTTTCATAGCATTCTGGTGTCTTCGTCGTTCTCGCGTCGCTCCCACCTTCGTCTTTCCGTCCTCACTCGGGACACATGCGGTATGGTACTGCTGCTGAAGGCATGGGGAAATACTGGTACAACACGACCGCCCAACCTTGTAAAAGTCATGAGCAGCGCACTGCTGTGGAACAATACGCAACTACGAGTCGTTGGCTGCATGAAGCATGTTATTCGAATACCCTTGCAGGGTTAACGCAAAACCTTAGACCCTCCTTTGTGACTAACTCCCTCTTGGGGGGTCGGTTTCGTTTTTTTTTTTCTTTTGGAGAGTTTCCTTCCCTGCTGTCATACTGGTAGTAGAACCGCCAATATCGTACTCAGCAGGTGAGCATATAGCCTTCTGGATAAGCGCTGCTACTGCTGCTGTACGTACGGTACGTACGTAGCCGCGAATAGGTGTGATTTCATCTTGTGACATCGTCCTCTCTTTTTGCCGTTGCCTCGGTCGGTACGTACTGCTATAGCCTAGCCGCGGCTAAAGACGTTTTGTTTTTGTAACAAATCGTTTTTGTTTAGTTTGGCATCGCCTCAATCCTCTCCGTCCCTCCTTCACAATTACTCGATTTCCCCCCGCGATTTATGTCGTCTGAATCTGACCTGGCCCGGCGCGATATCGCAACCCAACAGCGTCAACGGGTAGACGGCCACCTCAACGGACACGTCAACGGCTATAGAGACGGCCGCAACAACGGCCACACGAACGACCACTTGACCGACCAAGCATCTCAACGAAGACCCCGTCAGCCTTTTTCTTCTGCCGCGGATGTGGCGGAAGATGGTGACTGGGAGGCGTTGATACGGAACCAGGAGGCGGAGGAGGAGGGGGGCTGGGGGGCAGAGAAAGAGCCGTTGAGTCACAGCACTCTGTGGGGGATGCAGCTGGAGCGGGAAGAGCAAAGCCACCAAGAGGCGTGCGACAAGTATTCCAAGGTAACGGTCATCAGCAGTCAAAAATAAAAGGGTACATATGTATTATATTGTAACTCTAATTCTCTATTTTCGAGCCTCGCTCCGGGAGGAGGGATACCTAATTTTCCTCAGGCCAGTCCCATTTTTTTTTTTCATTATTCTCTACCCCGTATAATATGGGGGGGGCATATATACCGGTATTAAATAGGACCAAATTTTGCAATGTATAGTAAAATTAATGTATAGGTTTTTGTATATACAGGAGGTCCTATTTAATACAGTCCCCCGTAATATTAGTCTTAACTCAGATCCAGAGTCATTAAGCAGGCTCTCCCCCTCCCCCCTCCGCTACGACGGTTCGCGCCTTACATTAGTTATCGCGAGAAAGGTCCCAGCACTTTCCTTCCCTCGTCGACTCGCGTCGGATTGCACGAGAAGCCCTATATCAGAATTAACCAGTTTTCTACAGTAGTGCACTCTAATTCCAAGATAAAGCTAAATCCGACTCTAGTCCCAAGTGTTTTTGTCCCCACAACAGGACTGCGCTCCTAATAAGCCGCATGCCTTATCGGGTTGCATGGCACGCACAAGCAAGCCCGATAACGACTAAGAATGGGAGACTTGCCCCGGCACCCGGCATCCACGACCTTCGCCAACGGTCCCGAGCGTAGCTAACCTCTCTGTCCCCTTACCCCGCATCCCCTTTCCCGCGCGGCCGGCCGCCTTCCTCGGGGGGAAAAACTCCAACTCCTTGTCTTGTTTTCCTGTCTCGTCAGATGCTGAAGGACATGATCACCATGGGGAAGGGCACGCAGATGAAGCCGATCGAGAAACTCCTCACTTCGTGGTGCGTGTCGCTACTGCTTCCCCCCCCCCCCCCCCTCCCCTCATTCCCACGGCCTACGTATCATACGCGCGCAGATTACGTGATACTACACTCGCAGATTACGTGTTGTGGCGGGCGGGGGGCTGTACTCATGCCATGCATGGCCGTAGTCTCGTGACCATAGACCCTCACATCCCTATCACGCCGGAACGGAGCATGTCGGTCGGGTTTTCACCGACCAAAAAGACGTTGCTTGCACCAAGCGCCAAGCGCCGCGTGGTGGTGTTGGTGGTGGTGGGTGTACTCATGTCATGCATGGCCGTAGTCGTATGGCCATAGACCCTCGCATCCCTACAAGTAGGGTGGGGTGGGGGGGGGTCAGGCACGTGAACTTTGACGCGGTGTGAGATGGCGTAGGCAATCCGTGCTCGGCCATGCGTTGCTTGCTGTTGGTGTGGGGAATATCGCTCCGCTTGAGAGGAAACGGTTGGGTTGAATCGTCGGCGCGCCAGAGTTTGCTTTCTTGTGGTGTAGCTGGTACACCGCAGCGTAGCCCCTAAGTTGGCTTAGCTCTCTCGACGTAAACATACGGGTGTGCATACGCTGTTGTGTCATCAGTATTTTCTGGGCAGGTTGTTGACCTTTCTTTTCCGTGTTGACTCTCTTGGGCAGCGATAGAGTTCGTCTCGCTTGCCACTACTGCTGTAGCCGAGCTTTTTTTATTTGATGTAAAGGCGAGGGGACTGCTTGTCGAAGCACCTTACCACGTGTCTTTCGTTTTCTCTCGTTCCCCCCCCATGCCCCCAAGGGCGGTGGGTCGACCCTCCACAATGGGCATACGCTTGTCTTGTATCCCCCCAGCTCACCTTCACCCCCACGCCCACCCCCACCTCACCGCCACCCACCCACAACCCCCACCTCTACCCCCACCCCCTCCGTCTCGAAAGGGATGCGTGGTCAATGGTCAAATGATTAAGGCAAGCAACAAATGAGTACGCCCCCCGTTGCCATTACGCCTCCGCCACTTGCTCTTCCCGGCCCCATGACTCTGGAAGGTATCCCGCGTTGAAAGCGAGCATCGAGGCGGAGCAGGCGGCGGTGTGGGCAGACCTTAAGGACGAAGACAAGAAGAACGTGAAGATTAAGGGGTCTTTCGGGGGACGCAATACGTACGGGCCCCTGCTGATCATGCTCAAGGCGGAGAAGCAGGCCGTCTTGGTGAGGAAACAGTCTTGGGCTTGGATGGCAGTGAGATGTGTTAAGTGGGGGTTAGGAGGAGGGAGGGGGGGTTGTCATGAGGGACCGAGGGGGGGGGGGGGGGGGGGGGGGGGGGGGGGGGGGGGGGGGGGGGGGGGGGGGGGGGGGGGGGGGGGGGGGGGGGGGGGGGGGTAGAGATCTCAATCTTGTTTTGTGAGGGACAGAGGGGGGCGAGGGGGTAGAGATCTCAATCTTGTTTTGTTTTGTGATGTGATAGACTAGTGTTGCACAGGGGCAACTAGCGACTAGTGTTTCTTTTTTGTGATGCCACATGGGATAAGTTGTTGTGGCTTTTTCACGGAGGGGGGGGGGGGGGGGGGGGGGAGAGGGGGTACTCATGTCGTGCATGGCCGTAGTCGGATGTATGACGATAGGCCCTCGGGGGGTATCATGGGTATATCGTATATATTTTGTTTTGTGACATGGTTATACCTGATACCAATATCACAGGGTAACTAAGGACTGCTAGTTTTTTGTTTCGTCATGGCAAAAGCGTAGTATTGGCTGGTAGCTAGTAATGTTCCAGCAGTTGTAACGCTATGTACAGCTCGTATTGTCGGTGAATCGAGGTGTAAGTCGTCGTTGTTGAAGAGGGAAGCTGGCACCAAATATTGGCGCAATACGGCGGATAGAAAGGGCGATGCAGGAGGGTCGGCTAGGGGCATTGGTGTAGGAGAGGCCCCCCGGGGACGCGGGCGACGCAGAGGGCGGGGGGAGGGGGGGCGTGCACTCATGTCGTGCACGGCCGTAGTCGTATGGTCATAAACGGGGGGGGGCATTGCTCTGGGGTTTGGTGTGCCTTAAGTTGTCTGTCGTCGCTTCGCTACAGTAGAGTGGTTTGGGTTTGCGCCTTGCTTGCTGGTCTGCTTGCTTTGCTCGGCTTGCTTGCCTCGCTCGCCTTGCTTGCTGGTCTGCTTGCTTTGCTCGGCTTGCTTGCCTCGCTTGCCTTGCTTGCCTTGCTTGCCTTGCTTGCCTTGCTTGCCTTGCTTGCCTTGCTTGCCTTGCTTGCCTTGCTCGCCTTGCTCGCCTTGCTCGCCTTGTCGCCTTGCTCGCCTTGCTCGTCTTGCTTGCTTGCCTTGCTTGCTTGCCTGCTTACTTACGTACTTGAGGCCTATTGCTTGAGGCCTATTGCTTGACGCCCTACCACTTTTCCACGGTTATCATGACCAGACCAACCATTCCATCGTGATTATTACGTGTAGACCAATCACCTCACCTCGATTCCCATGCGCTGTCCAATCACTTTACCGCAATTTCAATGCGCAAATCAATCGCTGCACACCGACCACACACAGCCCGATACCCATGCACAGACCAAGCACTTAGACGCGATTCCTATACGTGGTAGACCAATAACTGCACCGCGATTCCCATGCGCTGACCAATCAAATCATCTCGATTCCCCAAAGATGGCATGGACGCTGTGCTGTGCTGTGCTGTGCTGTGCTGTGCTGTACCGTACCGTATTGACCTATCAACTAGTCAATCACTCTAACTTAATCCATCAGCCATTCAATCAATCAATCAATCAATCAATCAATGTCCGTTTGTCCCGGCAACGACGTGGCGTGGCGCTGACTCTCGAAGGTGATGCATGAGGTGGTGAATCTTATCCTGGCGGACGGAAACAGGGGGGTTTCCACCGTGAAGGCGTGCCAGTGCGTCGCTGAGCTGGTGCAGGCAGAGGTGAGGAGCGATGCCTTCGCGTTTCGGCACTGCCCGAAACAAAAAGTGATGTACAGACATATATAGCTGGTGATGTTGTGTTTCATGACTACTGCCAGTATGACTACTGTAGACTGGCACGGGCGGATGGATGTACAGTCGTACGTAGGATTTTGAATATGATATGCCTGGTTTTGTTTGTGCCCCGCTGTGACCAAGCAAGATTCTTGCTCGGCGAGTGTTTGAGCGACCGGGGTAGCCTCCTGTTGTGGTTGTGACAGAGAAGACGTCGCCCCCGTATCCGACTGTTGATACTTTTTTAGTGATAAATTGCTGGTGTTTTAGTTTTTTTGTTTTTTTGCTGTGATAAGCTGTTGGGTCCCACAATGATTAATTAACACTCATCAATGCTTCGTAAATAATATATTCTTGGTGCTGTGTTTGCTCAGTTATCGGCTTGAGGCCCCAACACTCTTACCGCTGTATGCCTCGTGCCGGTTTTGCTGCTCTACGCTGTCAGGTCCCTTCATTGGTCAGAACCCGCACCACCACCCAAGATTATACCCCAAGATCCTAATCTTTGGTGCTGGTGCGTGTGTTGACCAATGAAAAGCGTATTTGAATTTTATTTTTTCCAAATTGAATTTATTTTGTCCTCGTTAATATGGGCCCTAAATAGCAGGGGTTAATACGCGTAACACTATTCAATGTAATGCCTATTACGGCTGACCATAGTAAATGGGACCTATGTGTATAGATAAAACCCTGTATATTTACCTCTTTTTTTTTCTAACAATATTTGGTCCTATTTACTAGTGTTTAGTATGGTCCTCCGTAATAGTGGTGTTGGTTTTGCTCCGTTTTTGGATCGTAAATAAAAGGGTGTGAAAATTAATGTGAATATTAAGGCTCACACATCGGACAGATCATTCGTGTGCAGTCGGGTGGAAGCCGTATAATCTGCACGATCTGCAGTAGTACGTGCTCCCTGGGTTGGTTGGATCTGTTGCACAATACAGGACCGGCCCGCTCATAAGAAACCAGAAATCGGGCTTATGCTGACTTTCTTATTTGAGAAAGGGGTGTGTCCCACACTAATTTCAGTATAATAGCTGTCGACTTTCTTATTTCCCCCGTAATGTTTAGGCTGAGTTTCTTTCTTGTGGGGCACTTTCTTATGAGAGAGCCGGTAGTGTATATCTTAACCCATTCAGAACTGAAAAAAACGTCCCACACTAATTCCAAGTAGTTTCTCCCCTAAAACGGGGGACCAGTTCTTACGGGATTAACGGCAGGAGGGGATCTCGACGATCCATTAGTACGGAGGACGATAGTAAAGATCGTTGATAAAAAAAGGTAAATATATAGGTTTTTGTATGTACCGTAGGTCCTATTTACTATGTATCGTCCAACGTAGTACTACATGGTTATCTGTCCCACGTGTGTGTTAGATGTTAGATAGAGGTAGTCCCAGTGACACTTTTTGGCTGACACGATTTCGGAATGGTCTACTAAAGCCTCCTCAACCCAAAATTGTCGGACTTTCATTATGTTGTTGCAATCAATATTGTTACATTGTATACTTAGCCCTTTTAGAACTGCACTGTCCAAAACTAACGTTTCCAGTCAAATTCCAAGTGTTTTGTACCCACATCGGGACTGGAGTCCTAAAAGGGTTAGTGTTCATCGGGTACATGAAAAATTCAGCGCTTGTATTTTCTTCCAAAAATCAGTTTTGAGACTTCTGCAGGTATAGAGGCTCCTATACTGTAATCAAGGCAAACACATGGTGCACCTGCATGCAGGCTACCGTAGCATGCGTCTACTGTGTGACTGGTGCTGTTTTTGTTCCGTTGTGTTGGAGCCCCAGAGAGTTACGTAACACTACTATTAATTGAATGCTGTTTGTTTATGAATAGAAAACATCAGCTATGAAGTCGAGGATTTCGTCGAAACCCATCTTTGCAAGCTGTGTATGATACTCCCATCGCGCCTACTATGGCTTTAGTATTACCTCGTGCAGGATGTATGTATATGTGTATGTATATATATCTCCCTTGTTGAGGGGGACAAAATCTGAAGCTACAGCAGTAGCTGCAGAACTCAGGGTTTTTTTTGTGTCTTATCATTTTTTTTCAAATATTTGGAAATAAGATCGTGTTGTTTCGTGTACTGTATATATATTTTTTCAAACATTTGGAAATATTACAGCAGTATTTTGTGTAGATCATTTTTTCCCAAATATTTGAAAATACTATACGAAGAGTGTTTTGTGTATGTCATTTTTTTTTTCAAATATTTGGGAAGGAGAAATGAATTTGCGAAAAATACTCAAGAGGGGTTGCACGTATACAGCTTTTTATGCAAACCGCTGGCCAGCTATAAACAGCAGCAGCCCTGTCTGTTCGCGTTCTCTTCCGGTTTGCCAGCACCGTCCTGCGCCGTGTCCACTTGGTACTCCCACTCACGCGATCAGCCACACAGCGCCACGTTGCTGTCTTTTGCAAAGTGAGGTTTTCAGCCAAAGAATATGGACTAAACGCCTAATTCTCTCTACAACAACAAACGTCTCGAACGGGTTCCCGACCTCTTAAGAATCTTCTCCTTTACATACATACCTGGCGCTGTTTTTTTCCCCGTTGTTTATGATTGTGTTGATGATTGCCTCGCCCCGTCGGCGAAGGTGAACCTGATGAACATGAAGAAGAAGGGAAAGAAGGGAAAGACACCGCCCCCCATGAGCAGTCGAAGACACGTCAGAGAGGTATGGTACGGCTGTGCTTGCGTACGTGTCGCGCCAAGCGATCGGCTTGTTTTCGTAGTTGGCTTGGTGCGGCTAGTCGTGCTACGTCGTACTGCTTTTGCTGCTGCTACTACTGCTGCTGGTGCTGCTGTTTTTTCTACTGGTCTACTACTGTACGTACTGCTACTATTTTCTGCTGCCGCTTTTTACTATTTATTTGCCAGTTTTATGCGTACCATTTATTCCTGCCAGGTGTACTGCCGCTTTGCTAGAACGAATGTTTCTGCTATACTATACAATACCACCTGGAACAATGCTTCCGCTGTACGAGCAGAGTGCATCCACCCACCCACGCGTTCGTACCCCATATGCTTCGGTTCCATTTCGTTTACTTTCGCTCCTGCTACATACCATTTTCCTTTATCGTCCTGTTTTTTTTCTCCACACACCAGGTGAACAAAAAAGCGCAGGAGGCCCTCGACATGCTCGAACACACCTCCTGGCCGATCGGGGCTCAAGTTAAGCTCGGAGCGGCGTTGGTAAAACTGCTCATAGAGACGGCAACCTGGGCGCACGACGAAAAACACGGAGGCGTTTCAGCGCTGGGGGAAGGGGGAGGGGGAGGGGGGAGGGGTCCGGCGAGCTTGCCGCGAGCAGCGTTTATCCACCAAGTCGTCTTGACCAAGCACAAGCAGCAGCAAGGGTCTCTTTCGCTGGCCCCCGAGATATACACTAAGGTGGGTCTAGAGGGGGGGGGGGGGTGTACTCATGTCGCGCATGGCCGTAGTCGTATGACCATAGACCCTCGCATCCCTACAATGCCGGGACGGAGTCGCACGTCGGGGGGGGAAGGTGGGTGGTGATATAGCGCGTGCAAGGCGTGGCTAACGCAGTGGTGCGTGTCTAGTTTTTTCGCGGAGATGGAAAAAAAAACGAGAAATGAGGCCTTTTTTTGTAGAATGGGGGATGGATGGACCCATGGTACATATATACCTCGTGGTATAATTTTCGTGTATATACCGTAGTTCCTGTGCTTGTGTTGTGCTTTGTGTGTGTGTGTTTTCTTTCTCTTCTTGCGCTTGTGCTTCGTGCAAAGCGCAGCGTCGGCCGTAAGCACCCGCGCGATGTCTCTGTGGCGCCAATAGGGAGCGGTAGAGGTGCATGCAAGGTGCATGCAAGGTGCAGGTGCATGCACCATGTGTTTAGTCTTCTGAGGGGGTGCACTGGTCACTTGAGGACCTCTATACTAATAGTAAGTAAAAAAACTGATTTTGGAGGGAAAATAAAAGTGCTACTCGTACATACGTAGCCGATGACCAATCCCATGACCTCTATTCATAGCATGGAACGAAAACTATTGAGTTCGCGTAGAATCTGCCCGCGCAGGCGAACTTCCTTAGGTGTGCCCGCACTGAAAATAGAGCCTTTCCAAGCACAACGACCAGGTGGCACACCAACCAGGCATGCCTCTCGTTGTTAGGGTTAGGGTTGGGGTTAGAGTTCCGGGTCGGGGTGGTGGCCGCCGCTAGCCGAAGCCAAACATAAGCTCACCGTCGGGAACGAATGCCTTACAGCTTCGTGACAAAACCCTTTACCTCATTAGAAACAGCATTATTTTGTGAGAGCACGTCCCGAGAAGTTCGTTCGCCTGAGCGGGCAGCTTTCACGCCTGCTGAAAAATATTGCAACACAAGAGTGACAAAAGTGAAATTCCGTCGATTTTGGGTAACGAAACCCCTTAATAACTGGTCCCACGAATTTGGGGACAAACTACTTGCAATTAGTATGGGATACCTTTTTTTTCAGTTCTGAATGGGTAAAGAGTGAAATTCCGTCGATTTTGGGTTATAACCCCTTAAGAACTGGTCCCACGAATTTGGGGACAAACCACTTGGAATTAGTGTGGGACGCATTTTTTTTCAGTTCTGAATGGATTAAGGAGCCCCGTCATTCAAAAGAAAAAAAAACAGCCAAAAAGTGCTACTGATTCCGTCGATTTTGGGTAACGGAACTCCTTAATAACTGGTCCCACGAATTTGGGGACAAACTACTTGGAATTAGTATGAGATACATTTTTCTTCAGTTCTGAATGGGTAAGAGTGAAATTCCGTCGATTTTGGGTTATAACCCCTTAAGAACTGGTCCCACGAAATTAATTTGGGGACAAACCACTTGGAATTAGTGTGGGATACATTTGTTTTCAGTTCTGAATGGATTTTAAGGAGCCCCGTCATTCAAAAGAAAAAAAAAAACAGCCAAAAAGTGCTACTGTATCTCTATCGTAGCACGCGTCGGTAGTTGATTGGCCGGGTCGGTCGGAGTTTCTTGTTGGCTTAACCCTTTTACGAGTAGTACTGCACTTTACATAAACCAATATTTCAGTCTAATTCCAAGTGTTTTTGTCCCCACATCGGGACTGCAGTTCCGAAAGGGTTAAGGTGTGTCCCCCACTCCCTCAGGTATCTATCACACACACTTGGCGCTGATTGCGCGGCGTGCGATGCCGTTTTCGCAACCAATTTTCGTTGTCGTTGCCATTCACCGTTGCCTTTGGCGTTGGTTGCCTTCAGCGTTATTTATACCAATACCGCTGTCGTTACCGTTATCCCGATGCCGTTACCTTGTTCTTCCCGTTAGCGATACCGCTGTTTTTACCGTCATGTACCGATGTCGTTACCTTTGCCGTTGCCCAACACCGTTGTTTTTTTCCGTTGGTTTCGCCGCTGTCTTTACCGTTACAAATGTCGTTACGTTTACCCTCGCCAATATGGTTGCCCTTTACTTTCCACTGTCGATACAATGGCCTTTCAGTTTCATACGAGTACCGATGCCTTTACCGCTACCGATACCGTTATACCTCACCTCGACCAACCCGTTGTGTTTTCCGATGGTTTTACCGTTACCGATACCGTTGCCATCACCGTTGATTCTACCGTTGATTCTACCGTTACCGGATACCGCTGCCAATACCGTTGCCTTTACCGTTACTGTTAATAGTACGGTTACCTTTACCGCTATGAGTATCAACACCGTTGTATTTTTCCGTTGATTTTACCGTCGCCTTTTTACCGTTTCCAATACCGATGCCACGCAATGCCACGCCACTACGCTATGCAATGCCTCCTGGACAAGATGGTTGACGAGGACATCAGCAGACTAGCCGCTCCTCGGTTCGTCCCGATGCTGGTGCAGCCCCGTGACTGGACGCAGCCGGACCGGGGAGGCTTCTTGAGGCTGCACACGCAGATCATGCGCACAAAGGGCGGGGCGGTGCAGAAGCAAGCACTTAGGAGAGCCGATCTGACGAGGGTCTACCAGGGGCTGAACTGTCTCGGAAAGGTAACTGCCCTACTCATGCCACTTTTTTTTGACACGGTAAATAATACCCGTTCGGCGTAGCGGTGTAACCGTGTAACGGTGTGAAACGGTTTATCTAACTATTATACCTCGTGCGGATTTTGAAACGGTAACGGTTCGTCCGCCCTCGCGATTTGGGGGACACGATGTTTATTCATAGGACACGCGTGGGAGACGTATCGCTTAGCTTGCAAACCTGGGTATCAACCAGTCAACCGGTCGAACGAACTCACAGCTCACGTAATACAGACGTAACAATTTTGTAGAAATATAACGTAAATTACGGTGTTTCCCCCCCCCCCCCACTGGTACTACGGCCATGCACGACATTAGTACACCCCCCCTGGTACACTAAATAGTAGCGAGACAACGATCGCTATCTTAGGAGGTGGTGGGCACAGGCGGCGAAACAGGAAGAGGACAAGAACATGATCAAAAGTTTTCTATGTAATAAAATATATGGGAAAAACGTACTGAGCGCCCCAATGCTGGGGGGGTATCTGTTAGGGGTAGTAGGAACGGCGCTCCGTCTCGAAAGGGATGCGTGGTCAATGGTCAAATGACTAAAGGCAAGCAACAAATGAGTACGTTTCGAATGACTTACGGCAAGCAACAAATGAGCCCCCCCCCCCGCCCCCCCTGTCGAGGCATCTCTTATTGGGAATACATAGGAACGGTGCTCCGTCTCGAAAGGGATGCGTGGTCAATGGTCAACCCCGACCCCCCCCCCCCCCTCGCCGCCGCCGACCTCTCACCGATGCAGGTCCGCTGGCGTATCAACGAGAGTGTGCTAGACACGGTGCTTACCTGTCTGAACGATAAGATTGCGGTGCGTGACCTTCCCGTCGCCAAGGACCTGCCGCTGCCGCCGGTGCCCGAGGGGGTGGAGGTGGACGAAGGGGGCAAGCTCGTGCCGCTGCCGAAGAAAGCCGGGGAGGAGACGAAGGAGGAGGAAGAAGCGCGCAAGAAAAGGCGCCAGAAGTACTATGGCTACAGGCGACTGGTCGAAAAGGTGATTCAGCTTGTGCCTGGGGTGGGATAGGGAAGGGGGGGGGGGGGGGGGGGGGGGGGGGGGGGGGGGGGGGGGCGGGGTTCTGTGTCTGCATTCATTTGACGCTGCAAAAGTTATCAAGATATAATTTCAAGTAGAAACAGGGGTGCAGTTTGTTCTGCAGTTTGTTCTGCAGTGTCTTCCGCAGTGTCTTCCGCAGTTTGTTTTTAGTTTGTTCTGCAGTTTGTTATTCAGTTTGTTCTGTAGTTTGTTCTTCAGTTTGTTCTGCAGTTTTTTCTGCAGTTGCCGTAGTCGTATGACCATAGACCCTCGCATCCCTACAATGCCGGGACGGAGCATGTTGGGTTTTCACCAACCAGGCAGACATTGTTTGCACCAAGCGCGAAGCGTCGTGAGGTATTGGGCGAGTAGCATGGAGGGTGAGCTGCATCCTGCTAAGAACCGCCTCTGAGGCGGCCTTGACATGGATGACAGCTTCAATGAGTTAATTGAATTTCTGGTGTGGCCACTTCCTGAGACAGCAATGGGAGCACTGTGGAACTAACTGCCTCGCGGATGCCTTACCATATACACACTACGTGATACGATCATTCCCCTTGTACGGAGCAAAGGTTCTCCACCCCGCACAAATGATGTAACTCGACCGCCAGCTTTGGTGACCGCTAAAAAAAAAAAAAACGGTACCCTGGTTGTCTAGCTCACGCAGTGAGAGGCGTGTTTTACAGCGTCGTTGCCAACCGACGCCAACCCAAGCTATAAATATATCATATCATATATTTATAGGGGGAGGGGGGGGGGGGGTGTACCTCAATGGTGTGGGACAGGCCGTAGTCATATGACCATAGACCTCTCGGCCATCCCTACAATGCCGGGACGGGAGCACGTTGGGTTTTCACGCAACACGAGGCAGAACATTGCTTGGCAACCAAGCGCGAAGGCGCGCTGAGGTCATTGGGCGAGTCGCATGGGAGGGTGAGTGGCTGATCCTGCTATAGAACGCCTCTTGGCGGACTTGCATATGAACGACAGCTTCAATGAGTTTGAACTTAATTTCTGGTGTGCCATTACCTGAGACAGCAATGGTTTTATCTATGTAAACTGCCTCGGCGATGCCTTATAATATTAAACTACGTGATACGCTCCATCCCCTTGGTGCGGAGCCAAAGTTCACACACGCCCCGCACAAATGATCTACTCGATCGCCCAAGCTTTTGGTGACCGCCAAAAAAAAAAAAAAAAAAAACGGCAGCCTGAGTTGTCTAGCTCACGCAGGCAGTGCGTGTTACAGCGTCGTTGCCAACCGAACGCCAACATCAACCTATAAATATATCATAATTTATAGGGGGGGGGGGGGGTGCGGTACTCATTTTGTTGGCTTTTGTCCCTAGTCATTTGACGCACTTGACCAAGGGGGGCGTACTCATCTGTTGCTTGCCTCGCGTATGGCCATTGACCACAACGCGCACGCCCCTTTCGAGACGGAGGCACCGGTTCCTGCTCCTAACAGAGACATCCTCCAACAGTTGGGAGCTCATCACGGTTTTGTTTTGCCATATATTTGTGGGAGGGGGGAGAGATAGTCGGGCGGGGGGGGGGGGGGGGAGGGGGGGGTGTTGGGTGTTTGTCACCCAATTTGGTCGTCGGCGTTTTGGGTTGTAAATGATGCTTTAATGGAGTGGTTCGTTGTGTCGACGTAGGCGTGGATCGGGGGGGGGGGGGGGGCGGGCGGGGTTCTGTGTCTGCATTCATTTGACGCTGCAAAAGTTATCAATATAATTTCAAGTATAACAGGGTGGTGCAGTTTGTTCTGCCAGTTTGTTCTGCACGTGTCTTCCGCAGTGTTTCCGCAAGTTGGTTTTTTAAGTTGTTCTGCATAGTTTGTTGATTCAGATTTGTTCTTGTAGTTGTTTCTATCCAGTTTGTTCTGGGCAGTTTTTTTCTGCAGTTTCGTCTGCAGTTTTTTTTATGGGCCTCGTGTAGCCGCTCTTACGTGTGTCGGCTGAGTAGGGTGGGGGGGGGGGGAGAAAAGCCAGGCGATACGGGTATGCGTTTTTACAGTTTTCTAGTTTTTGGTCTAGACTTGGATTTTGTTTGGTGATCCAATCGACTCTGTGAGTGGGTGGAGTTGTGGTTTCGGTTGACAGAGTTGGCTCACTACTCACTACGTACGCATAATGTCATGGATGAGTTGATTCCGTTCTTACTTGACTGACGGTGATCGATCGGGTGAGCCTTCTCCTTGATGGGCAGGTTGTCGTTAAGATTGATTGGTTGATGGGTATGCTTTTGAACAATATTGATTGGTTGATGGACCGATTCGGACAAGATTGGTTGGTTGATGGATAGATCGAGACATGAGTAATTGGTTGATGGACAGATGTTAAACAAGATTGGTTGTGTTGATGGACAGATTTGGACACGATTGATCGGTTGATGGGCAAATTTTGCAACGTTGATATTTTTGACTAAATATTGATTGGTCGATGGGGATATTTGAACAATATTGATTGTTTGATTTGACAGATTTGGACAAGATTGATTCGTTGATGGACCTATTTGGACAATATCGACTGGTTGGTGGATCGACCTGGACAAGATGGATTGGCTGATGGATTGGCTACCTGATTGATCGATCGTCCGTAACTTTTACCCGTGCTGCACCGGCCCACCACCGTCCCTTGGTAACGCTGCAAGTTGTTTCTTCTTCACCGTGCCGCAACGCTGCCTCCTCTCTTTCCACCCTTGCCTCCTCTCCTTTGCGCTCAACTCCCCGCAAACCCTCCCTCCCTCCCTCCCCCCCTCCGCCCCCCTCTCCCCTCCCCGTACCCCCACCCTGTCTCTTTTGTTTGCGTGTTGTCTGCCATACTTAGATCAAGACGAAGAATGCCAATATGCACTCCCTACGCTGCGACATGCAGATTAAGGTCAGACCTGGCAGGGATACGTACGCACATACCTGGTAGTTTTTTTTGTGGTTTCGATTATCAATGTGGTGGGTGTCGCGAGTCGCGTATTCCGGTGAATTTGAGTAGGCTAGGCTAGGGTAAGGTACGGTAGGCTAGGGTAGGGTAGGGTGAGGTGGTAGGGTAAGGCAAGGTACGGTAGGCTAGGGTAGGGTTAGGGTAGGGTAAGGTGGTAGGGTAGGGTAGGGTAGGGTAGGGTAGGGTAGGGTAGGGTAGGGTAGGGTAGGGTAGGGTGGGGTAGGGTAGGGTAGGGTAAGGCAAGGTAAGGTAAGGTAAGGCAAGGCAAGGTCAGGTCAGGTCAGGTCAGGTGAGGTAAGGTAAGGTTAGGGTACGGTAAGGAAAGGTAAGGTAAGGTAAGGTGAGGCAAGGTAAGGTAAGGTAAGGCAAGGTAGGGCAAGGTAGGGCAAGGTAGGGTAGGGTAGGGTAGGGTAGGGTAGGGTTTGTAGATGGGAAGGCGTTTGTGGTGCCCTCTCCCCAGGACCAGAGCAGGATTTTGAAGCGCCGATAAGAAGAGCTCGACGGGCGAAACACGTGGCACGACTATCGAGCCAGAGATACGGGAGTGTAACGCATCTCTCTCTTGATATTTTCTGTAACTGCACGTCGGTCTATCTACCTCTACATGTACGAAATATGTCTGTTCGTATATACGTCTGCTCTCTGTAGACGCCTGCCGCGGTATCTGTTTGCCTGTCTGTTTCCTAATATTAATGTCTGTCTCTCGTTCTCTATGTGCTAGCCTGTCCCTTTGCGTTTTTTGCGGCCTCTCTGTTTGCTTCTTTGCTTCTTTGCTCGCGTGCTTAATTTATTTATTTCATTTTACGGCTTGTTCGTTTCTTCTTTTTGTTTCTTCTTTTTTCAAGGTGGGCATTGCCGAGGAGTTTCGCGACCACGTGATTTACTTCCCCTACAACATGGACTTCCGCGGCCGAACGTACCCGATACCCCCGAATCTCAACATCCTCGGCTCCGACTTTTCTAGGGGAGTGCTGGTGTTCGACGAGGCAAGGCCGCTGGGCGAGCGAGGCCTCTATTGGCTCAAGGTGAGAAAGAGGCAGAGGCAGTGGCTTCCTGCTCTATGTCCTAATATATTGTAGTGTACGATGATGTACAGCAGCAGCAGCAGCAGCAGCAGTACCACTCTGCACGGATGTGTAAGAACCTTTTTATCTACATGTTGATGTATGACCGGTCCTTATATTTTCGGCCAGGTGGTGGTATATAGGTTATAGTATAGGTTAGAATTTTATGATTTTTTTTTGTTTTGTGTCAAGTTTTTATTTGTGCGAGGGGAAAAAGGGTGGTCTTGTTTCAAGTATTCTTGCACATTTTCTTGCTTTGTGCACGTGGACCGTGGGTACGTAGTCGTATACCTGGTATACTATTATCATACTGGGTGTTTTTAACATGGCTGATTGACGCTGTTGTCGTGATTGCCGCTTTTGTTGTTGTTGTGGTTGTTTGTGTGACCACCCCAGGTGCACCTGGCCAACCTGTTCGGAGAGGACAAGGTTTCCTTCGACGACCGCGTTTCGTTCGTCGAGGGTTCTCTCGACAAGGTCAGGAAAGGGAGGAAAGGAATTAGGACGAGGGGGACGGGGGGGAAGCGGACGGGAGGGGACGAGTGGGGAAGGGGGGGGGGGGGGACGACTTTGGGTGGGCGGGGGGAGGGCGAGCATTTTGTTGTGGGTGTTTTTGAAGTGTACAAAGCCGTGGGTGGTTTTACTGTTTTTTACGTTAGGTCGAGATTGGGTAGTTAAATTCAAGCGGAAGTAGGCGCGTTTGTCATATTTTTGTAGAGCAGAACCGTTTTTAGTCCATCGGTTTGTTGTATATGACATCAAAAGGAAGTAATGACGTTGGTACCGCTCCATCCTTCAAGAATGTAAAACGAATATTTTTATATGCGTTTCGCACCACTGTACTGATATACTTCGTATACAGCGCAATCCCCCGAACGCTGGCCCTGCCCTACCGTACCCTAACCTACTCGGCCCTACCGCCTACCCTACTCTGCCTTTTCCTTTCTTACCTTATTTTTCTCTGCCTTTCTGTACCCTACATGTCTACGTTCCCTACCCTACCCTACCCTACCGTACCCTACCCTACCCTACCCTACCCTGCCCTTCCTTACCCTACCCTACCCTACCCTACCCTACCCTACCCTACCCTACCCTACCCTACCCTACCCTACCCTACCCTACCCTACCCTACCTCACCCTATCGAATAGTATCGTATCCTCCCCTTACCTTTTGCTCTTGTTTGGTGACAGATTCGAGACAGTGCCCTTCGACCGCTGGACGGCGACCGGTGGTGGATGGGAGCGGACAGCCCTTGGCAGTGCCTAGCGGTGTGCAAGGACCTCACGGCTGCCCTCGACTCCCCCGACCCTTCCCAGTACCTCTCGTGCCTTCCGGTGCATCAGGACGGTAAGGGTCCACCCCTTCCGATAGAACAAAACAAATTGTCACGATTTTTTCGTGACAACAACAACAACAACAACAACAACAACAACAACAACAACAACAAAAACGTGACTTTTTTTTCGAATCGCGATAACTCTTCCCCCGCGAATCGTGATATTTTGTCGTAATTTTCTTACATATGTGACGAATCGTGGGATTGAAATGAAACGTTTCAAGTTTTGAAAACAGATTGTCACGATTTTTTCGTGACAACAACAACAACAACAACAACAACAACAACAAACGTGGCCTTTTTTTTCGAATCGCG
The DNA here is from genome assembly GCA_008828725.1 of Saccharina japonica. NCBI lineage: Eukaryota > Phaeophyceae > Laminariales > Laminariaceae > Saccharina > Saccharina japonica. The sequence continues at coordinate 178,003 of MEHQ01001240.1, forward strand.
ATAACTCTTTCCCCGCAAATCGTGATATTTTGTCATGTTTTTGCATTTGTGACGAATCGTGGAAATGAAACGTTTCAAGTTTTGAACAAAATCAAGAAAATATGATGTTTGAAAGGCACAACTTCCGTGGCCAAACCGTCGTGATTTGTTTGGTTTTACCAACGTGACGTAGAGCCAATTTACAAAATGTCACAAACGAATCGTTTTTTTTGCGTGACGGCGAATCATAAGGCTTGTACCAAAGCAGGGGGGGGGGGGGGG
>MEHQ01001240.1:187388-340510 GCA_008828725.1 Saccharina japonica
CCCGCTACCCACTTCTCTCATGCCCCCTCTTCCCATCCCCACTCCCCCTTCCTCTAATCCCTTCCTCCTCCTATCCTCTCCTCGGACCTGTGCCCCCTAAATGAAAAATGGCGTGCTGCTATGCTCCTTCTGTTTGCAGTGTTTTGTGGACCTCTACTCCGGGCCCATATTGGAGGAGCTACACGACTCGATTCGGATGCGATACCCGACGATCGAGTTTCCGCCCATACCTGCAAGAGGTTCCTTGAAGCTGGAGGACGTCAAGGACAGCGAGTACTTCTTTAACTGATTGCTATTGATTGATTGATTGATTGATTGATTGATTTGACTTGATTAGTGGATTGATTGACTGACTGATTGATTTGATTTGATTGGTTGATCGATTGGTTGCTCGATTTAATTGGTTGATTGATTGCTTGATTGATTGAATGATTGACGGATTGATTGATGGATTGACTGGTTGATTGATCCATGTGGTTGACTTGATTGATTGATTTGATTGATTTGATTGATTTGATTGATTGATTGGTTGATGAATTGATCAGTGATTTATTGGTTTATTGGTTCACTGGTCGAAGCAATCGCACCTCATTATCGTCCCTTCCTCTGGAAGTGTGTTGCTACCTTAGTGTTCGTGTACGGGAATCTCTGAGTGGGGGGGGGTGAAGGGGTGCAGGGTTTCCGGCTACCCTTTACTGTGTGAGTGCTTGGGTGGGTGAGTGCCTGTCTTTGATCATTTCGTCGGGCATGGAGTGCCTTATTGGTCTCCGATTTCGTCTCCGGCCGCTGTGCTATGTAAAATGGTGTATTTTACAGCTAGTTGATTGGTGGGAGAGAGAGAGGAGGTGGTTTTTGAGCTTTCGTTTGAGGATTTTTTGTGTCGTGGAAAGGTGTGGCGGTGATTTTTTTGCATTACCGCTGCTGTACGTAGTAGTCGGCTGTCATACCGCTCTAGGAGGTGCCTGTCTGCGTCCCCGCCACCGCTGTGTACCGATGGTACGTTAGCTGCGTGTGTTTTGTTTTGTTTTTGTGAGCAATCAATAGAGGTCCAAAACAGCAGTATGATAATATTAACCATTCATTCGTAGTATTATAGTAAGCGTTCGGAAAACGAAGCATTGCGGGGGGTGCCACTGCTACGATAGTCTAATAGTGCAGTAGTAGGTAGCCCGTTTTTAGGGACCCTAGTGCTTTCGGGGTTGAAAGTCCCTTATATACCGACGTTCCTTATCAGAGCTGGTACCGGTCCCTTACAGTCAGTACAATAGTGGGCTAAAACGGTGCGCAGGAATTTGAGGTCCCTTATATACCGTTTTCCCTTCTCGCGGGGTCCCTTAAAAAGGGACCGCCTACTGCGTTGCTGATTGTGCTGTACTGCTGTGCCTTGAATGGTGCGCGGCGGGGAAAGACTGCCGTGTGGTGGTAGGGGCTGTTAGAGCTGTTAGAGCTGTTTCACACCTCAGGCAGATTAGATCAGATCATATCAGGTCAGATGGATCACCACTTCATGGACCTAGATATTTCAGGGCAGATATATTCCTCATCTGTATGATCTGTATGACCTGTGTGGTCTGTATGATCTATAGCTCATGCTGCCGGGTGGGAGCCGTATGATCTGTTTTTTTATTTAGCACGTGTTTCCTGGGTTGGGATCTGTGCTGTACAGATCCTGCAGAACACCTCACAAACGGCTACATATAAGGGATATATTAACAGATCGTCTAGATCGTGATCTGTTGGGCGTGCATACTGCTTGTGCTGCTCTTGTTGGGGGAGGTTTTTGTGCCGGTATGCCGATATCATCCAGGCTGCAGCGAAAAAGGTCCAACCCGATGGGTTGAACCCGCGCGAACTCTAGTGCTATCAGCCTCTAGGGTTTTTATTACCAGGGTGTATACTCTGGGTCACCCGAGTACCAAATATGGTAGGTCTGGTCGTACTCGGGTAGGTACCCAGGTACCCCCAGAGAAGATACCCGGGTAGGTTCCCGGGTACCCCCAGATAACATATTCGGGTAGGTACCCGGGTACCCCCGAGTATATACTCGGGGTAGGTACGCAGATACCCCCATACAATGCTCGGGCAGGTACCGAGTACCCCAGGATGTATACTCGGGTAGGTACCCGGATACCCCCATAGCCCCTGGTACTCGGGTAGGTACCGGGGTACCCCCAGACAACATACTCGGGTAGGTACCCGGGTACCCCCGAATAACATACTCGGGTAGGTACCCGAGTGCCTCCAGATAACATATTCGGGTAGGTACCCGGGTACCCCTAGCGAACATACTCGGGTACCCCCGGTATTACTAATAGTGGTGAAACTCTGGTCGACGTTCGACAAGAATCGTTTGATAAGAATCGTTGGATGATAATCGTTGGATAAGAACCGTTGGATAAAAACCGTTGTATTGGCCTGCTGTAGATGCTTTGAGCGTTTGGGGGGCCTCAGGCGGTCAAGGTTTTTGATTGACCTTGCGAACGAACACAGGAAAAATAAAAATTGAAAACTGAAATTTCCAGAATTCGCTCATGCATGATAATATACATGTACGAGCTGGTTCTAAGGCGTATCACCCCAAATTTCGTGAGTCACGAATGCCGCATGCAATAGCAACTCCAATGTCACATATTTGGTATCATACTGGCCGCCATGAACACTGGAAGAGGGTGACATCGCCAGTTTTTTTTTCAAGGACGTGGGACTGGCGCTACAGCCGAAAATGTGCCCCGACCAATCACAGCCCTTCGAAGAGGTCAACAATACAATAGTCAAGCGTTTCCGTAGGAATACATTTTTTTCGCTCATTTTTTTTCTGGACGATCTGCTTCCAGGTGGTTCAAGGTATGTTTGTACAATTTTTCACGCAAATATTCGAATATCTGACTGCGTTTGATAATTTTTAACGCCGAAAATCGATTCTATGCTGAAACTACAGGAAGTAATTACGAGGCGATGTCGGGATTTGCACGTTTAACAGCACAAAGGTCCAAATGTTCACGCCGTTTTCATGAGATGAATCCTGAACTTTTGCACACGTGTTCTATGTGCCCCTGCCGAACCATTGACGAATGTTTGTTTTTTTTTTCGTCGGGCTCCCTATGAAACCCAAATCTCCTAAAAAAACAAAAACCGAAAAATCTGGCGAAAAAAACGACAGAAAAAACCCAATCGGTGACGGGGTCGGCAGGAGTTAATGTAACATGTGTGCCAAATATCAGGGCCCATCTCCAAAACACGGCGTAAACTTTGGCTGCTGAGTAAATTTGGGATGGTGTGCTTGAACCAGCATGCCTCAGATCGCGATTTATGGAGAACAAAAAAAAAACAAACTGAAAACCCGTCGTGGGCTCGACAAACATTTGAAAAAAAACGGGTCTTTGAAATAGGACGTTTTTGGATGTAGCCCGTTATCACGACACCCACGAGTTGTTTGGTTAAACTTGAGTGTTTGGTTATGACCGCCCTTTTGAGGAGCGTGAAGGGAATATAAATATACCCTGGATACCTGTGTTAAAAGCCCCTTATAAGGGATAAGGACCCCTTATAAGGGATAAGGGATACAAGGATCCCTTATAAGGGATATAAGGACCCCTTTTAAGGGATATAAGGGCCCCTTTTAAGGAATATAAGGACCCCTTGTAAGGGATAGAGGGGACCCTTATAAGAGATATAAGGGATGTAAGGGATATAAGGACCCTTTATAATTGACATAAGGGTTATAAGCGATGTTAGGGATAGCGATCGAAACAACGATAACTTTGGTGTGTCAATCGTCCACGAGAAGCGAGATGAGTGGACCGCACAGCAGTACGTACGGGTTAGGGTTAGGAGGAAACCGTGTTGGGCCCGTGCGCCGTAGGTACCGACTCTTTGCATTGCAACCATTGTTACTCTGACACCAACTTTTGAATCAACCAATGTATGACGCCATACCCCAAAATCACGCAGTGGCCGTCACTATTAATACTACTGTAACTAACTGCTTTAATCGTCACCGTTTTTCACCGACAATTTTCCCCTACAGCAGTTAGGGTCGTTCTTATCGAGCAGTTTTTTTCCCCATAATTTCCAATATTTTTTTCAAAAACAAAATAGGAAATCTTGGAAATCTTGGAAATCTTGGAAATTCTTCAGAGGGCAAAATGTTTGGAAGGCTTCGCGTTCCAATAAATGGAAACAAAATGGAAAAAATGGAAATATAGAAAATTGCGCGAAACCAATTATTGGAAATATACGTAGGAAATTTTGGAAAACTATGGCTCCGATAAGAATGGCCCTTAGTAGGTGAAGTCTTATAAATTTATAATTTCAATTCATTGTGCTCCCCGGGAAGTTGCTTGCTGTCTGGGATAAAATATGTGCATCGGTATGTCGTGGTATTTTCATTGCGAGCGAGAGGGCGACTGAAAATGTTATTAACGAGAAGATTATAGAGTTTACGAAATTAAGCTCTTGTTGTTGACTTTGTTGTTAGAAGAGAGAAAAGGCGTATGATATGTATTGCAAGTCTCCAAAAGCGTCGTCGCAGCCAGACTCTGCTGACAGGCAGTGCTAGTGCTTACTAAATACGTAGAGAAGCCATCGTATTACATGACACGACCGCAGCTAACCTCCGCTCCTCCAGCATCCTCCCTTCCTCCATCCCTCCCTCNTGTATGGATCTTGTTATGATTAGCCCGAGTCCCCCAGAGGGGCATGCAACTTATTTTGGAGAGGTTGTGGAAAGTGCGGTCGATCTGAAGAGCTACCAACTACGTACAACTACAACAGTAGCGTGGAGTACTAAACGCAAGTGTTTGAACTGCATCAAGGGAGTGAGTGCAGTACGTGATCCTTCTTGTTTATGTTGATCATGCTCTCAGTAGAGTGAAGCGTGGGTGTTTCGGAAAACGATTGAACGCGGCTGTCAGCTTGCATGAAACGCCACCCCCTTTCCCCCTCCCTCCCTCCTTCCCCCCCTCCTTCTCCTCCTCCATCCGCTACTGTGTGTCTTGTTCTGCATCTACTCGTCGATAGACACCAAAACAAATATACTTTTTATATTAAAGTAGGCTATTATGCAACACACCAGGCCTTGAGGACCAAGGACCAGCGTTGCTATAGGCAATGAAGCAGTGGTCTGTGGTGAGCCGGATGACCACGCTCAACTCGGGGCCAGCATCTCTGAAGCGCCCGAATGGGACGACCACCCTCGCCGACACAGTTATTGGACAAGAAGAAGAAGAAGAAAAAGAAGACACAAAACAGAGTGACTGCCGTGCGCGATGATCTCGACAAGAAGCAGCAAGCAGTACTCGATCTACCATACAGTAGACAGAATGACTGCTGCCCGCGATCATCTCGGCAACAAGCACCAGTATCCGTTCTAATACAGCGTTCTACTACATAGAAAATAGACAGGGTGACTACCGTACGCTATAATCTCATCATCATCAAGCAGCCGTATCCGTCCCACTAGACAGAGTGACTGCTGTACGCGATGATCTCTGCAACAAGCAGCTGCATCCATTTATCTACAGTAATATACACACCATATTCTCCTGGCCCACGAAGCGTAACGGGGGACGAGTGGGATATATAGGAGGGAGGGAGGGGGGGATAGACAAACAAACACATCCCAAAGTTTCCTCACGAAAACGCCATTCGTACTGTACTACTGCAGTAGTTATACCGCCCAGAGGACACTCTTCTTGCAAATCGCTCTCCATGATGAATGTGTGTTTAGGTCCATACATCTATCAGACCTCACACACGGGTTAAAGCCTGCCATCGTATCAACAGATATAATAGTGCTCTCCCTCTAGGGATACCCTACTGTGCTCCACAGTATACTATTCATGGAGGTACCCAGTCAGCGCTGACTGGATATAGGCTAACAGCAGTAGGCTATCCCTTTGACAGTAATCAACAACGACACCCCTCCGACGCACAGCTACGACAACAGTACCAACAGCAGTAACAACAAAAACATCAGCAACAACAACAGCAACAAGACAATACGTCGAAACACCAACACGAGACACAACACCTTATCGGGATGTGACCAGTGCAGTCTGTACGGAGCCCTTCCCATGCAGTTCCTACACTTCAAGACGAAAATACCAGGCGAGGTGACACTTTAAGCAGTCGCCGGGTTTCAAAAAAGTTATGTTGGCACGAGCTCTCTACTCCAGTAACGCCCCACCTCAACGCTTGTCGTAACTACGCATATGATGGTACTGCAATAGGGAGCTTCTCTACGGTTGATCGCACTGAACCACCCTACGGCTCTAGATTGCACAAAGGAAAGGTTACTTCAGTAACAGCACAGCAGTCCGCGAAGTTGGACACGTGGACTCGGCGACATGAATCTCCCGTCCTTAACTGTTTCTCAGTCCTCTATGCAAATAACGTTCTGAAGCCAGAATCCTATGTCGCACGTCTTGATCCTTCTCCTCATCCTCCTGTTTCTCCTGTTTCTTCCCTCCTCCCCCCCCCCCCCCCGCCCCTCCCCACCGCCTCCTCCTCTTATTCCTCCTCTTCGTTCATCTCACTAAATTCCTCCTCCTCATCCCCCCCTTCTTCTTCTTCCTCCTCCTCCCCATCCACCTCCTCTTCCACTAATCTGGCTGCATCTCAAGCGTATCGACGGGGCACACCCCTACACATTGATATGGCAACTCCAAAATATGCTCCGAGCACCGGCGCAGCGACAAAAAAATCGGTTTCAAGTTGGCAAAACCAATTGGCAACTGTAACTCACCAGCACAACCCCCGATCGTTCAGGATTCTTCTATCGACGACGTGGTGGGTGTCTGACGCTTTGTCACCCTGACCGTGCGCCATCGTCACCGCCGGTGCAACATGCCGTAACACCGCAGCTACCGCCGTGGTGGAGATAAGGGGCACATCGTAACACCGCAGCTACCGCCGTGGTGGAGATAAGGGGCAGATCTCTCGGTCCTTAATTGAACGAGAAACGAGAAGTCCCCTCAAAAGGTGCGCGTCCACCCGCCCATCCGCACTCGAAGCACGTCCCTCCCTTAAGCACACAGCGTGGGCAACCAGGGTTGTGGTCGTCCACACACTTGTGCGCGGAGGGAGACCATGCACCCTCGTCCTCCTCCTCGTTCTCCTCGTCCTCCTCGTCCTCCTCCTCCCCCCAAACAATCCCCCCTCCTCCTCCCCCCCCCCCTGCCCCCCCACCCCCGCCCTCCTGCCCTACCCGCCCCCGCCCTCTCCTCCCCGCCGACAGTCTCCACCCCCCTCCCGCCCCTCCTCCCCCACCCCTCTCGGACTCCCTCCGCCCACCTTCCCCCCACCCCCACTTCTCGCTGCCGCCCCTTCCCACTCCGCAGCTCCCCCCCCCCTCCGCCCCCGCCCCCCTCCACCCGGGCGCGGGTGTCGACGCCAGTGAGGAAGGAAAAACCCGCCGCAGGGGCTCCGTGCGTGGGTGGCACCCTAGCGCCCCTCGGGCGGTCGCAGGCCTCGCCGACCTCGCGGGTGCCGATCACCACCTGAGCGAGATATCACATGATCAGACAATGGGGTATCGGCGAGTGAATCACTACCGCTATTTTCAACAGTAGGCACGGGGGTGTAACTGTAGCAGGCGGCACGACTCAGGAATCACATTCCAACATCGAGAACAGCTGAACGTGGGCCATCCATGTTTATTAATTTTCGTTTTGTGTAGGTGCAGTAGGGAAGAAAAGCGGAGAGGTACGCGACGGTTTCATCCCGTCCCGTTCCATACCATCACATCACATCACATCACACCACATGCCACCGCCTACTAACCAATTATACCTGTGGTCGCCACAAGACGATAGCTCTGCACAGGACGCCAGCGGTACCAGCGAGGGCCATTGCGGAGCGTGGCACGGCGGGCAGAGACCCTGTTATAAGAAGTGGACACGCGATCGGTGAGGGATCATCCGTGAGCTCGAAATACTACTAGAGCAATGGACACAAACATGGCGGCTAGAAAGACGCTATATACTTGCTTAGTTTGGCAGACTGCGGCACCAACGGAGCAACCCCTGGGCTTGAAAGTGAAGCAGTACACCGGTCGGGTGACATCTCCTACATTGCTGTCGGACTCGCTTAAAACCGCACGCGCGTAGTGGTCAAGGACTGGCGCAATCTACATAGATTACTTGGCACACATAACACAGTAGTTGGCTTTCCGTGTTAGCCTGAGCAACCGCGTTCTTGTTCAAGTAACAGGGGTGGCGTCTTCCATCCACTCACCACCCGGAAGAGGCGGCAACGAGTTGATGACCGAGTCCGCACGCCTGATGATGAGCCTCGCGTCTGCCGACCCCCCTCCTCCCCCTCCTCCCCCGCCCCGCACCCGTCCCTCCCACCAGCACCACCCTCCCGGCCGCCTCCCCCCCTCGCCTCCTCCCCCCTCTCCCCCACCGCCGCGGGCTTCGCTTCCGCTGCGTCCGTCGAGCCCCCCCGTCGCGAAGACTCTGTTTCTATCGACGGCCTGAGCGAGATGGTATCATCAGACAATGAGGGAGTTTTTAGGCACGGGTAGCAGCTGGTGCAAGCAGTGTCTCGTGGGTGTCTTTGGTTCAGGACTTTCACCTTGCGGCAGCTCGTGTGACACAGGCAGTACAAGCATTCACCGTCTATATAGCGCAAATGTACAGGGTTTTTATCCGCACACACGAGACATCTCGACAAAGATCACCTAACAGGGTATCGTCACAGCAGTCACGGCAACTACCCCACCCGTACCGGCATCACGGCATTACGACAGCAAGCAGGCGAAAGAAACCCAAGCCTCGCCGTACAACTCAGGAAGCAACATTCCAACATGGCAACCAGCTGGCTGGACGTGCACGACCATTCTATTTACGTTTTCATGTGAGGTACGGTAAGAAATATACGCGGAAAGACGTGCGACGGCTCCATCCCATCCCATCTCATCCTATCCCACCCCAACCAAACCTACCTGTGGAGTCGACTGGGAGCGGCGCACAGTCCAACGCAGGTGTTCGTTCTCTGCACGCAGGGTAGAGAGCTGCTCCCTGTGCCTGAACCATGTGTCGATATCATGCCGGCTAGCCTTGGACCTCTCGCTCAGGATCTGACCCTGCAGCTGCTTCACCGTCGACTCGAGCACCCGCACATCCCGCCGACGGGCGTCTGCCGAATTAGAGCGTGCGGACGGGAGACGGTGCCAAACGCATACCACAGCCGGGTGAGATATGGTATGGAGACAAAATCTCTATCAGGAGAGCGGAAGGTAAGCCCCAAAGACCAGCATGGGCATATACCCATATGTACACATATATTCCCCGCACGGTTCTACATATAAACCATTTTGATTGTACTTTATTTTCCCCATCCCATTTATTATCTTCGTCCTTCTTTCGTCGGAATTTAGATCCTAACATGGTTACTAAGTAGGCTCTTCTCCCCCCCCCCCCACTACGGTACGTGCCTTGCATTTTTTATCGAGAGAGTATTTCAGCGTTTTCTTTCCCTCGTCGACTCGCGCCGACGGAAATGCAAGGACCGTTTGATATTCACATACAGTACCAGGTATGTTTGTACTACTGTACCACAAAACGTCCTTAGGTTTCCGACAACACACAAGTGGTATACCTCACTGGTAGTGTTTTGTTTGTTTGTTTTTTTTCTCCATCCCATTCATTATCTTCGCTCTTCCTTTCTCTCTCCTTCCTAGTAGTCGTAACTCAGATCCGGGGTCACAAAGTAGGCTCTTCTCCCTCCCCCCCCACTACTGTATACCGAAGCATGGAAGTTAGATATTGGGACTGCTACGTAATGCTGTGCTGGAGACACCTGTCACTTCTATGCGGAGGATGTGACCGAACGTCGCGTGTTTCCATCTGTTTCAGTCCAGCGCCATACCCTGACCCCGAGGTCATACAGGAGTAGACCTCCTCGCCCTCTCCAGGCTGGTGCAAGAATAACGACTTACCGGTACGTTTTTCAATTCCTTCTCCGCCCTAAACGCCGTTTTCTTCGAGTGAGACGCTGAAGGTTTGCCTACTTACGTGTTCTGTGAGCCCTTGCCAAAATTTGACGAAACTGTGCGTGTATGTATGTGTTTTTATTTTCGCGTGTTCTTTTTTTTGTCACTCAGGAATTTCCGGGAAAAGATGGGCCTCGGCAGTGGGACCGTGGACCCACCAATTTCGCTGAAAAATAAACAGAAAACGTAATTCGGTCCAAGTTTGGCAAGGGCATCGGTAAAACACGGGTGCTACCTGTTAAAAACGGCGTGGATACTTTGACGTTTGTACGATCATTCCCCTTTTGTGCGGAGTTGAGGTTCTCAATCCCGCACAAATGATCTATAACAAGACCGCCAGCCTTGGTAACCGCCAAAAAAAAAAGAAACGGTACCCTGATTGTCTAGCTCACGCAGTGAGAGGCGTGTTTCACAGCGTCGTCGCCAACCGATGGCAATCCAACCTATACTTATAGTGGGTGATAGGCGGGGGGGTGACAGATCCACGTCGATGGCGTGAAGATGGAGCCTGGACGCGGCTTAGAATTTGTAGCATACTGCAGTTTGAGTAGAAGGTACTGAAGGTACTGAAGGTACTGAAGGTACTGAAGGTACTGAAGGTACTATAGATAGAGGAGTGTGTAGTGAGAAGGAAGGAGCAAGACCAGCACTTCATTTATAGGTAGAGGTTAAGCAAGAGTATAGGTACAGACGGGAGTTAGACTTGGTGTCTATATACGGTACCCTATTGATAGGTTTTCTTTTTTTGTTTTGGTTTTCCTTGTTTTTTTTTTATTATTTCCCATTTTTGTTTTCTGAGTGATCAACGTTGAAGCTCATGCTGCCATGCTGCCTGCACATACATTGTCGGATGGCAAGGACAGTACTGATAATATAATAATAATTAGGGCTGGGCACTGTGGCACAGTATGTACTGGCAGTAGTAATCTACTGGTTGACCCGGCCAGCATATTCGCCAGTAGATGTTTTCTTGCTGCACATACGTCCATGACACACGCCATATAAAAATACGGAAACCCACCAAATAAATGCGTGTCGGGGGGAGAGAAGAGAGAGGAGAGGCAGCATACTGCTACAATCCAGTATACCGCTTAATTTTGACGACAGTATAATCGCTACTGATCGAGTCAGCCAGTGCCCAGTCCTAATAATAACAATAGGATACAGTAGAACGAAACCAACACAACAGCCGTCTGTCCTTACAGTAGCTCGTACCTTCAGCCTGTCCGAGCTGGGCCGTTAGGCCATCGAGACGCCTCTCCAGCTCAGCCACCTGCTCGTTACGTCAAGTCGGGAAAAATCAAACACCACAACAGGTCAACGCAAGCACACGAGCCTCATGATGTGGACCGATATCATAATGCCTCCGGGGTTTGCAGGGCGTACGCACTAAACGTTACGTTGGACCTGTTAAATCCCTCCAGCACACCTGTTATTGCTACCTCCCCGTGCGACTGTCTGAGAGCGCAGGAGAAGACTTTTTGGATCCATCCACACCATACAAAATCTTCAACGGTCATAGTACGGCAACTACTGAGGAAGTATTAGACCAAGATTAGACACATCATAAGATACGTGTACTCGTAGAGAGTATAGCTGTCGCTATATAGGTAGACTACTCGTGCAGCAGGGTATTTGTAACTGTCGTCAATTTGCGTACGTTATATCGTTGGCGGTCGTTTCATCCCTTCAAAATCAAGTAGTAAAATTCGGTCCGTCGAAAATCTGGATCCCTTTATAATCAAGTAGTATCTGCTTCGGTCATTTTGAAAGGGGTCTCTATTCATTAGTGGCGTCAAAACTAAAAAAAAAATGCCATTATTTGCACGTAGTTAACCCATTCAGAACTAACAAAAAAGATCCCACATTAATTCCAAGTATTTTGTCCCCAAATAGCTGGGACCAGTTATCAAGGGGTTAATACGCATGTACAGCTCCCACGCAAACGTCTGACTGAGGCATGAGGCAGCAGGCATGAGGCATGAGGCATGAAGCATTCCTTGCGTTGGATGATCCGGTGACACGGTTCATCGAATTTATCGTTTTACTGCTTAACAAGCATCGATTCTTTCAATATTTCATTTTTTTGTTGTTTCCGTACTCGTTCGTTCGCCACTCCACTTCACAAAAATAGTGCCGTCGCTGTCACCGTTCATCTCGCAAGTTAGAAGTTATGCGGTCCGAGTCCGGGCACTACGACGGTATCGTACCTGCTGCTGCTGCTGGTGCTGCCGCCACGGGCACCACCATCCCCACCCCCACCCCCACCAGCGCTGCTGCGGCTGCTGCTGCTTCTCCTGCCCCTGCCCCTGCTTCTGCTCCTGCTGCTGCTGCTGCTGCTGCTGCTGTTGCTGCCCGTGCCCCTGTTCCTGCTTCTGCTGCTGCCCGTGCCCCTGTTCCTGCTTCTGGTCCTGCTGCTGCTGCTGCTGCCCTTGCCCCTGCTCTTGCTTCTGGTCCTGCTGCTGCTGCTGCTGCTGCTGCTGCTGCTGCTGGTGCTGTTTCCGCGCTTCCTCTTCTTGAAGGAGGCACTCCATATTTATCACGTCTGAAGCTGAAGAAGCGTTGGCACTGTTTCCGTCCAGCTGGCGTGCCGCTTGCAACACCTTGCACCACCTTGTACCACCTTGTACCACCACCTTACCCGTGCCCGTGGACTTCTGGAGGGGCTCGATCTGTCGCCTGGTCCACATGCCTAGGCGCACCCTTAGAATATGGTCGAAGCGAAGGAACGTACACAATTGAAGAGAGGGCGGGGAAAGGGCGCATACAATTAATGAACAGACGGAGAGCTATACGTAGGGTAACCATCGCGCATGTGCCAATTTGAGCCTTTCCACAGCGTCAGCCGTGATCACGGGTGCGTTGCGCTAACAAAAACGTTGAACTCCCCCCTCCGTCTCGAAAGGGATGCGTGGTCAATGGTCATATGACTAAGGCAAGCAACAAATGAGTACGCCCCCCCCCCTAGGCGCCATGTACGCCCCCCGTCCCCTTGGCGTCGGTTGGCAACCGGACGCTGTTAACACGCCACTCGCTGCGTTGAGCTAGACATACCGAGGTGTCCGTTTTTTTTTTGTCCTATGTTGTTTGTGGCGGTCACCAAAGCTGCGTTCGACAGAATGCATTTGTGGCGGGTGGAAACCTTTGTTGCGCGCAGAAGGGGAAAGGTCGTATACGTAGTGTTAATAGAAAGGGCGTGCCGCGAGAGCAGTTATCGATAGTAAAAGCCCATTGGGCGTCTACGGAACGTGGCGCAACCAGAAATACAATACTCATATGAAGCTGCGCCGCAAGCCCCCCTCGAGGCGGCTATAGAGCGTCTCGCAGGATGCAGCCCCCTCCATCCACTCGCCCCCAATACCCCGGCGTTTCTTTCGCTGGCACATGTCTCGGTTGTGAAAACCCATACAGCGCTCCGCCCGGCATTTGTGAGGATGGCTATGGGGCGTATGGTCAGATGACTAGGGCCGTCGACTGACATGAGTACACCCCCACCGCCACCCCCTCCCCCCCGTCGCAAGCCCTCCGTGCGTTCACAATTGTAGTTGGAGCGCGCGTTTCTCTTGTTCAAGTATTGTATGTCGCCTGTTACGCGCACTACTCTAACTGTACACCCGAAAACACCGACCTGGGTAAAAGTAGAACAACAGGAGTCATTTGCTCGAAACGAACGATGTAAAGAGGACCTACCGCAAGTATTCATGTTCATAGCTTGTTCGCTGGGAGCGGAGATAAGCTTGTGGGGGGCATAGCATGTATGGTCGGAGGGAGCAATGGTTCACCTAATATTGATAAACAACATATCTTGTGGTCTATATACTTCGTGTACACATGTATAAATACCAGGTACAGTGGGGAGGCACGTTTAAGAGACGGGTGGGCTTTCTTACATCATAGTTGTCTTAAACTGGAATGAGTACGTACGTACGTATAACATATAAAAGTAGATTTTCGTATGGCCGTGCCAAGCCATTACACCTCTCCTGAACCAGTACGTTTCTTAAAACCTATACGGTAGCTCTTATACCGTGACCCCCACTGTGTTTATACCAGCTACAATGGCAGAGCCAAAACAACATTTTGTTTTTGTTTTCCGCCAATTTTCCCCTGGTATTCTGTTGCTTTGGTAAAAAAAATGAAGGGGGAAACAAAACATCGAAAGATTGGCCCTTTCTTGGTCGAGTCGTTTTGTTGGGGCCAAGTGTAGGGGAACGTGTTAAAAATATTGCCTTGAATGACACGGAGAGGTCGGTAATTACCTGGGCACAAGTATTGGGATCGTATTCATAGTACTTGGGAGGCGTGTCTAGATGGGAAACCAGGGGTTTCACAGGCGAGGCAACCAGCCCTGACTGAGCCTTTCAGTCTCCTTCGTGAAAGTGAATTGGAGTAAGGATGCTCTTGTTGTTTCTCTAATCAATCAACACACGTGAGCAATAGCGAGAACCTGCTCATTAGGCAAACCTGGCAAAGGGTACTCTGTGTTTCATCCTGCATCACCTCATGTTCTACTTCCCCCCCCCTCCTGCTCAGTGGTTGGGTTGGCGTCGGTTGGCAACGACGCTGTAAAACACGCCACTCGCTGCGTGAGCTAGACAACCAGGGTGCCGTTTTTTGTTTGTTTGTTTTTTTTGGCGGTCACCAAAGCTGGCGGTCGAGTAGATCATTTGTGCGGGGTGGAGAACCTTTGCTCCGCACAAGGGGAATGGTCGTATCACGTAGTGTTAATATGGTAAGGCATCCGCGAGGCAGTTGAATAGTAAAACCCATTACTGTCTCCGGAAGTGGCCACACCAGAAATTAAATTAACTCATTGAAGCTGTCGTCCATATGCAAGTCCGCCTCAGAGGCGGTTCAGAGGCGGTTCTCAGCAGGATGCAGCTCACCCTCCATGCGACTCGCCCAATACCTCACGGCGCTTCGCGCTTGGTGCAAGCAATGTCTGCCTGGTTGGTGAAAACCCAACGTGCTCCGTCCCGGCATTGTAGGGATGCGAGGGTCTATGGTCATATGACTACGGCCGTGCACGACATGAGTACACCCTCCCCCGCTCAGTGCCGGGGCTGGTCTGGATAATTGAGCCACTCATTTGTGGCACAGGACGCGTTTTCGAAGTTTTTTGGGCCGGATGCTGGGATGATTTTTGCGTTTTTCGCTCTGCTTCCCCCCCCGCGCGGTTCCGGGGTTGGTGTGGGTAATTGCGCCATTCATTTGTGACCTAAGACAGAGTGTTTTCCTTCTATTTTGTATTTCTTTTTGCCGACCCCCCCCCCCGCTCGGAGTCGGAGGTGATCTGGATAAAATGCTTACTCATACTGTGGCACAGGACTGCATGACTATTCGGTTGCAACCTTTCGTGTTTCCGTCGACACATTCTCGCCCTGCCCCCCCCCCCCCCCCCCCCCCCTGCTGGTGATATGGCGATGGCTCTCCTTGACGTATTTATTTCCTGTCGGGTAGGTCTCTTTTGTTCCCCTTTTTTCTTTGCGTTCCTTGTCGGCTTCGCAGCCTTGCCGTTCAGACGTGTGGGAGTGGGTTTTGATGAACCACATCTTGGACTCATGTTCTAGTTTATGAAACCGAGGATTCCGCGAATTGCCCATACTTCTGATATACACCTCATCAGAGTGGGCTAGTGTTATGGTGTTGCCTTGAAGCATTTCGAAAGGCCGGCAACTACCTGGTCACAGGCAGTGGGATCGTATTTGTAGTACTTGGGAGGCATATCTTAGATGGGAAACCAGCGGCTTCCCAGGCGAGGCAACGAGCCCTGACTGAGCCTTTCAGTCTCCTTCGTGACCTGAATTGAAATACAGCTGCTCTTCTTCTATCTCTAGGCAATCAACATACGTGAGTAAAAACGAGAACCCGCTCAACAGGCAAACCTGGCAAGCATCCTGCATAGTGTCACAAGCGTCTATTTGTAACCCGCAGGTTGCGCAAAAATGGTTGTAACACACCCGTTGTGATTTCACGCGCAGGTTCGAGTCCTGCCGACTACGCCATGTATTAAAGTACTCCTACCCTGGGCAGGTTAGGTACTGGACTGCAACTATGTGGTATGGGGCTGACCCTACTACCGGAAGCAGGTTGAGACGAGACGCTCTCAGTCACTCGCAAGATGATGGTTTGATGATGTTTTTAATTATATTGCCGCTGGTTCCTGGATCAGAAAGTTCTGGGAACGCGGGGGAGCAACATTATTTGCTCGGCGTGTTTCTATCAGAAACACGCCACCTCAACAATAGAGGGGAAATGGGGATACCATGAATACCATGACAGTAACCTCCAGCTGAAATACTAGCTGAAATCAGCAGAGGGACACGCGGAACGCTCCGATATAACGCCACCTCTACATCTCACCCCCAACTGATAGCTGCATAGGACAAACCAGGTAGTGCTTTCTAGACTTAGTAAAGTACGTTAGTTGTGGGTTGGGCCGATTGGATTTGATACCTGTACACAGCTTTCAACGTTGCAATCTTCAGCTATGCTCTATGCAGCTATCGGCGTGATTGGGGGTTAGGGGCAGGGGTGGGGGTAGAAGTGGTGCATACGGTTAGGGTTAGAGTTAGGGCTGGGATGTGGCTCTCGGCTCTTTCAGCTACGTATGGGGTTACCATGTTTGTGTGCGACCTGAGGGTTAAAATTAGGCTCTCCCCACGCGTAGGCGCGGTAGACTTTGCGAAATTCCGCGAAAACAAATAGGGTTCAACCACAAACAATATGTTGGATTTTGACTAAAAAATGAATTCTACAATAATCGAGAATGGTCAAGGGCCCATGTAAAGAAAGCGGACCTAACTTATGGGACAGAGCAAGTATACGAGGTACCAGTATGCCCCAGTTACCGTGGCTCTGGCGGACGAAATCTAGATGGGCTACGAATATAGGCTAATGCGTAGATTGATCAACGCACCTGAAGTTCACATGACCAGCTTTCAGCGGCCTCCACCACCACGAGCTCGCACGGGTTTGCGCGCAGGTAGGGGGGATCCCATCCACCACCAGGGGCCACATGCACCTGAAGTAAACACGATAAAACACGACGACCGCGAAAAGCGAGAAGCATAGCGAGAAACGCACCACTCAATCAGTTCCCGCCCGTGCCTATTCTGGCATTCCTTATCGTTCTACCGTAGTTAACATTTTAATATTGACATGTATAAATAATACTTTGGGTGTCACAAAATACTGAAACACACATCCTGCATGAGTACCTTGTTGTGTGTGTTCCTCACATTAAACCGTTATTCTGCCCGTCGACACTCAGCACGCCCAGTGTCTGTGCCGATACGTACGAACGCTGCACACGGGGTCACCCTATTGCTGTGATATACCAGAATTGGTGTGTAGCGGCTTCTTGACAGCAGAATAAAAACATGATCTTCGATGTACCATACAATGCGCTCGACATTTTCCTACGTGGTCGCACTCGCCAAGACATTATGCGACAGCATTGAGAGACGGCGGCGAGCAGACGGAGGAAAATGTTCGGCGGTTTCACCGCACGCCAGAGAAAGGAGCGTCTGTCTGCGGAAGAGGGTGACACGTGACACGTGTGATGTTTGGGATGCCGAAGCACGAGAACAGTCGCGATCTAACCCGTTTTTTCAGCATAATTATCAGTAGTCTATTCAGCGGGCACAAAGGTGGAGAAACGCCCTCTCTCTGCTTCGAGACCCCGGATCTAGCTTGCGACAGCCAATGGGCAGCTAAGCGCTCAGAGCCAGGCGCTGCTCAGGAAGATAGAAAAATAATTCTACGAAGTAAGGACGAAAGTTGGAAGCAACGGAACATGGAAGCAACGGAAGGAAGGGCTGCCGTAAAGGGGTGAATGGGCAACAATATGATGACGTAATTACGGGGGACCATAGTAAATAGGACCAAACATTGTTAGTAAAATTAGGTAAAAACATAGTTTTTTTTGTGTTAACCGTAGGTTCTATTCACTATGGTCCCCCGTAATAGTTATAACCCTTTTAGAACCGCACGGTACACAAACAAATATCTAACTCCAACTTTCAAGCAATTTGCCCCCACAACGGGGGCCCTAACCTCCAAAGACCAATGAAATTATTAATTAAAAAGCTGAAAGCAGCTCTTTAACGTCGACGGAAGAGCGAGAGCGAGAGCGAGAGTTGGAAGAATGACGCATGCTATCTTAAGGTAGAGGTGCTGCACCATGTTTTTGCCTTCTGAGGGTGGTGACTTATTAAGGAGCTCTATACTAATAGTAAGTCAAAAACTGATTTTGGCGGAAAATACAACTGCCATGATACCCGATGAACAATACCATGGCCCCAAGAATACAGTGATCACTATTTGCAACACAAGGATGAAAAAACGACGGTTTTGGGTTAAGGAGCCTTTAACCCTTATAGGACTGGAGTCCCGTTTTGGGGACAAATTACTTAGAATTAGAGTGCTTTGTCCCCAAAACGGGACTGCAGTTCTAAAAGGGTTAATAGATCATTCAGGAAACGTTCCAGCCAAAAAAAGGTATACCGTATACCGGTATACTTCTATCGTATCATAGCACGCGTCGAAGTTGGCAGAGGTCGATGAACATCGACGAGCACTGATAATGCTGAACGAATTCTATATATGCTATATGCGCGATAAAAGGAAGGCAAGGACCGGGGGGAAGAAGAGACGACACCTACTTGTGAGCACGGACGGGTTGTTTGTTGTCCACATTGCCGCGGAGGGTAAAACCTCCCACTACAATGGTTGAGCTGAAATGAAAGGAAAAATAGTAATGACAAAAATGTTGTCTTTATTTTGGAAATAATATCATGATGGTGTTGTGATGTTCATGACACATACGGCGCATACAGTACATACATGTATCCACAGCCTTTCCCGTCTCCCAACGCCCCGATGGTCTAGAGGTAACCTCGAACGCTTCTGAACGTTGATGTCTGGAGTTCGAATCTCACGTGGGTCGGACTTTTGAGTTTATTTGCAAAAATAAATGAAAAACGGAATCAACTGCTGAGAGCGCCAATTAATAGTAGCGTGGGTAGGCACAATTCGATGCGAGTCGACGAGGGAAGGAACGGCTGAAGTCTTCTCGCGATAAAAATGCAAGGCAAGAACCGTAGTGGGGGAGGAGGGAGAGGAGCCTACTTTGTGACCCCGGATCTGAGTTACGACTAGGGAGGAGAGAGAAAGGAAGGGCGAAGATAATAAATGGGATGGACAAAAAAAAAAAAAAAAAAAAAAAACGCGGTCTATCTGACAACGAAGGCCGGTCTGGCCGTGTGCTCATCGGAATCAAGCACTGCAATATTATATACCTCACAGATCAAAGATAAGATGACTGAATGCAGACGGCACACAGGCGAACTCAGATACTACTACTTACTGTAGATGGCTCACAGACTCGCAAATGACTCACAGCAGTAGACGGCTACTGACAGACTCATAGACGACTCACACAGAGATGGGATGGATCCTATATATGTTTGGTCATGAGGCCTTACCTTAGCACATAGCTGCGCTGCAAGTCGTTTAGCTTTCGAACGAAGCACTCCGCAAACCTGATCGGTCGGCCACACACAGCAGTCGATCGGGCAGAACACAATGTTCAACATATTTCGTGCCACATACCGTAATGGTTAGAATAAAAGACAATGTCCGGTGGTAAACGTATACGTATTTGGTGGCTGAGAGTAATATAAGATACACTTACCAGGTACTACGAGTACAGTACTTCCTGCGATAAATTGTTTGTCGGAGGGCAAAAAAATACCTTGTACGCACCTGATACTGGTACGTAAGTAATAACACCGGGTGATATCTAACGAGAAATGCCGTTATGCCTTTTCTCGCATGGGCAGGCAGCGCTGTTGTACTGCGAGTGTATATATATATGGTGTGGGATGACGGGCGGACCAGGTGTGAAACCACGCAGCAGCAGGAAGGAGGTATCAAACATCCCAGATGGGCCACAAGAAGCGGGCTCTGCTGGGGGGGGGTAGGACGTGTGTCCGAGATGCAGCGCGTAGTAGGGAGATGTTCGACACTGCTGGTCGCTATGCACTTACTGTACGGTGCTGTACAGCGTTATTGCTGCGCTGCACTGCTGCACACTGCACGCCTGCCTATCTACGAGTATCTATCTATTAATAGGATGCTACCGGTTGGACGGGTGGAAGAAAAAATGCACCTTTTTTGTGCCTTGAATGGGGGCAACTACTACTGCTGCTGCTCTGTTTACGCGTGCATAACATGAGCACGCCTGAGAAAGTGCAACGAGCATCCGATCACTGCGACACTGACTGTGCATCCGGAATGTGATTTATTATGTGCTTGCTGCATGATCGCCAACTTCCCTCCAACCACGCAGTCGCGGTCATGTGATCAACATTATAAGATACCACCACGTCCGTTTATTTTCGTAACACATACACACAACATGATGAATTACCAGTCGGTTGAGGGGGGTTCTTTGCGTTTGCGCGCGCGAACGGAGAGAGGCAATCGATCGCATTTTTCGGGTATCGAAACAGGCAAAGCAAGCGCGCGGCAGCAAAAACGTGTTCAACTTTCGGTAGAGATACGTACCGCTGGCCCGCGACTCGCTTCAGGCACGACGACCAACTTGCAGTCTCTCTCCGCCCGTCTGGTCAACTGTCTACAGTATTATTGTTGGAGCGCTTCGTAAAAACCCGAGAAAAAAAACAGGGAAAAAACACGGCGCAGCAGCAACAAACGTCACCACAGCGCGAGCTTACCAGGGTGCTTTAACAAGAAGAGGAACGACCACGAACACCACGACGATGAACAAAGCCAAGAATTCCGGGTCCACTGATGGCCCGTCATCCAATGCCGGGTCCACCATGTTTGGCTACGGGTGTGTACATGTGTGGACTCAACACGGCGTTGCACCACAATCTCAGGAAAACCATCGTACATTTGACGAAAAGTGCCATTTCTCGCAGTTTTCTCGATCGGTCTGTTTTTTCGAAGTAGGCACAGAAGATCTAACAAAGATCGTGCTCTTGGATAACATTTTTTTCTCGGTTTTCGGTCGGTTTTCGATTAATTTTTCGAAAAAACGAAAAAACGAAGTTTTCATGAAACCGCCGAATACAGCACACACGCCCACGCATATTCTCCACCAAACCCTTTCCTTGGCCAGCTCGAGGCGGTAAGGAGACAGAAGGCGCCGCAGACGACGGATAACCTGCGATAGAACACGAAAGAGTTGTTCCCAATCTGAAAAAGACGACGGGATGCCGCGCTACTACTGTGACTACTGTGGCACTTATCTCACCCACGACTCCGCTCCAGGACGACGCCAACACAATCGAGGTAAAAGACCCCCACCTCACCTCAGGGAAGCACTTACTTGCCTGTGGGTGTACTATGCGAGTAGCAAGGATTCCTTTGAAAGACGCGGCATGAACTACGGTATGCTACTGCTGTGGAATCCTTGAGAACGAGTGACTCGCATACGGTTGTGTGTTGTATGTTGCATCTTTGTGCGCTGAACCATGCGAGTTAGCGAGACACCGCTCCTGGTATACTCGTATCGTACCCGGAGCGAGCCAGTATCGTACCCCCAATCTTCTCCACCTATATTACACCTAAGCAGGTATCATTTCATATGTACGGCGGTATGATACTCGCACCCTACGAGTACAAAGTAGTACAGCAGCATACGTGCTCTCACGGAGTTTACCGTACTCACTCGTGCCAGTATCTCGTAGTGTTCGTAGTTGGTACGAACCATGATGCATATATACCACGATCCACGATCTAACAAAGGTACGAGTGCACGAGTACAGCAGTCTACGTTAAAGTGGTATACCGTACGTAAAGAGCGTTGAGTTCGCCCAGGGGGTGCGATTGTTTTGATCGCTCGGTTTTTCCAGAACGGGAATGTTAGGCCGACTCTTACGGGATCGGAATCCAGAAACCAAAACAGTCTTTCCCCTTTGTGGTGGTGAAACCCGCACAAGGCTCCGCTTCTTTTTTTCTGTCCCAAAACCTGCCCGACGCAGCAAAAAAAACGAGTTTTTGGCACACAGCAACCACCGATGCCACGAGTTCTCACCTCACAGAGCACGGGTCGCGCTAAAACTTCCAAGGCTGTATGCTCCTCTTCTCTGAGCGTCCTCGCTGCCAAGTATAAGGGCCGTAGTTGGCCTGTGGCTAGAGGTATCGCAAATAACGTGTGGCCTGGTCCATTAATGCCTCAACTTTTTGCTGATCGAAACAGGCGTCTGGTCGATATGCCTCCCGAGACACAAATGTTGACCATGATTTAGGCTCTTTGCAACTAACTACTCATTGGGAAAAATTCTGAGCATTAGAACTGGAGCTATGCCGTTTTCCGTAAGGAGTACGAGTACTGATATGGTGTTATTATACCAGAAATAGTATTGCTGCTGTAAAAAAAACGAAAAATATATATTTTTCAACTCTCAAGTACTCGTGTTTCATCATGACCGAAGGGGCCCCTTAAGAGAGGCCAAATCGGCTGGACCCGCCTACACTAAACCTATATATTTCCCACTGTAGACAAGAGCGAAGGCTATTAATAGTTAAGAGAGTTGTTTCCGGCCTGTACCACACCTCTCTTAAATAAGGGTGGCCAGTGCTGTATGTACGAGTTCGGGTCCGAGTACCAGCATCTCGCGAGTCGCACGGTGGGGACAGCGGCAGGCCATATATCTTGGACCGTCGTGGTTTCGCCGGCGGCCAAGCCGACGAACATTTTTTTTCAACACTGCCGAGGAATTCAGATACAATTATGATACGTCATCGGGGGGGGGGGGCGGGGGTGTTGTATCTACTACAGTACTGCAACTGTGGTCCCAAACTATGCCAGTTACCCGGTGTTATTTACAGTAATGTGCCGACCCGGTCTCTGCATGTGTCTCGATATTTGACCCCCAACATGCAACGTTTCGACCCCCACTCGTTTCTTCCGACGATGACGTGGTGTGATCTCGCCTCGAACAGGATGGAAGCACACCGATAACGTGAAGCTGCACTACAAACAGTTCTTGGAGGATTTCATCAAGAAACAGGCTGCTAATGGCGGTGAGTGGTCACGTGCACAGGATACACGCAATATGGAATGGCGCAAAAGAGGTAGAAAGATAGCCAGCATCGTGCTTTCATGTCAGTACAAGCACAAGCACGAATAAACACTACCTGGTACTATTTAGTACCGGTAGGATTTTTTGTGCTGACGCCTTTGTTTTAGCCGTCGTTTTTGCGCCACGCGACGCGCACACTCTGGAGGCATTTTCTTGGCAGTTCTACGTACCACTCGAGTACGCTCGTTGCCTTGCGACGAAATTGAAGCTACCCCCGGAGTACAGCTCAGACCCTTACACCCTTTCCAAGCACCGAATGTTTGCTTCTCTGGCTCCCAAACAAAAACGCCAACGCAGGTGCCGGAGTGGGAAGTGGAGCATTGCCCAGCGGAGGGCGACCGATGAACATGGGCCCCCAAGCCATGGGCGGCGGCCAAGGCATGAGCTCTGGCGGCCCAGGCATGGTCCCCGGCCCTGGTGGCCCTAGGATCATGGGTTCAGGATCTTTGGGCAGGGGTGCCATGAACAACTCGCTCATGCCTGGTGGCGGAGGAATGGGGGTACGTGCGTATTTTAATGGGCAGCTATCCATATTTAGAACTTGTTTCATGCATAGTGACAGCGATAGTTTGTACTCGGGGGTTTGACGGTATTTGAACTGAGCTTCCTACGGGGTTTGTTGTGTTGGAATTCGGAAAAAACGAAGAGGCGAGGGCGGTGGAATGCAGGGTGTGTCTATCGCAGGGAGTAGGGTTGCTGTTCAGGCAAGCCCATCAATATTGCCGAAAGCCACGATAAGAGTTGAGCCGACCCGTGGTGTTTCTGCTAGACATACCAGGTATCCCGAATTTCTTGATGTTTTGCTACTTTGTATGTTTGTGAGGGTAATGCTTGCACTCAAGATTTGTATCGAATGTTTTTCATTCGGGTCTCACATAATTACGTTTTGTAAGTCAAAAGGTACACCTGAAATACTTGATATAGTCATCGTCCTGGCGTTGCAAGTGCATGAGTTTGAGTTCTTGAGTTATCATGTGATGGTTGTTGTTTCCATATGTTGTCTGTCGCGCCTATTAATAGTGATGTTATGAAAGCAGTTATAGCTTGTAAGCCCCTTCGGCTGGTTATTTTGTCTACTTCCGAAAGACCGTATATATCGTACGACTGTGGAAGAATTTGCCTCAACTAAGTCGGCCCTGAATCCTTACGCTTGACTGAAATGGCAGGGGCGTGGTCCGATGAACGGCATGGGTCCAATGATGGGAGGGCCGATGGGAGGGCCCATGGCTCGCGGTCCTATGGGTGGTCCCCGAGGCTTCGGCATGGGCCCCCCACCCGGCGGCTTTGGCATGGGTGGGCCACGTGGTGGCGGGATGGGAGGACCACCCGGTGGGATGGGAGGACCACCCGGTGGGATGGGAGGACCACGTGGTCCGCCGCCGGGTGGATTTGGTATGGGAGGACCGCCGGGCGGAATGGGTGCGCCCCGTGGTCCACCTGGGGGGCCGCCCCAAGCTCCACCTCAAGGACCTCCTATTCAACCCCCCCCCAATGTCAATGGAAACGGAAATGGCCCTGGCCCAGCAGGGCCCGGTCCAGAAGGATTGAGGACATAGGCGTCGTGTTTGCTGACTGCTTTTGGCTGGCTGCGATGTTGTTTCCAAGGAGTGTGGGGAATTCTAGGGCCGTTGGGAGCAACGACAGTCGAGCTCAGGGTAGAAAATGGCCACGTCCTTGTCAAGGGGCTTGCGGACGGGCATTGGCACTAACGCCGCATTTTTTTGTTGAATGATGTAATTTTTGGTGATAGCAGTGACGAGGTGACTTCATGCAGTTCCAAGGTCGAGTTTTGAAAAGGGGCGGGCGTCTGTTTCGCAAATTCCCAATGCCAAGCACGTGTTATACTCTACATACATTAGTACGGGGGGGACAAAGGGGTCTCAATATTTACATGTTTCGGCTGCACTTACCTCTACTCCGTGCCTCTACTCGTAGCATAAACTGCAGTTCGTTCGCACCGTTGATGCACGGTACCAAAATGGCAGACACTGTAAACGAACGTGAACGCCACCCAAGGGTGTTTCATTACACGCGCAAACGAGATTGAGTACCATAAGCCTTGCGCACTGGATTGTTGGCGACATGTGATAGGTACGTAGCAACTCGACTCGGAATCGTCACCTCTCGTCGAGGAGTTCTGGATTATTTGGTAAACGCCACGCGGTGCTTTCGTGTTTGTGTGTGTTCAGTGTTCCGCCACCAGGAGTTGACACGCGGTCGGAACACGGAGAGGACAGGACTGCGATACTTTGTTTTATTTTTATCTCGCCGTCGATTGGAAGGCAGGCGTAGAAAACGCTAAGTGGCCGTATCCACACGACAAAACTATGTTTTTAGTGGCGCCCATGTGGAAATATATATTGTCATCCTGACCCCCACTTCATCTCTCGCTCATTCACCACTTCCATTCCATTTTTGCGCTTGTCGGGCAGTAGGCAAACCACCTAAAAACCGCAAACCGCGAAGCAAGCCTCAACGCGAGACAGGCTCGAATCAAGCAGACTACTACCGAAAAAACAGACTGCCGAAAAAACGGAGTCTAGCACCAAACGAGCCAGATCTTTCAGCCGTGATAATGCGGGTTTGCCGGGAACCAAGCAAGCATAGACTTGCTGTTCAGGGCAGCATATCGCCTTCCTTGCCGTCCTTGTTCTCAAAAACGAAATGAGAGCCTTCTGCGGACGCCAGGGACGGTCATGGTCCGAACGGCAACTTGTCTCCTGGAATATATTCGCGAGAAACCTGGAGATTAGCACGCGCAAGCAGTCGTTCGGGCAGAGGTGTTGCGATATAAATCAGGCATGTCGGTTACTCAGCGTCAGAACGCCTTCGCATATCAGTGGAAATCCTATGAAATTTGCACGGACACCCGCACATCAGCACACAGTTGAGAAGCAGTACAGCATTGGGCAGCAGTACAGCATTGGGCATTGGACGGAGTACTGCCTGTAGTGTGAGGGAAGAATGGACTGGGCTACATGGTAAAATACACAATACCTGGAATGATTGTCTAATATTGTTGATTTACGTATCGTGGAAGCTGCAGCGCGTTTTGATGGGAACTTTGCGGGCTTGCCGCATTGTCCGCCATACTGACGTGCTCACACCTTCACGACTTCACTCCCGCTGTGGAGACTAAACACTTGGGGAATTAGACTGAGATTTAGGTTTCTGACAGTGCAGCAGTAAAAGGCCTAACATGCACGCACCAATAGTGCTCTTTTACTCTCGTTCAGTCTTTTTTTGCTGAGTTGTTTCTCAGTCATCCCCGACGGGGTGGTTACACCTTATCCCCGCTTTAAGCCGCAACGGCCGTACGCAACATCAAAAGCCGATTTCGAGCTATTGCGCGTCACGTGTAACTCTGATTGGCCGTACCTGACATCCCTGATACAAATACTGTATGTAGCTGTTCGTAAATAGGTCGCAGCTCATGTTTCGAGTTATGATTCCGGTAGTGTATCGTGCGCATAAAAGCAAAGCATGACAGAAACACCGAAATCCGACATGGCGTCCCATAGTCATCTTGCGGCTTTGAATCATGGTCGTTGTACCGCTGTCAAATCGGCTGATATCACGGTGAGAGTAGCACCCTACGGCGGGAATGCTTGAAAGGTTAGCGATGCATCGAAACCAGTCAATTAGCCCCTACGACACAGGGGGGCACGCCTCGCAGGAGTAGCGCTTACCCCAGTCTTGTCGATTACCACCATTCGGATGACTCCTCCCGAACTTCCGTCGCGAGCCATCGCGTGAGAAATAGCCTTGCGGACGAACTGCTGCGCTTCCTCCTTTGTCATGTTCTCCCTGTACTCTGCATCCACGTGGCCGTAACTGTTTCATCACAGCATCACAGTCAAGGAAGCACAGCCATGCGAGGCCGTATCCGTTACAATAGTGGGTGGGACGTGCAGCGAAGAGCGAAAGCGTTGGTAAGCAACATATGAAGAGAGAGCGAAAGCGTTGGTAAGTAATACTTGAGGAGCTGAGTCACTGGCGTCTTGGCTGAAACGTAGAACATACCGACAGGTGGGATCAGGGTAACGCCGAGGTACCAACCATTTCAAGGGGCGGGCTTGACTCTGGACAACACAGCCAACCGAACTAAAACAGCCCTGGGCATCTTGACAACACGTACTCCAAGGTACGTCATGCGATCTACTTTGGATACCTGGTACTGTACATATTACAGATGTAATATGACACAAACGCATGGTCTTGTAGCAACAGTCGATCGTCGCCGTCGTCTACTATCCTTCTCACATATACGTAGAGCCGGACCCCCCAAGAGCAAACTTCTGCTTCATCATCGTCCCCCCTAGCGGGATCTCGTACACACTTCCCCCCTCCACCGGGTCCCATCCTGCTATGATCATTCCCGCCAGCAGCCGATCCTTGTTCTCGTAGCATAGACCACGTGCCATTTTCGCCGCGGTCTTCACCAACGGAAGCCGTCCCAATTCGACGCTGAGAGACACACAACATCAGCATCGGCGTCACAACAGTCACGCGAGTTCAGCAGATTTCATTCACCAGCGATCGATTAGCGAATGGAAACACGCATATATACATATGTATATTCGTAAACACGCATATATATGTATATTCGTAAACATGCATATATATATATATGTATTTTCGTAAACACGCATATATGTGTATATTCGGAAACACGCATATATATATGCATATTCGTCTATCATACACATACCTGAGACAGAGATGTTGAAGTCTACGGCAGGACTTAGTATGGCCCAAATGGGTGCTTCCACCAAATCACATTTCATCACCGCGCAAATACGTGGCAGTGGGGTATATAGTATATACGCGCAACGAGGTTCCGGTGCACCATGTATTTGGCGACGTGGTCGAAGCACCAACCCCACAAGTTGACGTACGTTTATTAGTAGGACAGGTCGGGAGCGCTTAAAGCTAAAATATGTTCTCTCTTCCCTGTATTTTTTTTTCGCATTTTCACATACCTGGTATACTACACCGGTATGCCAAAAACGCAATCACACGGCTATTATGCTTGCAATGTCACGCAATCTGAATTCAAAGATGCTTCCGTTGCGGCGA
Organism: Saccharina japonica; assembly: GCA_008828725.1. NCBI lineage: Eukaryota > Phaeophyceae > Laminariales > Laminariaceae > Saccharina > Saccharina japonica. Next base: position 215,583 of record MEHQ01001240.1, read on the forward strand.
AACGATACGGGCATTTCCGACTAAAGCGTCTCACCTGTGCGAGGCCAAGAAGTAGCGCACGTAGTCCGCGACGGCCTGGGTATCGGCGGCCGATCCAGAGCGACAGGCGTAGATGTAGTCGTGCAACGACGTGATCTTGTCACTTACGCGGTTGGCGACGTATGTGCCGGTAGAAGTCCGCGAGTCCGCACCCATGATGACCCCGCCATCGTAGGTTACGGCCATGATCGTGGTCTTCAAAAACGCGAGAAGGAGGCGCAGGACGGAAGGGGGCGGTTGCGATTGCCGTCAGTTGCTGGTTGTTTTGTTCACACACGACTAGTTTACTAGTTTGAACCCTAGTCTTTACAATGGCAACGAGGTATATACGAGTACTCGTAGCAATTGCGAAGGTTTCGTGACAGGTTGGCCGAGCAATACCAGACATGTACAACGCAAACGCCTACATCTATACCACGCATGTCAGCAAGAGAGGAACAGCTGTCCTTCTGTACTTTGCTGCAGTACCCTAACTTGTTTCGTACAGCACCAGGTACGAAGCTTGGGGCACCACCATCAACAGCTTTAGTTGACAGGGATACGTATATAGGATGCACAATTTTTCGACCCCTGAAGGAGCAGAAGCATGAATGAAGACTTCGTGCGCACAGGCTCTACAGCTCAAGCTTAGCCGCGTAGTGTTTCTATAGGCTTATTTCGCTGCTGGGAGTTTGGTTGTTTGTGTGAACGTGCGGTCCATTTCTTCTCTCGTTTCGAGTGATGGATACCCCTCCTTCGTGCCGGCACCATGCCGAGCGTCCAACTCCTGGGAAGCTGATCTTTGGGGAAAGGCTGGCTGTTGCCCTGATTCAGCAGATTTGATGGTTCGGTGATATGTCACTTGATGAACGCGCGACTTTTTATTATTATTTTCGTGTACCTATATATAATATGTACTTGAGTAACGACCCAAAACGCTAAAATGACCACGTTTTGTACGTACCAGATGTGCTTGAACTTGTACATACGAAGTATGTACCGGGTACCACAGCAGTGCCGTAGATTTTCTTCTTGTTTCGTAGACTGTCCACTTGCTTTTATTATGCTCTTTTACAGCAGTGCGAAAATCGCAACAGCAGTATTAACTATTATTACGGGGGTCCATAGTAAATAGGACCTACGGCACACATAAAAACCTTTATATTTTCCAATTTTAAGTAACAATATTTGGTCCTATTTACAATGGTCCACCGTCATAACAGAGATTTACACGAACCGTAACAGAATATAATAATGCCTCTTCTGGGCAGACCCCTTAGGCCGGATATTATGCAGTATTATTCTTGTGATTGAAAACGGAAGGAAGTCGGATTTTTCACCGGCAACAAATCCCACCACATCGTTATTCGGTGTGCCATCTTATCGTGATTTTGGTTTTATTTCATGGGGGAACCAGGAAAACCAGAACAGAACTGATATTTTGAACTCCACGACACGAACGAGTGATCTACGCCGGGTTTGGCGTTCAACCTTCACCAACAGGTCCTCGAAGACAGGGAATGGGCTGGGAACCTCCGGCGGAGCTGCGTAAGGGCTTGTCTAGTCGCTGTGGGCCAGCAAGGAGCTCTCGCTCTCACAAAGCATGAGCTGCTGTAGCGGTCGTAGTAATAAAAAAAGCCGTTAGATTGTTTTGATGATCTGTTTTGCCCATGGCGCAGCTGCTGCTGGGCGGCCACAACACATGCGATGGTGGCCAAGGTGCTGATGCTTTCCCTCTCCCTGGTGGTCGATGCACGAGTGCTGTGTCCCAGCTGTGTACAAGAGTAGCCAAGCACGTAGCGCCGTGATCCGTCGTGAGCCCACAGTCTATAACCCATACAAAATTGTATGATGCCTCCGAGGTCTCGTGCAAAAGCGTTTTCAATCACTTTCTAAAATATCACCAAGTGGTTGAAAAAGGCCAAAAAAAAACATTTGGTCAGATTTTATCGATGATAAAATCAAGGAGGAACATTTTTTCCACCAAACAGGCCCCATAAGGCTGTTTCCTATGCGGTTCGATTTCGAGCTTCAGATTTGTATTTTTCGATCTCAAAAACGAAAGCACCGTCCTATGCAGTCCGATTATGCAAAATCTGACCGGAATTTTTTCGATTTGAGAATCCGATGACCCAAGTCGTCGGACTTGGGTCATCAGATTCTCAAATCGAAAAATGGCATGGTCTCTAAATTCAAGATGTTATCCACGCAGCAAGCAAGCAGCAGCAGCACGATCGATGAGTTGGATGGTGACACAGCGACGTTGCTTCGCGCCCGACGCGCAGCCGACGATCGGTGGGCCTCTCCGTCGCCAAATTACAGTCGGCTGGCGCGGGCTCGGACCTAGAGACGAAGGGAAGCGCACTCGGCACGCGCCTCTCCGTACGCGTACTCGTAGACTTCACAGCAGCAGCAGCAGCAGCACAGCAGTAGTACACAGCAGTCAACGCTCGGATGCTTCGTTGTGTCAAAATACGAAATACCAAGACAGGTCGACTCGAGCGCACTCGGCGCGTCGCCGCCAGACCAGAGGCAGCCAGCGTGGCTTCGGACGCTTGGGTTATACGCCCAGTACAGCGCACTCGGCGCGTCTCTTCGCGGCGCCAGACCACAACAACAGCAGTTGGTCTTGCCGTTTGCTCAAATATCTGCACGTATGATACAACAAATCCGTGTTTTCTCGCATAAGAAGACTGTTTCGATTTTCGAACTAGGTCGCTGAAAAATCGATCAGACCATAATCTGAAGCTCAAAAATCGAACCGCATAGGAAACGGCCTAAGACGCGATTTTGATCAAATCTGATAATATTTGGGACCAGATACCCCGGAACCTCCGTCAAGATTAATATAATCACCAAAATATTACTGCATAAGATCTGGCCTTACCTGACACCTCCCCTTACTAAGAAACAGGAAATCTGATCCAGGCTGGGTTTCTTCTTTGGTACTTGGTGCGTTCTGCACTAACTTCAGTATAACGACTCCCGAATTGAGGGTTGCTTACCACTTATTCGAGATAATGGTTGATACATATGTACTATGTACGAAACGACTATAACTAACCCTAACCCTGACCCTAAGCTAATCAGACCAACCCTAACTCTGACCATAAGCCAATTAGACGAAATCTCGAAAAAGTGGTAAGCTCTCGCATATACTCGTAGGTACTGCCCGAATTTAAGATTTCCCTGTTAATCTCAGCCTGCCTTTCTTATTGCTATTACAAAAGTTCGTGTCCTGTACTGTCTGCCGACCGTAGACTGCACCAGGCAGCTGATACGTACATACCTGGGACTACTACGACTCGTACAGTACAAGTACGCGTAGTAAGAAGTTAGGCACACTTCCACAGCTAGTATATAACATTGTCCTTTCGTGAAGTCAGGCAGCTACCTGTACCTACCAGGTATACGTACTGGTAGCAGGTATAGCAGGGCTATACGTAGCGCATCGCAATACCATACCACAAGGGATAAGCATTGACATTAGAGTCGGTGCGACCACGGCCTCACGACAACAATACGAAGACTCTCCAGAGACGGATGCAGCAAGGACAATATGGCGTTCCCTGCTCCTAAGCTCGAGATTATGTCTATTAATAGGAGCGCTCCAGTCTCTATGCAGTGCTATGATTCTGCTGCTGCAGCCTGACTACTCGTACTGGTAGACTGCCTGGCCTGGTAATAGTTCAAAAACAACGATGTGGATGAATGCGTTGCGCTTGCATCGGAGTTAGGCAACGGTAAGTGCTTACATCGAGCTCTACTCTGGCACACCATCAATGCTACCTGGTATGCATCTTTATCCCGCAACAACACGATATCGCTCGTGCTGCAATCGACGATGTTCCCACTTGATTTGAAGGCGTCGAGATGTACTCACCCCGGACGAAACCTCCCCTTGCTTCAGCCCTGGGTACTCTTGTTGCGTTGAGAGATCCATCCTTCGCTTCCTTCTAGCTAACGCTTGCAAAGTGCAATTGCCGCGCCTTGCCAATAGTTCAGGGATGCAAAAGTTCCTCGAGAATAGCTACTCGAGAAGTCGGTCGTGATCTCGGACTGCGGTGTCTGCGGCGACAGAACAAGTTGTGTTGTGGAGATCGATGGAAAAGCCCAGACCAGATAACGCTACTGCAGGATGTGGAACACCCTGTAGCACTCATGTTAAAAAAAATGCAAACCAAGCACGCAAACGTGTGTGTCCGTGCTAGCGGCGACGGCGATCATGCGAGCGAAATCATTGCTAGGGAACTCCGGAGCGACATGGATAGTCCAAGCACCGCGTTTACCCAGGGAAACGTCGAAGCCGGCAGTGCATGCGCTTGGTTGTGTCAGGAGGCGCGGGTGGCTTCAATCACCTCAATCATGCAGCACTGCCGAAGAAGTCCGGGCAGAAGGCACGTGCTTGTTTGGCAGACATAGATGCCGTCGTATGGTACCTCCTGTGCGTGCCGGCGGGCAGTCGAGGGCAGAAGAACTCGCAGACGAGGGTTCTACACTGAAACGTAATGAGGGTTCAAGCGATGCGAGTAGGACGGAGCAGGTCGCAGGTGGAGGGGTGGGCGACGGCGAGGCAATCTCACGCAACGGTCAGCATCACAAGAGCGAGGAACGAGAATGGACGAAGCTAACCCCAACCCAAGTACAGCAACAGGCCCTGATACGAAGGCTGAAAACGCTTGAAGCCAGGCGGGACTGGCGAGGGGTGTTGGCGGCCATGGTGAGTGACCTGTAGATGGCTACGTCACTTGCGCCTGTGCAGGGCAGGCATTACGGAGCCATGTTGGCCTTATTGCTTGTACAGAGTACCAAGTACCAGAGGGATAAATACTGCATGTTTTTATGAACAGAAGAACTTAAGAGACGATGCTTGACATGATGATGTCAGTATCCATACACATGAGAAGATTGCAGTAGGTTTGATACATGAGAAGATTGCAGTAGGTTTGATATCATCCCTCATCCCCTCTGGCGGCTTATTGTGCGACTTCTCACTTATCATGCTCTTGCCGCACGGGCCCGTCTTGTTCAGCCATCTTGCGCAATTGCCGTAGAAAATATTGGTACAGTCAGGTACAGTTACAGCAGTTAAGTGCAGTATATACCAATGAAGCCGTCTCGGGGTTCGCCTTCCGAACCTGCAGCCTGCAGCACCTTCTTGAACCGCGGATATTGCGACAATGAACGTCGACACCTATATACGTTGTAACAACAAAAGCTGAAGTGTATACCAGGTATTGCGTATTGCGTGTGACGCTTGACACTGGGCTTTCAGTATCTCCCACAACAGCACCTCAGATGATATTCACCTGGTTTACCATACGGACGTGCAATACGAGCACAAGACGATTAGACAGCAGCAGTACAGCAGCACCTTCTGGTTGCCTATCATACCCCGGACCTCTCACAATAGAGAAGGACGAACACCAGCAGGCAGCAGATGTATTTACAGCAGTATCGAGCGCAGCGTACGAGTATTCATACCAGGTACATTAATAATCGTTCGTACGATATCATTCTTATTTACTCGCTGCTTACTTTTTTCTTATCAGGTATGATATTTTACACAGACGCTTGGACGTTTTCCGGTGTGGGCATTCTTGCCATGCATGCGTTCACATGGAAACGCGAAACGAGCACGGTCTGTACACCTGTTTAGTAGCTGTACATCGACTGCCGGTGCTGTACTGAAAGGTTGTCCAACCTTACCTCATGGCGGTAACGGATATATAGCGATTACTAGTATATTTGTACGGCAATAGCCTACCAGGTACCAGTATATACCAGTATGTGAACTATTACGGAATCACTTTTGGGACCCAGAATTCAACGACAAAAAAAACGAGGAGTGCGCTCTCACGAATCAACTACGGTGTGCAGAACGACCCATTCTATCATGGCTAGGGCGGGTTGTACAACTCCTTGCAGTGTAAGTTTCGGTGCTACAGCTGTAAATGTAAAAAGGTATAATCCCATCCCAGCAGCACCGGGTTTCTGAACCTATATACGAGCACCGCCGGATTGCTGCGTTTTTTGCCGGCGCTGTAATCGCATTTTGACTCGTCCATGTTTGGCCCTCAACTCCCAAGGTGATGTCATATCATGGCGATACCACAGCATATATACGCTGTAAGACGTGAGTGTCGCGACCAACCGACCACGACTTTTTATAGTACATAAGAGCAGTGCAGCAACTTCAATGTCAATATTTACTGGTGTAGGATACACCTGAAACTTGTGACTCTTACGTAAAATAGAGTCATAACCTCCTTGCTTGTGGCTTGGTGTTCTGATTTCTATGTACGAGTGCAATGTTTAGAGCTCTATCATAGGCGGTCTGTACGTCGTCTGGTCTAAACCTGTATACATATATGTCGTACATTCCAAGTCAGCACGTACCTGGTATGTAGGTTCGGCGTGTCATCGTCACTCAGCGTTTATGTTCACAGCGTTAGTCTACTGCTTTGACGCATTCGATATTTACGGCAGACAACGGTGCAAACACAGCATATAGGAGTACGGCAGTGCGGTACGGTCGTGGTTGGTCGAACCCTCGTTCGAGCGACCGTCGATTGCCCTTTCGCTCGTTACTCCTAGTTGTACTTCGTACCTGGTACCTACTATTGACAATGCTTTAATTAAGTCAGTCCAGCAGTACGTTTTACGGGGTATTAATCGTGCAGTCGTCGATCGCTTTCGCTCAGTAGTTACTTATGTGGCCTTGACTTGACTCCGCCGGTCGCGCCGTCGGTCGTTTAGCCGTCCATCGCCCTGTTGCTCGGCATCTATACAATCGGCAACCTGGGGCCATATTCCTCCATCGCGCTGTCGCTCGGTTCACCTCACCGTTGCTTGGTCGTTCGACGGCGTCGCTCGTGCTATCAGCTTACGGTGGTGTCTGGCGTTTAACCTGGTTCTGAATGAATAATAATAATAATGTGTATGCTTGTTATTACTCGTGCTGGTAACCTCTCTTATCTATTAGTACTAAATTTTCCGGTATACCTCAATCTTTTTTGGAGGTATCTTCACGATTACTCACGCCCACGGGTTCGCGTACAATGCATCAACAGCAGTATCGATTACCAATCGTAGTAGTGCATGGTCACTGTAGGCTGAAAATTCTGTCACAGTTATTACGGCTTCTGGTTTATTAATGACACGTTTCAGCGCGAACTCGTGTCATCGAGTGCTTTGTTGTTGTTGTTGTTGTTGTTGTTGTTGTTGTGTTTTTGTAGCGATTGGTGTTGGCGCGCACGTCGTGGCGTGCGCTGAGATTCTCTCGTAGCCTGCGAAGCTGTTGCCTAATCGGTTCAACTGGTTATATAAATACCTGGAATGGCGCCCTCACGGTTCATGTACGAAATTTGGCTAAAATACTGGGTTGATCGTGAGGTATGTGGGCACCAGCAGCCAACTGCTGTTGACAGGGGGCAGCCTCCTACTGATTATGCGATCATGTGACTTAGGTACCCACGTGACGTTAAGTTCTTAGCGACAGCTTTGTTCAGCCCTGGCTTGTGATTTCATGATGGCCGCACTGCTGCTGTGCCGACGCCCTCCCTTGAGCAGGACTCTGCCAGGAACGAGAAAGTAATTCTGAGCAGGGTGGTTTATAACAAAGCAGTCATTTCTCTCGCCAAAAGCGGCAGGTAAGTCCGTTCGTAACGACCAGGTGTGAATATTTGGTAGTTGTTGGTACATGCCCTCGTATGCAGTTCATATATATGTATAGCAAGTTCTCGCGTTATTGGTTGAGGCCAGTCTTGTTCACTCTATAACCTCTGCTGGCCTTACCTCAGCTACTACGCGCATCGACCGGCCTCATAGTATGCCGTACTCGATGGTGCATGGTGCGGGGGAAATTGTTTTTGCGCGGCCTCGATCTCAACGTTTCACGGTGCGAAGGTCCAGTGCCGAAAAAAGTGGAGTTCGGCTACTATTGCACTCTTGTATTTTTGTACAGTTTGAAATATTTTTGTTTTGCGAGTTATTTATCATACCATCGGCGCTCGGGTGATCCTCACCCTCGATGGTGGTAAGACTTGCGAATGTTTTTTTTTGTTTCAAGTTGTTTGGCTCAGAGAACGACGCACGCGGGATGATAGCAGTTGTTGCTTACAGTGGGCATCGCGGAAGACTTAATGCTCCCATCCTTGTCTCGCTCGCGCCGTGGGGCTTTGCTTCCGTGGGAAGATGGCGAGAGGCGATAACGTTGGTGGAAAACATGAGGGGTGATGGGCTCACGCCGGACGAGTACAGCTACGCGGGGTGCATCGATGCGTGCGCGAAGGCGATGCAATGGAAAAAGGCGTGCCAGCTACTCGATGAGATGCGGGCGGCGGGTGTACAGGTGTGGTGCTTTGCCTCCTATTATTGGTCCATATGCATCGATAGTGATGTCACTTACACTCTCCAAACGCTACATTCTTGTCGAGCTGGAGCCACCGATTGACGCAACCCCTTACAAATATATCCATTCGAAGGTGTAGTTGTCAACCCCTCGGGTACATCCTTTTGTGCGCCAGGTGCCTGATTTTTCCACGAACGACCGGGCTTCCAATCGATTGCTCGAGTACGTACGGGCATATTTCCCCCCGACAAGCGTACAAGAATGTCTAACTGCTGTCACTTCCTCTCTGTTCATCGGCGTTGAGGCAAGTGGTTTCTGCGTTTTCCTGCTTATTGTTTCAATATTGCCCCACGCCGCATCATTTGTTTCTGCAGCCAAACGGATACGCGTTTAACGCGGCGATCAACGCTTGCGGCAAGGCGCACATGTGGGAGGAGGCTCTGGCGCTGCTCCAACAGATGGAGCGGGAAGGGGTTGAAGTTACCACGGTGACGCTCAATGCCGCCATGGATGCGTGAGTATTAGCCCTGCAAGCTACAATAGTAGAGTCGGCGCGCGCGCGGGGGGGGGGGGTGTACTCACGCCATGCATGGCTGTAGTCCTATGACCACAAGGGGGGAGGGGTGTCGGTCGTGCTGGAAAGCCTTCAAAGACATACGTCTCGTGAATAATGCGAGGCGATAATTTTAATCGTTGAGCAGACAGACAACAACAACTGGGCGTTTATCATCGTCTCTTCCCCCTTCGTCCTCGTTTGATGTGGAATTTGCTATGTGCTCGGTCCTCTAGCTGCGGGATTTCCGGCGAATGGCGGGCAGCGCTGACAATGCTGGAGTCAATGCAGGCGAAGGGTTCACCGCAACGACAACGTCCAAACTCACGGACGTTCAACATCGCCATCAAAGCGTGAGTCGCTCCCTCCCCACTCGTTTATGTAGAACTAACTACAAGACTCCGGGGTGTAGTCGTGTTGTGCAGTACTTCGCGGTTCTATCCAACATATGCCTTGGCTGGTGCTAGACGATAGCCGAGGAACATTTTTTTTCAATACTTCCCGCGCGTTCGTGTGCATACCGGGTGTTTGCCGACTCGATGGGGTGGGCTCGGCCTGATGTGCTGTAACTAAGCTATATAGAGGTCACCTCATCGCAGCTGTCCCTTGAAATGGTTTTATACTTGTGTCAGTGACCTGATCAAGTTCACTTCATCATCAACCTATAGCTATACATATCACTTCGATTGCGGGCAGCATGTATGGCGGCGCCCCTTGATTCCTCTCGCGCTCTGCCCTCGCCACTGGTAGGTGTGCCAAAGTGGCCGAATGGCAAACAGCGCTCGACCTGCTGGCGCAGTTGCGAGCGGGCGCAGTCGCAAAAGGTGGAGAGCCTTTGCTCGCGGACACTGTAAGCTTTAACGCCACCATCAATGCGCTTGGAAGAGGAGGGGAGTGGGAGAAAGCGCTGGCTCTTCTGAGGGAAATGTCTAAAGCAGGAGGAGATGTCGCGGTGAGCGACAAGCGAAAAAGGCCCACCTCTTTAGCTTTTGCCCGTCTGCCTCCGCGCTATTTTCGCCTTGTTTTTGTTGCACCGCTGTACCTACACTCCTCTCCTTGGCTGTGGGGGATGTCTTGACGCGCTCCCCTCAATATGTGCGGCGTAAAAGCGAGTGGTGGCTTGTTCCCTGTAGAACTGCAACCACGTGTTTGGGGACAAACTACGTGGAATTAGGGTAGGATTCGTTTTGCACTTTAGGGCTCGAGTAAACGGCGAGGTTACAGGGTTGCTGTGGTGGACACGCGGCACACAGACCCTGGATTAGACAGACGGAGCTTGCACCCCGAGATGTGGGCCTTTGCAGCGACGGAGAACAATTCATAACGAGAACATCACCATTCGACCATTTTGCGCACTATGTACGAGTACCTTCTTGGAGGACGCTATGCCGTGACTGACATATCGAATACCTGATCTCTCGGTGTCGTCTACAGCCAAATGCGATATCGTACAACTCCGCCATTCACGCGTGCGGGCGAGGGGGGCAATGGCAGCTGGCACTGTCCCTCCTGAAGGAGATGCGCGAGCTGGGCCTTCCTCCGGACCAAGTTAGCTTCGGCGCGACGGTGAGAAGCAGCACCAACTTGAACTTCACTTCAGTCGTCGTACTAATATTGTAGCCTAATTGGGACCCAGCAAACGCGACCAAGACAATATTAGGTGTAGATGTGCGGCCTTATCAAACTTACGATTGCGGGGGAACACACTATTAATAGTAATCATAGCCAAATATGGTGTGTAAACATAGGGGCGTATATGGTTTTTGGGTCCATTTTGGGTTATGATTACTATTCTTACCACATTAGCCCCCCCGTGTTTTTATGAGCGCGCAGCAGCATCATTCATATAGTATCACCCTGTCGTACAAGTACAACTCCTTATATCGTAATTCGGCAAGTAGACTATTTATGCCTTTATCCCCTACCCCAGCAGCCCGCGTTGCTCCGTACCAAGGTGTGGTCGATCCTGTATTCGTCATTTTGTTTCGTCAATTTCCCCCGCTCAATTCTCGAGAGGGGTTTTTGAAGCGTTATCTGCATTCTCGTAACCGAAGACTACTTGCTGCGGCCTGCTTACCTATCATCTCATATCCGCTTCTTTACATGAAACTCAAACAGCGTAACAATTGAATGGCTTCCCTTCTATCTCGCGTACCGCTGAGTGAACGGCCCCTGCTTGTTGCTGCAAGCCGGGGTGTCGCTAGCAGAGGAGCTGCGTACTGCTCGTGCGAATCCTTAAACTTGACGATATCTGGGTACATGGCACGACCATCCCGACATCAAGACTATAACAGCAGAATGTCTCCTTTGTTGCGAAATGTCAGGCAAACGCGCTCGGACGAGCGGGACAGTGGATGCTGGTTCTTGAATTGCTGAAAGAGATGAAGGCGGACGGCAATCCTCCCACCGAGGTGGCGTTTAAGGCTGCCGTCGACTGCTGTTCCAAGGTTAGTTCACGCGTCGGGATCTAAGCAAAGACCCGTGCGCATCGAATTGTTGAAACAGCAGTACCGCCTGCGTCGAGCGGCTGTCGATGAAGTAGGGCTGCAGCAATAGCTTTTGTCGGCACGGCCACGCGATGACTGCAGCGTGGCTTTGCTTTGCTTGGACCTCGCGTCACTTTTGAAGCGTTTCCGGTTACGAAGAATCGCCCCGAGATGCTGAAGTGCCCAATACTCCCGCGATTGTCTGCCCTGTCCTGTTGGATGGCGAGTCCAAACCCCCTCAGAAGGCCAGGCTGTGTACAAACTGGAACATGATGTCTCCTGTTCATAAGAGACCTCGCTCACCGTCCTTTTGCTTTTGTGTCCACCTCTTTGGCCCTCATGCTTCTTCACGCCGTCTGCCCGCCCACAGGCAGACGAATGGCAACACGCCGTTGCGTTGATACAATCGATGCGCGTCAACGGGTATCCACCCGCGGTGCTGACCCTGTCAAGCGTCATCGCTGCGTGAGTGGCTTATTTTTTGCATATAGTTCGAAGTATGATATGAGTACAGGATGGTAGCAATGGGACATGCTACGAGCAAACATGGCCTCTGTTGAGTGAGTACGTAACCCCTCTTGAACGGCACCCACGTTTTGTTTAACAAACTACTTGAAATTAGTGTGCGACAATTTTTGCAGTAGTCCTTGGTTTATTTAGCACCGGTCGATCGGCGCTGCTATTCTCCTTGTTCGTGGCCTCGACACAATCAATTGCATCTTCTCGGTTACTCCTGATGCAACGGAGTCGCGCCTTACGTCTGGCCGTGTTGAACGATGTGATGGCGCTCTTTGACCGGCTTTGGACAGGTGCGGAAGGGCAGGACAGTGGGAGGTGGCCTTAGCCCTCCTGCACGACACTCGGAAGCGCGGTCCCCCCCCCACAGCCTCCGTCTACATCGCCACCGCGCAGGCGTGCGCGAGAGCGGGAAAATGGGAGGAGGCGACGGAGTTGAAGGAGGTAAGCGCACTTCGCCGCGGTTCACGAAGTAGCGGCTGCAACTGCGTGGCACCGTTGATATTTATTTCACCCTCTCACGCAATTCCGGTAGGTGCGTGAGGCCATACCCCTGTTAGCTCGTTCGTAACCTGGTGCCACCTTCTTGGAGCGGGCATGGTTGGGAGATTGATGCGCCCCACGCGGCATCGGATGTGTCGCATCAAATTGAGACAGTTCTAGCCATGAGCGTTTGCTGGTTTCTGTCGACGTGGGTGCGTACCTGGGATGTTTTCACGTTGGTGGAAGTGTTTTTTACAGCCTGGACAGCGAACGGCATTCTCTTGCTCGCCGGGGTGGTGTTTGTAGGATCATAGACTACCTGACTTCAGCCGTCTGCCGGGCGATCATGTGGGGTAGTTGCCCACATGCACGCCGCTGGGCCGGCGTCGCCGCATCCGTGCCTGCCCCCGGGTGTGCACAGGGACAGTCCCCGCATTAGTTACTCATGCCGCATTTGTACCGACTAATAGTGTGCTGCTGTTTTATCTTGTTTCTGCTTACAAATGGCGACACGGAGTAACATACATGGCCGCATTGTAGGTTACACTGTGACATGATTTGTGTTTTATTGTCGGTATTATATCATGGTTGTTACCTATGGACGGATGCCTCCCGGCCGGACAAGTTCTCCCACCACGTGCTACTCCCGCACATCCTATGCACCAACGCAACTGTCGGCTGCAGCAGCGTGATGCACGACATTGCGCTACGATAGACCTTTGTCTCAAGCGTGCCCGTTTCACTACTTGTACTCGTACGTTTGGTGTGAGCAGGGCATGGAGGAGGACGGCGTCCGGCCGACGGAAAAGTTCTACATGGCCCTCCTGCGGGCGACGGGAGAAGGAAATCGAACAGACAAGACGATACACATTTTGGAGGAGATGAGGGACGCGGGACTCACGCCAGGCGTGAGGAGCTACAACTGCGCGGTTGGGGCTTGTGGAAAGGTATGTGTTGCCTCGCCATGCTGGCCGATACGGCGGGTAGGTATTGGACAATATGTTCATGCTGCTTTCGCGGGCTATTTCGTCGTATTAAAAGGTGTTCGATACCGTGGGTAGACGTAGGATAAAATATGCATGCTGCTATAGCGGACTCTTTTGCCGTATTGAAACCTGTTGGTACCTACTGCAGGTCCTCCAAAATCAGTAGCTATCCTGTTCCATGTCTTCGTCGCCAAGTGTCGGGGCAAAATCTTGGTATTCGTACAGCATGATGATATCTCTTAAAGGTGCACTTTTCAGGCGCTGCACTTCTGATGCCATACATTCTGATTAGGTAACCATATAAGAGTCGCCATACAGCCCGTACAAGACCGGGACTGTGTTCGGGCGGTTCTGTATTACGCTAGCGCGTAGCGTGCCACGTTAATAATTTGTGGCGTAGTGCGTGCAATTGCATGGGGTTCACCGCTGCTTGTGGGCGAAACACCGGACCTCCCGTGGATACTGCACGAGGTTTTGGCAATTCGCACGATACCATTTAATATTTGACGCACAAGAACCCTCTCCCCGCGTCTTTTGTTTGCATTGGAACTACAGGCCGGCAGCTGGCAGCGGGCTATTACGCTGTTGTCTGAGATGTATCGAGAGGGGATGCGGCCGGCGGGGTTCGCTGTGGCAGCCACCATTCGCGCGTGCGGTGCCGGGGGGGAGTGGAGGAAGGGCCTTCAAGTTTTGCGACGGTCGCAGGAGATCAAACTGTCGAAGCCGGATCCATGCAGTCTGAGTGCAGCCATAGAGATTTGCTGTCACGCGGGCGAGCTGGTGAGTGGGTATATTTTATTTCGGTGTTGATTGTACTGCCTTCGAGTCTACAAACCACGGTGAAGTGCTGAGGATCAGGCATTTTTCAGCTCCAAGGTAGAAAGAGCAGCACCTCTCACGCTGTTGCCTCGTGGTTATTTTGATCTGCTCCGTTATGTCTCGTGCGTGTCTGTCTGCTACGCGGGCATAGGAGCACGCGCGGAATATCCTGCCTCACCTAAAAGCTTTGTCCGGAAGCGAAGGAGCGGATGCCTGGCTCCGCGACACGCTGAACATTCTGGATGCTTCCTCAGGTGAGACCCCTGTGCAGTGCGCCATCCTAAGACGGAGGGGTTTGCTCTTTCTTTCGATTCATGAGATGTTTTCCCGGCGGTGGCCTCGTTCGTCTCGAATTGCAGAATGTATCAACACGCTATTGATAGGAGTCCACACAGCAAGGTCAAGGTTATGGTTGCTCTCTGCGTATACCGTACTGGGCACGCGTAAGCTCTACGTCGCGTGGCACTTCCCTGGGCGTTTTTTTTCTGTTGGTGTTGATACATTGTACAGATGTGGCCACGATTGTTCCGTATGTGCGTGCGAGTCTAATATTTTTGTTTTTGCGGCGAAACCGCCCGTGGTTGCTTCTGTCCTCGTATCGCCATATCATTGGATTATTGGTTATTTTATTGGTAGCCGGGCACGTGAGCGACTGACTCATACCGACGCGTTGCGACCTATTCCTCCATTATTTCGGTACGTGTTCCTTTGGCCGCTAATGTTAGCAGATGGCAAACAAGCTGGCGACGAAACAGATCAACCCGAACACGGTGATGGAGGCGGCAACACTCGGCAATCTCGTGCAGCTGGCGACAATGATACTATTAATAGCACCAAGGCCCCGACAAAAGGTGAAGTTGACTTCACGTATAACTTACCCTGGCTGCTTTTGCGATTTCTAGGTAGCCGTTTGTAGTAAACGGATAGCTCTGAGGTCGTTCTGTGCCGTGGCTTGTGGCACGCTAAGCAGAGTACATGGTTCTCCTTACGACGAGCAGCGACACGTGAAAGTGTGCTATTTAATAGTGTTCTTGATGGCGTACTCAGCCATGACAGGGCGCTATTAATAGTAACCGTGTTGATGCTGTGTCGGCTACTCAAGGAGCAACACGGATTTTCTTGCCTCTGGGCAACATGTCTCCCGGCCATGCGATCTCGCGTTGTTTCTGTATATCGCATTTGTATGTCGGCCTACTGTATGACGTAATATCTCGGCATAAAACATACCTGGTACCTGGTAGGCTCGTAGCACACTGCAAGCCCAAGGTTAGAAATGTCACAACGAGGAAGACAAGGCATTGTTTCGCGATTGCGCCAAGAGTCATTTTTGAACGCACGCCAGTTTGGGGCTCAGCTTGACGCCTGGTTACGTTTGAAAAACCATGCGCAGGCGATGATCACACGAGTGGGGGGCAAGAAGTGCACCAGGCTTGCACTGCAATCGAACCCCAAGAGTCGCACCGATCCCGTTCGAAGCGACCAGCGGGGATGGCGGAAGGTGTTTCGTTCCCTGAAGAGGTGAGCTTTCCTTGTATCGCCGCTTTTGCGCTCTATGCCATCTGTTTAATTTTTATTGGGTCGCAACAGCTGCTCTGGGCAATGTACCGGTACGCCACAGCATGTGTTGTCGAGCCATTCCAAGTCCCCGGTAGTGTAGCCTCACCTTATGACGAGAGCTCATGGTTGACGTTTGCCAGCTTCGTGCTCCTGCACCATCGTGTACTTTATGTAACGCACGTGTTCACGGTACGCGTTCCAATTATGAGATGGACCATCCACACCTGTTCTCGTTTTGTGTTGTGTAGCTCTCTTCTTTTGGCTGTTCAAAAATAGGCGATGTGCAGCCGCGCGTCTGGCGGCCCTAATGTTGTGCTACCGTAAATTCTGGCTGAAAATCATACCGTAAACTTCATGCAATTTGTCCTCCCACAAAAAAAATGCCCGTCTCGATTTTAAACGCCTACATGGCATGTTTTTTGTGCACCATAACCCTCCCCTCTCCTCTTCAGGTGCACCAACTCAGTCCCCTGGGCGGCGGCGTCGGTAAGGTGGCGAAGGTACCGGCAGCAAGACGACGGATGACCGACGTAGCGCCTGACCTCTTGGTAAAGCTGTCTCACGGCGGCACTACAACGTGATGTCTCGTCGGCACGTTGGTTGTTGGTACACTTGGAGTGCGTGTGCTGGCCTTGGCTTGGCTTTGGCCTGACCACAGGCTCACGAGATTACCCTTGATAGAGCTTTAAAGTGCTTCAGATACGATGGGCTGGTCCGTTAGAAGGAAATAGGCCATTCGCAATGCACGTTGACGAGGGAGTGTGTCGGGCGTGGGGTTTTAAACTACATTGCGTTTTTCTTTTGTAGGTGTACTTCAGACACCTGCTGTATGTACGTAGTAGCGTCGGGTGGTATACGAAGCACGTTGCTCGTGCCATGTTTTCGCAACGTTTCGGTAACTGCCACCCTTGTTTGGGTTTTGTTTGGGGGGGGGGGGGGGGCTGGATGAATGATAGCTGCGATGAATCGTCGGCAGTGAACCATGTCGACAATATATAAAATATTTTATTTATTGCGACGGCCAGTTCAGTGGTGTCTGTCTCTCGCTATGTCTATCGACAACCACTGCACCCGATGCAATACTGTCGTAGTTGTACTTGTACTTTTACCTGTTGTGCGAAACACAACACGTCCATGACTTGGAAACGATACTGCCGTTAGTGCTCAATGGAGAGAAAGACAAATCGCACGATATCTCGTCACCGTTACGTATAATAGCTGCCGGTACGGAGTATTATGCGGTGATCGACGACTGGCGTGACTTCGGCGGAAATACACAAGACACATTGTCATACTCTCGATTTACTAGGTTTAAAGTTCGATTGCTGGCAGCTCTAGAGCTGTTGAGCATGCAGTCCTCCCAAGGCGCCGCGACGTCGTGGCTCAGCCCTCAACCCACCATCCTGCCTGGTAGCCGTTAGAGCCTAACGATGCATCCTACGTATCCTATCCTGTCTACTGGTGGCACATACCTGTGTTGTAGTGGTACAGAGTAGGTGTATCGTATTGAGGGGGATACTTTCGTACGCGGACATAGGTAAAATGGCGGGACATGATCCGTTTGCCTCGCATAACGGCAGGTATCGGCCCCACGATCCCGTTGACCAACTTGCATTTGTTAAATGCCTTTTCTGCTCATCGTGTTCAGGTCTGTCTGTGGTGTGGATATCTCCACCAGCATTTTACCATTCGTAGCAAAAGAAGGGGGAGCGGTTTGAATGTTTGAATGTATGCTCTGTTTTTTCATGTTTCCTCCACCTTCGCGTATAGCGTACGGACTGGTGAACGAGAACCAAACCCAAAGCTGAATATCTGAGAGACTATAAGGACATGCGTTGGACCATCTGGGGTGGCCAGGCCTGAGAATAGCAGCATGCCTGCCCAGCGCGCTGCACCCGTCGGCCTTGGTTGTTGCTCCATGGTGCAACATGATGGCAAGTATGGGAATCTACGGAGATTTATCAATCGTCCGCCCGGTATGGAAACGTCAGCATCAACTTATGGAAACCCTTCATGTCCTCGAGGCAACCGAAGGATGTAGTACGTGTAAACATACAGAAAGGAGCTCGAAGGATGACCCTTCACAGTCAATCACTAGCCTTTTCAGGTACCTTCAGCCAGAACCTTGCTTGCTGGCGTGCTGTGTCCCACTCGAAAGGTCGCATCGCATCTAAACCGAGGACCCATTTAGCTGTTGCTACCCTGCCATCCACCGAGGTTGACGGTGATCAGCCGCTCACGGTATTTGATGAACAGCGCCATGCTGCTGGGATCGCAAGGTCCAAAGTGTCGCGATTGAGTGTGCCGTTCGTGGGCTCAGGGAGGACAGGGACTGTGGCGGTCCGACAACGACTTCTTCAGGATCATATCAAGGTGCATGACTACTCGTATTGCTGTTGGACGATTAGACGATAAGCGCTGTGCTGTAGACACGTACGTACTGCTGTGCGCTGTGCGTAGACTACAGCAGCAGTACTGCTACCAAGGGTACTTGCTGCTCTGCTCTACATACCACGCACCAGGTATCTACCACAGCAGGGGAAGAGGCACGTCCCATAGGTACGGTGTACCAGGTATACGATAGACAATGGTTTGAACTTGCCGTTGTGGCCCCTAGAAGGAGGCTACATACCTATACCTGGTACCTGTCGCGTACCTGGTAAGTCTACGACACACGCCGTCAGCAGCAGCAACAACAGCAACAACAACAGCAGAAAGCTTCCGCGTGGCTCATGATTCTCGAGAGCGAAGGCGCCTATTTACAACCTATGGAGTGCAGCACTTAAGCGCAGTCCGCACTCTATTATGAGTGTTTTAGTGGTGTAGGGGTGAAACGGGGTGCCGAATAGACTACACCTCCATTTCAATTGGTCAACACCTCCACCCTGATCCAACCCTGACCAGATCCCATTTGGCACCCTGCTCCCACTTAGTAGGTGCAGAAGTAGTGTATAGGGTTGGGGTGCTGGGGTTAGGGTTTGGGATAGCGGAATAGCGTGTGGACTGCAGTTTAGAGCTGCAGTCCATGGAGTGTGAATAGTTGCTCTCCTCGTCAGCCCCGTTGTGTGAACCCTCGTGCGTGTTGCACTTTCGCCTTTGCTCTTCAGAGAAATCGCTCCCTCGATTCCCTCGATGGTTGAATCCCTCGATCCCTCGATTCGATACTCGTACAGTTGCTGCTTGTACCAGACCAGTACGTGGCTGATACTACTGCTGTGGTATCGACACATTCGCTTGCCAACGACTTGGTGATGTGAAGCCCAGGTTGCTATGTGGGCATGTGTACCCTGTCTACTGCTGTATGATACTTGAGTACGTCGAGTGACAGTTAGTTACCTTGAATGTTGCCTGTGCCAACATAAATACCGTGGTTTATAATATCATGGCATCATTGTTTCTAAGCACTGTGGTTAGCGTACGTATGTCATACGAATACGAGTATAAATAGGACGTTGCAGTGTTGGGCTACGACAGCAGTAAATAGTCCACAGAAGTAGCACGCACATTACACGTCGGTACGTGTGTGCTCTTTGCTCGCCAACCAACACCAAGCTGAATGTATGCGACACGCTTCCCAGGGAAGCTTTTACTACCTGTGCGGAACGGTACCTACCTACATCTCCATTGGTGCTCACCCGTTCTTATTATTGTGACATTACACGTCGGTACGTGTGTGCTCTTTGCTCGCCAACCAACACCAAGCTGAATGTATGCGACACGCTTCCCAGGGAAGCTTTTACTGCCTGTGCGGAACGGTACCTACCTACATCTCCATTGGTGCTCACCCGTTCTTATTATTGTGACGTCACCCTCCACAATACTGGTACACTTGATATCTGGTATTATATGTGCCTGGTACATACGTTGCTCACGTGCGAACACGCGTGATTATCGGTACGTTATGTCTTCAAGGTGCTTGGGCGCGAGATGCGGTGGGAGAAGGTGGAGGAACTGATGCAGCCGACAGAGAAAGGCATCCCTGCCAATGCTGGCATTTTCTCGAGTGCTATCGTAGCCATGACGAGAAGCAGGCGATGGAGCCTGGCGCTTCAACTGGAGAAGGTGCAGACACACCCTTAGTTGTACCTTGCTCACGCAAACATGCTTCTCTGGGGGGGTGAATGATGCGTGTCAGGGGACCAGTCGGCTGCCGAATGGTGTTTTCATGCCACCGCGGGGAATTGGAAAGATGGTGGTGACGACCAGTTTGTGGAAAAGTTATGGCGTGATCGTGTTTGAGAGTTGAGGGCAAACTGGCCAGGTGTTGCCGTTGTGCGACGTATCGGTGCTTGTCACGCGGAGTCTGCGTTCATGAGAATCGTTGTATATTATTCTGCTATTATTAATAGTAGCCGCTGAATACAAACTGGTGTACCTGGGAGTCTTCGTGATTTTTTTCTACTCCATTCCGTTTTGTTCCAATGACCGCACATGGCACATGGCACGAGATAGCCCGAATTTCTCCTCGCCAACTACAGTACATTCCACGAAGGCGGATGCGAGAAGTCTCTCGGCTGTCGGCGTGAGCTGCTATGATACGTAGTACACCTGTATATGTCGTTGATATGCGCTAACAACTTGCTCTCCGCCACAGATTGCCTGATCATCAATGTGTTAGGTAGTACGTGCGAGTAGATGGGAGTGACCTTGCTACACACTCGGTTCTTTGGATTTCACCAATAATTGGGTAATTGAGTGATTTTTGCGCAAACGATTAATTTCGTAGTCAGTTCATGAAATCCTCGCACCATATTGTTGAAGTCACGCTTGTGGGTACAGCGAAGAGTGAAGGGCTGCAACCATCTCATCTCCTTTCCCGACCGATCTCGCTCGTGATGCCCGCATTACAGCGGGCTCAATCAGAAGGCTTCGCGATGAGCGTCGGCACCCTGAACGCTTTGCTCACGACCCTCGGCAATTGCGGACGATGGAAAGAGGGCCACCACCTCCTGGGGAGGATGCAGGCGTTAGGATTGGAACCAACTTTGTGGAGCGTGAACGCCGTCCTTGATGCGTAAGTTGCCTGCTATTTTTGGTGTTTGTGATACCGGGTAAGTGTTAGATAAGCATGTACCCAGCGCTATTATCTTGGCGAAGGCGTGCTTAGCTAGGCTAGACCTTGGCCTGAAAAGAGATGTGCCTGGTAACGTAGTTCGATCCTGAATAGACCGCTCACGTGGAACCGATGTATAGAGCGGCTGTCTGCACCCAGGGTATCTGCGTCTTCTCTATCCCCTCTGTCCAACACCCGGCTCTACCGCTATGACGCATTATGACAGGCTTAGGAAAGCAAGGAAGTCGGATACTGCTCTTCAATTGCTGGGGCAGCTACGAGGTACCCCGGATGGGCCGGACTCGTTCAGCTATCGAGCAGTGATCGAAACGTGAGCGCTCGTCCACAATGCAGCCCTGACCGGCAATATCTGGATCACATGTTTGATGCAGCAGTATGTTGTTCAGAGAGTGCACCCGGTCACGTTTTCGGGGATGTATTGTGTTATTTTTTGCGAGCCCGCACTATGCAGTTGGATGACAAGCTGGCAACATCAAAGACTGTGCGGATCAGTGCTATAGCAACGAGGGGTGGGCACGCAAGTATAACGCTCTACTGTAGACGTTCCAAGTTATGATTTCACGGCTACATGGCTGTCTTTTCAGGTGCGCAACGTGTGGGAAATGGCGGGTGTGTCTGGACCTTCTGCAGGAGATGCGGGATAACGGCATCCCCACGACAACCGTCAACCATGCTATTGTCCTTCGCTCGGTAAGTGCCACAGATAGCCAAAGGTTAAATGATTCCTGACCGAATATTTCCTGCCCTGTGTAGTTTTCCAACCATTGGAACTTGTCTTGCAACCTCGGGCTATACTTTTTCGATTAGTCACTGTAATGACGACAGCACCGTCGGCGCCGAAGTTGATGCCTGAGACGGCTGGCGATGTGTGACCCTCGTGAGACTTAAGGCACCAGGAGCGACGTATGGCTCGTTACTTGTTGGTTGAACAGCGCCATTTGGCCGGACAAACACCCGCGCAGCGTTTGTTGTACCACATGCATATATTGTGTAACTTGTATTCTCCCCTTCGTATATGAATTTCCCCGATTTTCCTTTCCCCCTTATTCTTGAAAGTGCGGCGACGGAGGACAATGGCAGGCAGCCGTTCAATTGGTAGATGACATGCTAGCCGAGGGCTTGCAAGTCAACTCCCACAGGTGAATACATTTGCCAACGTCTGGGTTTTACTGCAATCACGCCCTGGCGTGTCTTGTTCTCCATCGTGAAACCTACTAGTAATGACGACATTTGTTAGAACGAGGTGTGCTCGGGCATGATGTCTATTCAGATGACCGACCGTGACGGACGACGCAACGT
This sequence comes from Saccharina japonica, assembly GCA_008828725.1. Taxonomy (NCBI): domain Eukaryota; class Phaeophyceae; order Laminariales; family Laminariaceae; genus Saccharina; species Saccharina japonica. The sequence goes on from MEHQ01001240.1 coordinate 237,727, forward strand.
CAAGGATCGCAGTGTTTGATTTTTACGTTTTTGTACGTGCATGCTGTCTTTCTCTTGCTCGCAGCTACACGGCTGTGGTCAGTGCTTGTGGTCGAGCTGGGCAGTGGCAAAAAGCCGCTCAGTATCTTGACGAGATGGAGGCCGAGGGCACCGAGGTAAGTTTTGGAGGTCGTCCCCAACTTGGTGCCGTTGGCCAAGACGAAAGACTGTTCGCAACTTGATTGCCGAAGACATGCCGCACTTTTTGAGCTGTTGCGCCGGCAGTCGTTTGTAACCGCTGGAACGTAGTATATATATTATACTACTCTGTAGCCCGTGGTCGATCCTACGTTGCCGAGCCGTGGGCGTGTATCGTGCAGCGGGTGCCTACAACTCCTTGCAGATCTTCGTGCAGTATTAGTGTTACGTATTTGCAAACACACGCCAGCCGTGAATCTCAACTACTTTTGTGCGGCAGCAGGGTCTTTTGCTGAACTACTCTGGCACAGCGGTACGCATATATACAGTAGATATTTCGAACCTTTCATAACATCCACAATTTACTCCTCCGTTTTTCACTGTTGATAGGCTTTAGTTTGTATTGCAGTTTTGAACGCGACTGCCGTCGCCGAAGTATTGCGGTTCAGCGCAGTCCACTCCCTTGCAGTACGTGTAAGAACATGCTCGAAAAGTCAAGTGAAGTGAAGTTTTCCTTGACGTCGTCGGGTTACACTCGTACGTCGGCTTGGCAAGGGCTACAGCGCCGTTTCTCGTCGTGACCATGCCTGGCCGCTGCAAGTTTACTTCAAGTTGAATATCGCTGATCGACCACCTCACCTGGAGCGTCTCTCTCTTTTGCGTGTTTTTCTGTATCGTTTATTTGCCACCGCTCGTAGATCCACCAAAAGACGTACAACACTGTGCTCAGCGCCTATGTACGAAACGGCCAGTTGACGAAAGCGCTGGAGCTGTTTGGAACGATGAAGGAGAAGGGGATCAAGCCGGTGAGCCCCTACCATCCCAAGTTATCATTGTGTCATCATAGTTACCGCTGTTACACCTCTGCTGCCTCAATTTTCTCAATTACCCCAATCGTCTTCGTGAGTGGCGCCTATTTCACCGGCATATGCGGTGGCGTAGCCACTGGCAGGCGGCGCAGAATCGAGGGCCGGCGTCAGACTTGTGTTGTACCGTTTCGTTGTACGCACCTTCCCGTTCGTTGTACCTTGCCCGCCGGTACCGTGTTTCGCTGATCAAGTGGCTTCTCACGCTGCACACGCGTGCTCCTTGCTCAGCAAACCAAACCCCAAAGCGGCGATCCCGATCAGGTTGTTGACTTGGCGGCGAGGGTGTAGTACAAGCGCTATTGATAACTCGATTAATAGCTTGGGGGTAGCGCTGATGAGTCGATGGGGACAGCCATGAGCAGTAGCAACGATTGCTCTACGTCTTGCGCCGGCTGTGTAGGTCTACTTGAGTACATACGGAGGGGACTGAACCGAACGGCCCCGGAGCTTCGCACGCACGCAATCTATATGTAGATAGTCGATAGCTCGTTTCATGCGGCGTTCACGCGCTTCAAAGCACACAACAATGCAACCATTGCAATGCAACCATTGCTGCTTCGTCATGCAGGGGATAGGTGTTGTTCACGCTCGCCTGGAATTGAGTGCCCAACTGCGTTTTCCATATATATATATATATACTTATATGCATATATTTATCCTCCGACGGATTGGTAGTAGTAAAGCTTAAGCTCATCACATCTGTCGCCGCGAAGATGCCATGGCATCGCACCGAAATACACGACGTGAAACACCGGAATGCCACTTTGACCGTTATCGTGACGTTTACTCAGTGCCTGGTGAGCTACAACGTCGTCATCTCAGCCTGCGGCAAAGCGCAGCAGCCGGAAAAGGCGATGTCGCTTTACCAAGAAATGACGGAGAACGGAGTCAAGCCGGACTCTTTCACTTGCACGGGGCTGATCACCGCATTCGCCAGAGTGAGTGCGCGCTCAGTTGCTATTCAGTTGGTGTTGGGTCTGCTAGGGAGACCGCTCTCCACTGTGCAGGAGGCGTGTTTGGCTTCCATGAAACGGTCTATATGTAGCGGTGACGACGCATGAGGTTGAAAGGGGGTGCTACCTTGCCGTTTTGAGCTTGCGGAGTTTCGGGCTGTGTTGATGTTCAGGTTGGTGTGACGTCGTGACTTTATATCGGAAAGTGTTCCTGGTTTTCCTCACGCTGCTGCTTTCAGGTTCAAGCGTACTCGAAGCCACGTAGGAAACGGCTATATACGAGTAATTGCAAGAGTTACAGTACCACGTACAGTTTTTGAATCGTTTGTTGTACGATAGTTTGCCCTCCGACCGGTACCTCATCTCTACCAAGGTATTACTTAAGTCAACGCGCTGTTGGAGTGATTTTTCTGCTGGAGAAATGCGCTTCATTTTTTCCTTTTTTTTTGCGGGCTTGGCCGTGTTCTCGCCTTGAACGTTCGTCGCGGGCATGACGTATTCATTGTCTGTCGGCCACGCCATGTCATGCCATGTACGAGAGTTGGAGCTTATCCCTTTTGTAGCTGCACACATATTTTTGGGGACTATCCACTCGGAAATAGTGTGGAATGGTTTTTGCATCTCTAAAAAGGTGAAATACATCGCTCTGGCACGCTCAACGTACAGGCTGGTGACTGGAAGAAGGCCGTGAGCATCCTCTCATCGATGCAGACGGACGGAGTGGAGCCTAACGTCATTTCGTACTCGGCTACATTTGCCGCGTGAGTGTCGCTAGCATCACCACCATCACCACCATCACTACTCTAGCCTGTATCATCTCTTTCTCCACCAAAATATTGTCTGTTGGCGGTGTAAAGCACTGTTTTGCCTCGGTAGCGCTGCGGGAAGAGCAACCCGATCGCTGCGTGCTACGGAGCTTATCCTTTTTGGGGGGCGACGTGCGGTTTCCGTTCGTTGGATTTGTTGAGCTACTACTAATATTAATAAGTACAGTCGTATGTTCATACCGTATGGTAGCGTTATAATAATAGCTGTTTTCATTATTCGGTCCATTCCAGTGAGCAGTAATTTTGTATACGAGTAAGTAGTTTATTCTCTCGATCGTCCATAGCCACACTTTTTTCATGAGATGATTTTACTGCTGTATTGTAATGTACCCCGAGTGAATTACCGATCGATTAGGCTACTCTTCGCGTCATTTGTGCCATATATGTGCCATGCATGTGCGTGTAGTTCCACGGTTGGGACAAACCATGGTTGACGAGCTTTGGACATCGACAATACTAAGCGCAACACTCGGAATATTGTCACATACCCGGTACGGTACATCTGCTTGTTTTTGGTATTGGTGCTGATGCTGATTCTTGTGCTATTATTGTGATCAACATGCTGACGCTAAAGCTACGTAGTGCTGATGCAGTTTATATGCTACTGCTGGTGCTATGGTCATGCTGATGCTGAAGACATTGCCGAGGTTGAAGATAATGCTGGCGTCGATGTCAATACTGACGTTTATGGTTCTTCTCATCTTGGTACAACGCATCTGTTGCAGGTTGGCGATGGCGGGGAACGAGAAGAGTGCCATCGCAGCACACGACCTTCTCGGCCGTATGCAAGAGCAAGGTATGAAAACATGTGGAGAGGTATTCCAGGGGAAGCTGGTGCAAACGCAGGACAGCAGTGACAGCAGTGTTTAGATGCTCGGGTGTTGTGAAAGCTCGGCGAGTTGTCGGAGTGAGCCATCCATTGTATCAGTCATAGTGTCATGCATAGTGTATAGTAGTAAGACGGAAAGCCAATGTTACTCGCGAAGATGCAAGTTATTATATACTTTCAAGTATGTGTGATGGATTAAGTAGCGCTCCAGGACCTAACGAATAGAGTCTTGCGCAACATCACGGTAGTAGTGCGTCTTACGGTAAACATCCACCGACTCTTGGTTTGATGAGTGTTCAGTTGTTGGCAACAAGCTTGGCTTGCGAAGGGGTGTGCACACAGTTGCCCCAGCTGTCTTTCGCTTTAAAATCGCAACTCTTACGCTATAAGGACAGCGACCATGTGTGCATGTTTTGGATGTTTGCTGCCGTGATCACCTCTGCTGAAGCTTAAGCTATTTGCTCAAAGCTACGGTGGACATTTTGTCCTCGAGGTAGGCCTGAACTGGACTACTATATATACGTGTATAGGGCTCTGTAGTCACTTCTTTGATAAACTATGCATCACCCCAGCTTTCTCGTGCGTGCCCCTCGCTTCCTTCCATCTCCGCCCCGTGTACTACTACTGTTACTTGCTCTACGCCCTGATCGCGCGCAAAGGGGTTGTGGGCAACGATACGTGCTACGGCAAGGCCATCACAGCGTGCGGCAATGGCATGAAGTGGGATCTCGCGATGGAGGTTTTCAACGGAGCAGAGAGCCACGGGGTTGTGCGCGGGGCGGTAAGCGCAGCAAACACATCTCGGCGCGGCGCACGTGTGTTAAAATTTCGGTGTTTACTATACTTGGCTTTACTGTTGTACTGCATGCGTGGCATGCTGTATATGCATTGTGTGCGTACACATGCAGACCGTACGATATTAAAGCGCGAAATCCTAAGGATGGAGCCCGTAGCATTTCAACGCTGTGCAGCAGCAGCAGCAGCAAAACGCTTCAGCATTCTTGTAGGGTGATCAAATTGACCTCTTGTAGTCAGAGCTGCAGCGAATGAAGGGTGTCTATCAGTAACAGTGCAAATAGGAATGAGGTGTATGGGGAAATTGAGTAAATGACTATCGATGGGTGTTCGATAGTGGACATTGGAGTGAGGGGTTGTTTAGAGGGCTTACTGTCAATTCAAGGCTTTTTTATTCACCTTTGCGTTCTTGCTAGTAGGAGTGTTCGTAGTTTATTAGGCCGCATTTTGTCAACCTATGCGAAGCCTCGTCGCGTTGTTTTGTTCTCTTCTGCCCTGTTCTGTCATCGTACGCCCTCTTATGTCATATTGTGCCCTCTTATGTCATATTTGCTGTCGGACGATGCCTTACAAAAGCAATGCTACGAAGCTGCCATAGAGGCGTGCTCCAGAGCGAGGAAGTGGGAATGCGCCATGGACATCTTCAGGGAGGCGGAGGGAAAGTTTGACAAGGACAGGGCTGCGCTGAAACCGATGTTTCGATCTGTGCTGCTGGCGGTGAGACAAGAAACGTCGATAGGCAATATCACCGGGGGGGCTAATGTAGTAAGAAGAGCATTCAGAGCCCACGATGGACCCGAAAACCATGTATCCCCCTATGCTTTCAAACCATATTCACTACACAGGTTCCTGGAGTAACATTTCGTCGTCGCATTAACTCGTATATAGTTTGGGATTGATGAGACCACCTGCTGCGATCAGCCGGAGGCTCCGTTACTCCTGCGTTGGACATGGGTTGGTAGGCAGGCTCTGTTTTCCCTAACCGTTACGTCGTTACCTATTTCCCCGTGCTGCTCTAGGCCGCTGTTTAAGCAGGTACGTTTCATTGCCTCTTATTTGTTCTCACTATTGTGCCTCCTGCAGGCTTTATCCCAATCCGGGGATGCTCTTCATTTATCCCCGGGTTTGGTTCCAAAGTTTACCCCGTAACAATACATAGTGCGGGGGCTCATAGTAACCAGTACCCAAAATAGACCCAAAAAGCAAGTATCGCACTATGTTGAAACACCGTATTTGGTTCTGATTACTTTGTTCCCCCGTGCTATTCATAGGTGACACATGTCTTTCTCAATGGATGCCACCTATGAATACATGTATTCGGCGGTGCTCCTTTCTCGCCTTGAAGAAATAAATACCGTTTCGTAGAATTCCATGTAAGACCTACTGCCGTACTTGTCTCTTACACTGCCATTCGACGAAGCTCAATTTCTCGATATGGCACTCAGAATACCGCTCGACGAGCATGGGGGTTTGTGGCGTGTGTCGTGCGTGTCTTCAAAACTTGCATGCAACTTGGCGGCGTTATTTATTATTTACCTCCCTGTGTTATCTTGGGCCGTGTCGATATTCCAAGCATCGTGCATGCACTCTTGCTGCAGTATGTACCATCCATTTATTCGGTGGAGCCCGGTCTTCCGCAGGGCATACTACACCCGGCATAACTTTGAAGATCAACTTGACGACTACTACTGCTACTGCTATATACCACGTAAGCGTAGTGAATGTAATAGGGATGCGCCATCCGTTTATTCTGCCGGCGCTGTTGTCATCCTCATTCTTCCTTTTTTCGGCCGGCAGTGCATCCGAAGTAACCGGTGGAACATGGCGGAGACTTTTCTCGTTGCCATGGAGAGAGCGGGCTGTCCAGCTGACGAACGGTTGCTGACCCAGGCTTTGGAGGCTTCGGAGAAGGCCGGCACTGCTGACTGCACCATTCGTGAGTACCTATGACAGTAGTAGCGCCTGTTAAAGAGAAACGTCAAGTACGCGAACCTGGACAGATGGGCGAATGCGCCCTCTTGTGTGTGGCCCCATCCCCAACTCTATCCCCACCCAAATATGTTCATACGTAGGAGACCGTGGTTTAGCCCTTTGCCTGGCCGCGCCATACACTAAAAACATTATCAGTATATTAAGATCAAAAGGCATGGTATTAGCGTCGTCTACGGGAACAACTGACCGCCAAGGCGCTGCCTGCGAGGTTTGCACAAATCGAGGCATGCTTGTGCAATCTCGATGCATTTTAGTCGGCGCGCTTTCGAGTTTGGTGCATGCACTGACTGCTTGTCTGCCTTGTACGTACCGTGCAGGTTTGCTCGAAACAATACGGACGAAGAAGCTCAAGGTTGACGTCGTGACGTACAACGTTGGCATCGTGGCACTCGGCAAGGTACGCACCCTTGTATAGTATAAATATGCAAAAGCTACTATAGGTTTCGCTGGACCTGTGATAGCTCATCCGGTTGCATCAAACGTAGCGTCAACACCCCGCCTGCCAACCTTTGAGTAAGTGTGACTCGCTGCCTCTGGTGCGCCATCATGTTTTGTGGGTCGCCGTGTAGGGACCAGAGCCAACAGCGACTAAAAGTATCCATGGTTCGCACGAATTTGTATGGCTATGTATACAGTTAGTCAGACGAGATAAACCGTTTCTAATATAGACTGTCGGTGCCTATAGTGGCGAGCGGCCCTGCCCCGGCAACTAAGGGATACGAGTATCGCCCTCGCGAGATCACCATATCTTTCTCACACACACAACGCGATAACGAGATTTACATGCTTTGTCACCCGCGACATTGGTGCGAGCAATAGTGTTTTTTTTCCGTCGGGTACCAGTTATATGCTACGTACAGTAGTGTACCTGTGCGCCTAAGTTGTTTTATTCGTTCTTCCTCCGTTTTGACAACATCTTCCCATTCAAGACGATCGCTCTGCTTCGTGTCAAACGTGTCGAAGAGACACTGACACTGCCGGCACCCCCCCCCCCCGTCCCATCCATCGTTTTGCTCAGTTCGGCCTCTGGGAAATGGCGTTGGACGTGCTGAACCAGATCGGGGACATGGCCAACGTAATCACCTACAACTCGGTTTTGCACGCGCTCTCTATGGGAGGAGCATGCGACCAAGCCGTCGAGCTCTTGAATCGCATGAAGACGGAGGGTCGCGTTAATGTAAGATGCGGGCGTTTTGTGGCATACAGAAGCAAGTAGCATGCCATTGTCTTGTTGAGACAGCGGCGAGAGCTTTATGACCACCCTATTTTGTCAGCCGTCTCAATCGGCATGTGCCATGGCGACCCTCCACTCTGTAGAGCTGTGCTCGGACCTGTCGCTTCAAATGCGTAGTGCAGAGCCGCCACCGTAATTTATTAATCTAGCGATCAGGCGCGCGGTATTGTTCACGATTTCGTGTACACATCTCGCTGGACAAGCTCGTACGAGACTCCACGCCTCTGGCGGCATAGTTTCAAGCGACTCCACCACGCAGCAGCACGTTGTAAACCGTCGCAATACACCGTTCTCCTCTCGCACCTGCCTGCTTCTTGCTTTGAAATCGTGCGCTTTAAGGCGGATGTAATCTCTTACACGACAGTAATAGGAGGGTTGGGGAAGGCCGGCGAGTGGAGGAAAGCATTACGACTCTTCGATGTCATGCCGTCTGCAGGCGTTGAGCCGAATGGCTACACCTACGGCGCTGCTATAGCCGCATGTGCACAGGTGAGCACCGCGCGGGGGGGAAGTGTCACGTCTCTTGAGGTGGTTGCTACTAACAGCTGATTTTGGGACCCAGGTACTAATGCGACCAAAACAGTGAGGCATGTACGTATGACACTTGCCTTATAACCCGTTTAAGCACCTTCAGGTCTGTACTCCCGTTTTGGAGACAAACAACTTGGAGTTAGAGTCATATACATGTTTTAGTATAATAGACTGCGCTAGTATTGATAAAAGGGGTTAAAGGGGTTGTAACAGCCGTATCAAGTGAGCGCGCAGCAAACGAGTATGTTGAGTAGTGTGTTGATGCGCGCGTATCGTACGTGAAGCTCCGACAAAAGGCATTTTAGTTGGGACACGTGACGAAGCGCAGCAGCCCGAGCTGCTTGAGCTGCTGCTTATTGCGGCCGATGCTGGCGTGTAATCGTTTGTTTGTTTTTTTATTTTTCACTTTTTCTTGGTCACGTCCCGAACGGGTATAAATCAAACCATAGAAAACTACAATAGACCACATTGCTCAAGGAAGGCCCATGAGCTCTAGGGGCCTTGTGAGATGGGCTGCTGTGTCAGGAGTTGCGGGAACATGCTAGCACTTTCTATTAATAGACACTTGATGCTTTTGCGGTCGTATGGTGTATTTTGCTCGTTCGGATGGGCTGGGCTGGGTTGTTGTTTTTTTCCTTTTTTTTTCTCAGTCAGGCGTCCGATGTCCCCTGTGTCAACAACAAAGACTGTTATGTCGCGCTTCCACACGAGCATACACGTGGTGTCTGGGGCTCCTCGCGTTTCTAATAGTTGTGACTGAACTCTTACACCTACTGTCGTCGTTTTTTCTTGAATCGCAGGCGGGGCAACGCCGGCAGGTGCTCGACTTATTCGACACTATGTTGGCCCAAGGAATCGAGGTAAGTATTAAGGCCGAAGTGCACATATGGTCCTACGGTCCTACGGTACAGCAGGTAGCGGCGAGTCGTTGATCACACCTCATTTGTCGACTCAAAATCCTTTCGTAGCCTTGGGCGACATGCGGCTCGTGGTATTCGACACAAGGACGATGCTGCAAGCTGTAGGCTCTGCATCTGCATCTCTCGTCCAATGAACCTATCGATCTCACAGCTGCCGTTTTTTTTAACTACTTCACTGCTGCAAGAAATACCTGGGTGGTACCGGGTAGGTGTTACCATCACTAAGCGCTAGGGCTGAGTTGTCTGACTAGAAGTCGCCGACTAGTTGTCAGTTGCCTAGGTAATACAGTTAGTTACGCGCGGTAATTTGCTGCCTTTTTCGTCTTTGCATATGATTAGGCGCGTTTGTCGATGGACCCGTGTTTTTAATTGATTAATGGTACCGGTATGTCAGTTTCTTGGCGTACATTTCGCCAACTAACTATGAACAGTAACTAGCCGTCAAGTCCAGCCAAGCCATGCCTTAATTGCAGGCAGACTAAGCACGCTTCCCAGGGCCGCGCTGTTTATTTTTATTTTTAAATCAACCTTTCACATTGCCTGTATTCATAGGTAACTGAGCGACGTGTGAGGAGCGCGCTTAAGACCTGTGCCGCAGCAGGAACCTGGGAAGTCGCGAAAGCTCTGCTTGAAATGGCCGAATGCAAGGATGGGAGCGCGCCGTTAGGCTGGGCGCCAGACAAGACCATGTATGATTTGGTGTTCAAAACATGCATCTCGGCGGGACACCCACGAGAAGCTTTGGCACTGCTGGAGCGTATGCCGGCAGCTGGCTTGGAGGTACGCGCGATGAAAACTTGATACCATTTCTGACGATATATACAGGCTGGTTCAAGCGTATCACCCCAAACTTACTCAGTAGCCGAAGTTCACGCCGTTTTTTGGAGATAAGACCCAGAAATTTTGGCGTCTTGCGGAAACGCCTGACTATTTTTGACCTCTTTGAAGGCCTGTGATTGGTCGGTCCACATTTTCGCGGAAGCGCCAGTCCTGGGTCCTCGAAAAAAACCCGGCGATGTCACCCTCTTCCACTGTCCATGGCGGTCAGTATTATACGAAATATGTGACATTTTAGTTGCTATTTATTGCATGCGGCATTCGTGGCTGACGAAATTTGGGGCGATATGCTTGAACCAGCTCGTACATAAGTTTTTTTGTTCATCCGTGTTGTTTCCCCCCAATGCGGTTCCGGGTGGTAGATGCGTTGCCGCGCGAAACCGGGTGTGTTGCCTGTCATGGCTTTTGTTTCACTGCAATGTAATGCAGTTACTGGAGGTCGAGTATATTCCATAAGGTATACCTTGTACGAAGATGTTGAGTGTTTTTTTATTGCGTACATATACGCGTATTGTACAGCACTTGCGTCCTCTAGAGGGCATCCAGGTTTGTATACACCCGTACGTGTTTCATTCACCAGCGGCAATGCCAGTCAAACCATTGATCACGTACAAGAGGAAATACGCATGCCATTAGAATCGGCGTGCCGACTAACGTTGCCGAGCGGGCTCTTGCGTTTATTCCCTGTAGTGGATCGCCTACTGCAGCTGAGCGATGCTGGCCTCAATAGCATTCTCGTCGTCTGGGTCGACAAGTGTGCGTGGGATGCGGCGGACGTAACTCTTGCTATGCTGCTAGACTTGTTGACTGCTCAGAAGAAACGTGCAGTTTTAATTCCCACCCGGGAGAACTTTATACCGTCATTTTCTGTACTACGAGTAGTAACATGAAACAAAGAAACACGGTACGTAGCGTGAATCCATTTGCGCCTTGTTTCCCTCCACCGAACTTCGTACGAGTAGCATGTTTTCACGCGCGTGCCCCGACATTTGTATGAATGCCTCCATATTCCAGGTAGAGTTCAACTCTAAGTTTACACCCCTGTTGAAAGAGTACTGCCAGGAACAGGATTGGGGCCGACTCTCTGACCTTCTCTCGTGGATGACAACGCAGGTGAGGCGTGCTATTTGTGTACGCGTATACATACAATTTGAAGGGATTATGGCGTACCAGGTGTCACGCTCGAATAGAGAAAGGTATTTCGTGCCCGCTGGTGGTGGTCGCTGTGATGTTCATACATGCATACATGGGGGCGTAGTGTGGAGAGCTGAATAGACTTTGGCCCAGCTTCGACAAAATCGTTGAAATATACTCGATTTTAAACCTTAACCCTATGACCCCATCGCCTGGGAAAATTATCGGAATAAAAATGTAATGAGGCGTTACTTTACAGTGGACTATCAACCATTTTGTCGAAGCTTGGACGCGTCGCGAACACTACTGGTAGTATGACTATGGGACCGACGACGAGTGTCAGCAACACCTACAGTATATGGACACTGTACACTACTCGTACGAGTGTAGAGCATGAAAGAAAGGATAAAGAGTCCCCCAACAAAAGGATGTTCTCTTGCAGCAGCGATTGAAGAGGAGCAGCGTCCACCCATCAACTTTGACGCACACCTGATACTATTTTCCCACTCCCTGCTCTGCTTGGACAGAACTTGACGCCGGACCCTTCTATGCTGCGGCCTGTCCAAGATTCATTCCGGACGACGCCACACTGGAGGGAGGCCCAAAAACTACGTTGGTGACACCTATCATCTTGTTGCAATAACCCAGGCAGTACTCGTGCTTTTAGAGCGGAGCGGCCCTTTCTGTCTACCCACGACGGCGCAAGCTGAGGACCGAAGAAGCAGCACTACTTCGTCTTCCTAGCAGCAGTGTTGTACACGAACAACGCTGTCATCTAGGGGAGTGCATCCCGAGGCGTGTTTCGAATTCGAGACGCAACAACGTGATGTAGCGATCGTGAACTCGTGCGTCGTTGCGCTTGAGCACTTCACCGATGCCTAGAATTACAAAAGGACAGAGCGCGCCCACAACCAGCGGCTCCCACGGGCAGTTTGAGAGCAGATGTAGTGTTTGCCTGGCAGCAGCTGATGCCCATAAATGTAGCACCTGTGCGTCCAACAGTTCATCAGTACAAACCGTCGGTTAGTTGCGGTTGAAGCTGAGATAGTGAGATAGGCACCCCCAATATTTTGCGAAGGCGTTATGATTGTAGAGTAGAAATAAACACATTTGGCCGGTTCGGTAGTTCCAGTGCACGCGCCTCCTTGGGAGATGGTCTTGTAGATGCTCTTGTAGCCACACCCAAAGTTGAGTGCAGCTCATTGCAGCAGGGAACAAGTAATAATTTACCTGGTAGTCGTTAAAAAATCGCCAAGGAAAAAAAAAGAAACAGTGCGACGTCACCTGTTCTACAGTAGTACTCCTCTTTACCTGTAACGTCAGTATCAGGACAACGGCGTAGTTCCACACCCAGTTCTTCCAGGGATGCTCCTTTCGTATGCTAGCAGTCCTGCCGAGCGCGACAGAGAGAGCTCTCCGGTAAGCACACGAACTGAAAACAAGCAGTACTGTCGCTCTGACCCACTACAAACAATATATACTTCGAGGTATATGTACATCGAATGCTACACTGCTCGAAACAAGCATGGTTACGGAACAAGTCGGCAAGCAATCGATATTGCAGTAGAACACACAGCTTGCAAAGATGAGTTTCGACGAAACCCTCGACTTCACAGCTGTTGTTTTCAAGCTTTACAAGTATATACATCGAATGCTCCGGCTCGAACCGGTCACATGTTTACCTGTACATGAAGCTGGCCGATTGGGCGATAAGGCATAGAACCAGTTCCACAAGGACCAGGTCTACCGCTTGCCCCGATGCCGCCCGCGTCTTCTCGTCGTCTGAATCATCCCGCGCCAGGCACCAGACAATGTCTACCCAGTTCGCTTGTGCTCCATTCTGTGTTCGGCGGGTATAATGACGAGGCGCAGATATACGTCCTAAGTCACAAGAAAGAGTCTCCAAGTGACATATCCCAACGATATCAACTTTACGATATTATTCGTACCTCCAGTCAAGTCGATTTCTTGGTCGCAGAACGGCAAGGATACGCCAAATCTACTATTAATACTGTCAGTACTAGCCGAAAGATAAAAAGTGAACCCCGACAAGTAAATACACTGCATTAGACGAATGAAAACTAGTCGCTGCATGTGTACAGTATCACACAATAGACACCGCCAAACGCACCTCGCCATCGCATAACAGCGCCAGTTCGGCGTGGTCCAGGATGAGAAATTCCGCGATCAGGACAACGTACAGACCAACGCAGATCAGAACCGTGGGCATGGTGCGCAGAAGAAGATGCACCACCAACTGAGCAGCGATAGGCACAACCTGGCATTAATAAGAAAGGCAGCACAGGATGAAATATACCACGTAGTGTTTTCATGATGCCAACAGGCGAGCAATCGATCGTGCTCGATGTGTGGTTCATCAACAAACGCCACGTGTAAAAAGCTTGACGGTCTGTGTATACACCAAGTACACTTGCTGAACAGCAAGGACATTAGGGAATGTCAAAACCGGGACGTCGCCAAAAGGGTACTGGTCCCAAGTATGCATTTGTTGGCTTGTTGGCTTGCCTTGGGGTCATTCTTCTCGGGCGTCCTCTTCATCAGTGACCCGTCTGAAGGAGAGGCCAAGAAAGATGTCGCCAAAAGAGGTGCCACCAGCCAGAGGATCCAGATCAAGTGGTCTCCACCTAGAATCATAGGATCCGATATGGGGACACATGCCGCAACTAGCACTAGAAGAGCAACACCGAAGGACCCCAGAAGCATGAAAGAGAGAGCCTGGGAATGCGTCGAGTGACGATAGTAAATGGGACGAGGGAAGTAAACACACGCGCAAATATTCTGCACCAACCGCTAGCGTAATAACAAGTCATGTCGACAGGGTGTAGAGCTTTACACCCCCCCCGATGTATATTGCAGACACCATTTCCAAGGTCGTAACGCATCACGTTGCAGCAGATACTTGCTAATAATAGCCGGCAACAACAGTTGCGGACCTGGTAGCTGTTGGTCAGCAAGCGTCGACCCTCTCGGATGAGGTCAATGATGATGCTCCCCACATCATCCAGGCCGACAATAGCTCCCCCTCTTCGCACCTGAGGAAGACAAGCAAAAAAAAACTCGCGGTTTGTTCAAGCAAGCAAACCCTCACCATGGCACCCACGAAAATAATACCTGGTACGTATGATACTTCTACACCCATTTTGGAGCGCCTCAGACATTGTAGACAGCAGTACCAATAATCGAAACGCCCTTTCCGAGTTATCATGTTTTCATTACATGGCGGTAAAGTTTTTGCAGGCACGACGATAAGACGGCATGGGTTGCCACATAGTCGAGATGGTGGTCTGTCCGACGCACCGTCAGCCCCCAAAAAGCAGAAATAAACATCAAGTTCAGGGCTACCCTGCACGCTCATTTCTCACCACATCTCCGAGGGGCAGAGCGGTGTGGAGTCCCACGATTGAGCTATTAAAAGCGGCATCAATGGCCGAGAAGCGAGAGGCACTTGCGACAGGCAGGCTTAGCAGAGGCTGGTTCAGCGGAAGGCTTTCCACCGAGAAGGACAGATCCGCGGCCCGGAACAGATCCGCATTGACGGCCCTGGAATCCGGGCAGCAAGATCAGGGGTGTGTCGATCATTGGTGGTGCGCAAGCGCTGTCCTGGCAGCGCTACAGCATTCGCGCACGAAGTCAGGCCGCCTGATATAGTAGGTACAAACGTGTGCGACTTCGTACCTGTGAGACATACCCACGGCGAGCACCGACTCGTAGTTCTCTCGGTAAATGCCGATCATGTCCTTCGTCGTCGAGGGCGTTGCATCCGTGAACAAAGAAACCAACAGTGGCACGTTGTCCACACGCTCGATATGGTCCCGAATCGCGGCGATCCCGTGCGGGAGCCTGGCCTGCAACCGACGACGGGTTTACAGGTGTGGGTGATTGTTTACGCCTTTGCTGTTCCCCGCGCATGCAGCGGCAACACAAGCGAATAAGGAGAGAATACCGAGTAAAAACCAACTGGGTACCAAACATACCCCAAGCATACCACAGTCGCAATCACCATCACCTTCACATCCCAATCGGCATAGGATGACGTCATCCGATGCGGGTCCGGCTGCGTGGAGTCCTCCAAGGGACGCAATGAAATAGCGCAATTCCAGTCAGTCTCGATCCCCATACTCTCGGCAAGCGCCTGATGGAATGATTACATGAGGAATACAGCGTGGAATACATATATTCAATCACAACCCTGGGGTTATCCGTGCGATCCTACTGTAATTATATTTGTAAAGTACACAGTTAGGCATGTAAATAATCAAGCTGTTGTGCAAGGTCTTGCTCAACCTTCGTGTAACCGTCAGTAATGATGCAGTGATGCCTAGGCAGAGACGCCGCCACCTGACACGCTGATAAAACAGGTACCTTGCTTCGTCTCATGTTGCGAGGAGAGAAATAGACAAACCGCACGCCGGCAGCTTCTACGTCTTCGATGAGAGCCACGATGTCGCGCTTGGGAGGCACGAAGGACGCCGCCATCCCCAGGAAAACCTTGTCCAGAAGTTCGGGCATTAGAGCAACAAAAGCGGCCATAGGTTAATTTAAGCTAGACGTGTCGCCGCTTATCAACCAACTTGATTGAGCACGCAAACAGCAGGACAGCAAATATTGTAGACGCATCGGGCCCTGGGTTAAAACTGTTTATCATTCCGGTTTTTGTCCTGCTATGTTTATCTTGTTTCTATTTCGGTTCTCGCCGCACGTTATTGAACCGTTGTGGGTTGTGCGGTTATGCACCCCTTCGCTAGCCTGGTCTCTATATCTTCTACTGCCCTCAAACCAGCCTCGCATTTCACGATTACTGCGTATCAGCGTGTAAGATCCGAATGCAGGCAATGCAGCCCACACGGTGAAACAGTTGCGTAATAAGCAACAAGGACGCGGGATCCTACGCCAAATGCATACGATACTACGCTGCAATGCCACAGCACCCACCTGCTCGTGCATCATATTCGACAGCACCTCTGCCATTTTGCTCTGCCCGCTGGCGGGCGCCAACGTTCCCTGCAGTTCGAGAATAAAAAAGGCAACGATAGGGTACTTCAGGTTCATATCAGCCGCATTGTATAGGTTGCAAACCAAACGTTCCGCACGCTCCTTCGCTAAATGAACATAAACCTTGATTCTGGGTATTCTGAAAAATAAATGTGACGATTTCCAGACATACGTGGATGATTCGAACGACCGCGCAGCAAACTAAAAACGTCTGAGCGATCTCGAGCGTATACACTGGTCGGAAACACAACCTGTGAAGTTTGGAGCTCTGCGCGATGGGCGATGCTGACACCGTAGTCGTCCATGCTATATCGTCGTCCACCCTTCTTGCTGTCAGTCAGAGCCCCTAGCTTAGGTTTGACTGTTCTATGACTGACCCCGTCCAAGGCAAGGGGTTCTATCACAGGATCTGCTCCGTTGCTTCTTTCTGGTCCGAATTTCACAATCTTGGTGCGTTGCGATTCAGACGCTTCAGCATCTTCGAGCACTGCACCAAGCGTTTGCTCGGTCCCGCGTCGAAGGACGGCAGCCCCGCTTTGATCTTGTCCAAGCCATCCATCCGGTGTAGCCCTCTCAAGAGCAAGAGACGCGGCGGCGACGGCGCTTGTCGACCGGGCGTGTGCGAACGTTTGGCCGATGGAACCTTCGGATGCCCCCCTTGTAAGCACTCGATCTGCGCTCATAGCTCCTGAAAACCATGCAGAGCAAGGGCGTCGCAGGGGGATCATGTCGACAAGTCCCAAAGGATGTGCCGTGAGCTGCCACGCGTGAGCCGTACGTTTAAATTAGGCTTGTCTTCCATTTGCGCCGCTACTCCGTCCCAACATTCAACCCGTATAATATACCGCTTTCCCGCACATTGCGCAGGGATTCTAGCAACAGTGTTAATACATCAGTAGAACTTGCAGCACCGTTGTATGGCCAATATTGACCACATTTCAGGAGCTTTACCTAAAATGAGGTGCGTTTGATCAGGTCTACATGCATTTTTGGTGGAGAGCCGGTTTTGCACAGTTGCTCACCTAATGTGTCCACAGCACCCAGAGGGTCCATCCCAACACGAGCTTTCACCGATTTCGATCGGAGGAGGAGAGCCTTGCTTGGTGCACTGACCCTGTGAGTGCGATGCAACCGAGATCACATGTGTCAAAAGGCTGCACTCATGCATGACGCAAGGGCGTACGGTAGATATTAGCTAGAATAAACGAATTGACCAAGAGTCTCCCCCTTTTAACCGGTGCCAAGCGCAAATTGAGTCGGCCAATCTAACTGAAGCGACGTCAAAACGAGGGTGAACTCACAGAAAGCATGATCAATGCTGATGACCGCGCATATACCCCTTCTTCGCTCGCAAAACTTTGCAACAAATCAGAGACATATTATGTGACACTACAGTGAGAGGCACAGTAGGCGCAAAGACATCTTGGGGGGTATCATAACTCAAAATCTTACGGTGATGAATTGGCTGATAGGCTGTGTCTTTCGAAGGCTTGTACTCCCGATCCGCCGCTGTCTTCAGTAGAAGATGACCGCCGATCTTTCGATCCGGATCCTGCGTCCGACACTGATCCCTCCTGCAAACGCTCATCGTCAGCCTCTCGATTGCTTCCTTGGTGATGGTGTCTGTCACTACGAGGTGTCAAGGGAGTGGTCACGTCTCTGCCCACTTCGGTTGACCCTCGTCGATATCCTATTCGATGTAACAGGGAACAGACCGATGAGTGGGAAACCCCCAAGCGCACAACGTATAGATAAACCAATACTATACTTATATGCGCGGTCATCCACTCCCGACACCCAAAACAAGCAAAGCTACCGTATGAGACATTACACGTCATCAATTAAACTATTGCTGAAAGTGGGCACCAGTGTACTTTCCGGTAACGTCGGCCGTGGTTGTTATCTGTCGTTCTCACCCGGCGGGCTTCTGGTTTGGGGGCTTAGCGCTGCTCCTCGCGACCGCCCTTTCCCAGAAGTCTGGCTGAGGTGGATAAGATAGTCAGGGTGCTTGCTGAAAGAGGACAAAAACGGGTTGACCGTGTATGGCACCGGCGTGTAGGCGAACGCAACGACGTCCAGGTCCTCCTGGATAACGCAAGAAGAAAAAAAGCATAAGCAAAGATGTCGGAGGTTTGATCGCGTAAAATGGTCACCAGGCTAACAGCCCAAGACTGCCTAAGGCGGCAGTTCACAAAACTTCGCCACGTCGGCTTCGCAAAACACTTGGGGTGTCGGGTATTCGAGTAAGCTACGAGTACCATTCGGACGATGTGATGCGTGCGTTGGCTACCCCATTCGATCTTCGTATACCATCGAAACAATCGGCCCCGCCAAAAGCAACAGCGACCTGGGTATTTCAGGGTATTTCCTGGCAGGCATCCCCACCTTCGCAGATACGGCCATCGATTGATCGCTTCGGACCCGGCATAAACAGTGTACCCACCCATAATTATCGGCAAAAAAGGGGTTTGTGAGTTGAATGACTCACCAAACTCCACTGCTGGTGCATTGCAAGGATGCTCTTGCGAAGGGTGGCAGGCAAATTAGAAATAGCGCTCCCATCCCAGTAGTCCCGGCACATGCCCAAGACTATGGACGGGTTGCCTGCGATGGGAAATGCAAAAGACGCAACAGCAAAGAGCAGCACGAGCTTCAGCCGCTACCAACCTATGATACACAGCCTAAACAACTACCAGGTACTTCGTATGAGGTACGTTCCAGGTATCTGGTATCAAATCAACCGATATTACTGCTGGTCGCGACCTTACACAGTATTACACACCCTACAGTAGTAGTGGGCTTTACAGCTGGGCGCACCTTGGCTGAGGAGTTGGAGGGCTCCCGATCGCCGGTCCTGGGCCATGACGCTTGTTAAGTGCGGCTGGATTGTGCCCCGGCGGCGTGATTCATCTTGCCCTGAATTGAATAGTTACGCACGCAACAGAAATACCATTAAATTGCATGTTTTGCACGGTCGCCCGCGAGTCGAACAATGCGGCAGCAGCCCACCTTCCTAAGCGCTGATTGATGTGGGGCGTAATGTAACTTTTACCAAAAAAGGATAATCTGTCGGTAACGTTGTCGCTTCAAATACAATGAATGCTGCTAACCAATGCTAATCACCTGCAGCAAAAGCCGACATTCGCTCAAAGTTGAAAGTCTTTTTGATTCGTGAGACTGGGGGTACATTTGCTTCATTGTAGGCCAACTTCGCTCGTCTCACCCTGCGCGTGCGTGTCTTCGATTGCTCTGTCCGCTGCCAACTTGGGATTGATGACGTGGATGCGTCGCCTCTCTCGAAATAACCCCCTAAGTTTTCGGCGGCGAAAGTAAGGTTGCACGTCAGATGCATCATTGATTAAGGTGATAGGTCACTTGCGTATGTCGAACTTTTTGCAAAATGAGTCATGCTTCCATTGGTTCAACAAGATGAAAAGCAATAACCGTGTATACTAATCATACACTACTCTATACCTGATACTGCTGTATTATGGTGTCAGCCAGCCTTCCTTGGCGTAATGCACACAAATACACACAGGCAGACACGTCTACTTCTCTTGAATGGCGGTGTATAAATTGTGCGTACCTGTCCGCTGCACAGAAACCTATCGCTTTCCATAGATCCGTGAGGTGCTCCATCGGTTGATTGTCTCGCACGTGGTCTAGTAGATCCCGGCGAGGTCCGCTTTGGCTGTGGGGCCTGGAGCATGACACACACACCATCACGCAATCAAGATCAATGGTAAGCACGCCCGAGCACTGTCGTATGAGGAGGAGTAGAACAAGCAAGCTTTGAAGCGACAAAAGCGGTCACATCAACTTCATATGCAGAAAAAGCGTGTCAACAGAGTACAAGTACAGAATCATCATGCTGCGTTTGTCGTACATCTGCATATGTTTCAGTTCGGACACCCTCCTTATTACATTAATACATTAATACATTAATACATCAATACATTAGGATACTCCAGCAGCCCAGGTTGCTTCGTGTAACCGTCGCTTTTTTTCAAGGTTATGTATTCTCTCCATGTCCTGCATGTCCTCAAGGGGGTAAGTCGACGAGCGTCATTGCTTGGCAATCCAAAGGCGTCAGACTTCAGCCATAAATGCGTTACATGCAGTAACATAGAGTACCATCCAGTGTTGCAATACACACCTTTGGGAGGACGACGTTACACCATCGCGAGGGACAGGACTGCTCTCTGACTTCACTTTTCCTGGCTGCCGCTGCCGGCGTCAAGCGAGGAGGGTGCCGAATGTTTTTTAACGATCAGTACGAGAAACGCCAAGATCGCCTGACTGATCCTTCGAACACACTATTAATAACAGGTACAAAAGGATCAAGGGCTAACATCAAATCGACACCGATACACACAGTAGAGGCAGAGTGCGCTACATTGAGATTGAAACTCTCCAACACATATGAATGATGAAATCACCTCGAAGTGCTTCGCCTCGGCCAGCAAGCACGTCAGGCCGATAGGCTTCAGTGCAGGTAGGTGAGCCCACCAGTGTGGGTCTTCGAAGCGCACCCCTTTCTTCCCTTGCTGCGTGTGCATATCCAACACGCTTCCGCTACCGCCACCTGCATCATCCTACGTCACACCAACCAGCGTCAGTCAACAACGGCCAGTCGGTGCAGAGCAAACAAGGCGCGTGATCAGTGCGTCCACAAGAGAAGCAATCTATGCAGCGATTGATCAAATAATCTCGTGGTGCTCACAGTACGAGTAGTGGGGCAGAAACGAAGGTGGATAATACCCAACATATTTTCTTAAACTAACCTTGGAATCGACCAGGAAGACCTCTTTGATAGCAGAGGTCGGCTTGCACACAGTGTCCTCATCGAGCATACAGAGAGTAGTTACGGCGCCAAGGCGTTCGACGAGGCCGCAACCCAACATTGGTACGGGCAGTAGAGTTTGCCGAGGTCGTGGTGTTTGCTTCTGCGCACGCTTGGATCCTCGCATTTCTGTCGTCTCTGAGAACGGTGAAACGGTGGATGGATTCAGGGTAGACGGGCAAAACAACCATCTATATCAAATGTACCCTGTTCCGACTCGAAAGTAACGATTTTTGCCCTGTCCTGGACACGGGAGGCACACGCCCACATTTTACGGTACGTCCTGGACATGCCACGACAAAGGAGGCCTCCCAGGCACAGGGCATACATACACGTACGTAGCTCATGAATATCACCTATTTCGTGTATGGTGTATACAGTCGGCAATCGGGAAACCTGTGCGCTAACTGTGCGCTGGGCACTGACCGTGCTCGAGGTTGAGGGCGATGTTGTCGGCGCATCCATGCCCGCCCTCAGCGCCATTGCGCCATGTGTTGCCCTCGCGCCATTTGCTCCACGAAGCGATTCTACGCCGCCTGCCATGTGATTCGTGTGAGGATAGCAAAGGCATCGGTAGAGTACTGCCTATATTAATATAGAGAGCGCAATGAAGGTGAATTCAGATCGAGGGTACGCTTGCGGGCAAGCCCGCCGACTTGTGTCCACTGTGTGCGTCGAAACGTAGAGGAGTTAGGAGGGCATATCGCGGGTAGGAGACAAAACAGATCGAAGCCGCACGCCTTTAGTACCAGGTAAAGGAGGTCAGGACCTCCATCCAACAGGTTAGCTTCATAGCCACCTATCCCGCGCGTTTTAATCTGATGTTCTCACACACCGCGGAACTTATGGGGAGGCGTCAGGTGAGACGCAACACGTGCCAAGCGAGGGGGAACACCTTGCTCTTCACTCACGTTCGCCGCGATTCCGTGAGAAACGGAACACAAAAGTACCAGAGGGCATAACATTAACGACAATATACTATATTTTGAGTGTGTCTTCTTGCACTTCAAGGAGCGATGTACGGGCCGATGCTATTCGCAAGCAAGGCGAGCAGAGTTGGTGCTCTATCGACCCGGCTGGCTGCATGACCAATCATAGCTACGGGCATTCTGCAGAGCACGGCCACGATAAATGCCAGTTCACACCTCAGCTAGGTCAAGGGGAAGGAAGTAGACTGGAGATAGACTTACCAAGACGACGATGCTTGGTTGGGGACACTTCCGCTGAAGTTTCGCTCCTTAGGCTCCAGAGGGCGATATTCGCTCGAGCTCTCATGAAAGCCATTGGGGGGGGCTGATGCCGAGTTGGAAGCATCCCCTGTCACCGAACCTGGCCGCGCAGGTGAGCACAACTTCTGCCCTGCCCCGGTTTCCAGATCACTTAGCTCCCCACTGGCCTTCTCGGGGTTTTCAGACTTACCTTGTTTCAACGTAGACGGAGCACGTTCCACCCTGCTCCTCGTTCCACACCGCCACCTGTTGTTGGCCGTACAGATACAGCGCTATTCAACCTCAGACCAAGCATAAACGTGTTGATTCAGCGTCCATGTCTACTAGTGAACGTGCCTAGTAAATGTTATCGCCTCGAGAAATCCGTGATCGCTCGCGCCCATTCATTTTTTGTCGGCCTCATCGGAAAAAAGAGAAACACTGAACCAATGCAAATACTACTGTAGTACTAGGTAATTATAGGTGCGGCAACACTTGCTTTGTACACTATCATTCCTTTGCACACTGTTATTCCTGCCTACACTTTTGACCATGGCAGCGCGCTCTCGTTAGTGGATTTTTCGCGGGCACTGAGAGGTCTTCTGAACACTAGATCACGATACAGAGGACTTCACCAGTATATAATATGCGCAACTCCGATCTACTGCTGTGACCGGCCACGACATGTGTCTTGCTGCACCGAATAACCGGACGACCCCAAAACCTGGTTTAACGTCAATCGTAGTAAACCAGTTAACGCAAATCGGTTTCCGACCACTATGCCGATATAACCTGCTACACTATACAGTACTGTCAGCACTATAACCAACTTGATGAACTCGAAATACCCGCATGGGACAATCACAAATGGCATGCAGCAGCACCAGTACCTTATAGATCGCGGTCAACGGCTCACCTCGCTTTCAAAACAGCACAAAGGTATGCCCGGGCTTCCCTCCACGAGACTGTATGCGATGTGCCCGAAGAAGCCTCTTCACGTTCTTCAGCGTCCATCTGGTCAAACTCGTCAACCTCCGGGGCGGCGGCCGACGAGGCGTTTGCTCCCTTAGACTCCCTGAGGGCATAAGCCGCCAGACGTGCCCGAGTAACACAAAACGGGACGTGCTCGTTGACGGTAACTGCAATGGCCTAGTAGGTGCCTACTGCTGTAATATTATACGCAGCAAAAACCACCGAACACCATAAAAACGCCTTGTTACACGCCCATGCGTTAAACGTGGGAGACATAATCGTGCCGCGCGGTGCGAATAATTCGCTGGCATCAGACATAACCAGACGCAACGTTGCCTGACACCGGGAGTACAGTTGATCGCACGGCAATCCCCAAAATTGTTTATTTTGAAGCTGCTATCTCTACTATATTCGGAACATCGCCAAAATACGATAAATCGGGTAAAGCACGAGCAGCATCGTGCTGTGTTGGTGTGAATTAATTCAAAGGAAAGTACATTTGCAAGCATTGCGAGCGTCTATTAAACATCTCGCCCCGAACTCGACTACGACAAGCATTGCAAAGCGCCCCCCCGCGCTGTTTGGTGTACAGTACACCTCTAACAAGTGCGCCGTAAAGTGAATACTGTCCGGGCATGCCAACCAACGGAAGATGCCCTGAGGCACGAAGCCTTTCCCTCTTGTCAAGCTTACGAATCATCCCGACAGGGACGCAGCGAGCCCAGCCGGAGCGTGATAATACTATCAATACCTTCGTCGTCTGAGCATAAGTTCCAAGAACGCCAGCAGGCGCGCAGTCGCCACCGCCTCTCCCGCGGCTAAGTAGATCGGCAGAGACATTGGCAGGAGGCACACAGCGACCTGAGGCCGAGAGTCGAATAAAGACATTGGTATTATGATACGAGTGAACGGAAATTCGACTCGTGGCAAGGTCTAAAGAGTACCTGTGCTTCCTACGAGGACAGCATCAAGGGCTGCGGTACTACTTCTACTACTGTTGTACTGATCTATGGCGATTAATAAAACTATTCATGAGTGTGCGCGGGATGGCTCCGTGGCTGTGATTCAAGGTAGGGCCTCAATGGGCGCTGGCTATTCCCTAAATGGTGGAGCTATCATCCTAAAACTCAAGAAGCTAAGCCGTAGCCCTTTCCGGCCAGCGAGAGGGACCATGTTGCTTGTTTCCTCAACAAAAATAAGAAATACCTGGTATACCTGGCATATAATATTGCCAAGTTCATGAATGCCTCTTTCGCTTTTTCCTCAATAACCCAACTTTCGGAACGGCATATCCAATAAAAAAACACCAACTCGGTTACAGCGCTTTCATGGTTCAAGCGTGCTGGAGAGGTTTACCTGACCCGGAATAACCAGAAGGTAGAGCGCCCACTCCTTTCTCGAGCCTTCCGCGAGCACCAGACGAATACCGCCGACGACTGCCGCCAAAAGCGCCACAATGACGACAGCACTGTAACACCTCCTCCCCGCGGCCCTCACTCGCTCGCGGATCAGGGACGTTGGACGGCTTGTTTCCGCAGGAGACAGAGAATGCTGCCGACAATGGGAGTGAGGTTTACCACGCCTTAGACTTAACAACGGGTACTGGCAGTTGGCGTGAAATGAATCAAGGTAAACCGCGCGTTACCTTGTAATATGGAAAACAGTCCTCCCCATCACAATCGATGGATTCAGCTTCGCAATAATACAGTAGGCACAACAACGACTTGGGCAACTCGGATGGGCACCTTCAGGTGAGCGTCCAACGGAGTCTCCAACAGGCGGTAGCATCTCATGTCTCCGCAGAGCAGAAGCAGAGCGGGCGAAGTGGCGGGGACCATGGTCTTCCTATCGAAATGCTCACTTGCCATAGGCCGCAAGTTGATGTGCTGCCCTCCGATAACCTGGAGAAAGGAACCACACAACGGCGGGGGGGAATTCGATATTACACAACCCCATCCCGCCTCTTCATGCTTGTTAGGGTAGCAAAGGCCGCCATGGCAAGAACAAAAGTATGGTTGTCACGCCCGCATGTGCCCAAATATGACGCGAGACAAGCCTGTAGTTGAGTTTACCTATCGTCCGTGCTCGTACCAACATACCAGGTAATATTGACATTGTGAGGTCTCTCCCGGCACCTTCACGTCGGATAAGACTCGAAAGCTTACCTTGATCCCTGTTTGATGGAAGACGCATGGAATGTGTTGCAGGTCAACAGCTTCAGGCGTAGCGCTCGACTCCACGGACGTCCCTGTAGTAATCGACCCGCACCCAATGACATCGTTAGAGGGGCTGATTGACCACGGCTGACATGATATGATGCTACAGCGCCATCACTTTTGATTTCAGGTACATTTGGAGACTTTCCCTCGATTACTACGAAGAGAAAGTGATATTATACGAGTACTTATTTATGGTTTATGTAAAAATACATACGGGTACAGCATGTCTGACGGCACCGAGTGCAATACTCTGAACGTACTGTTTCGCTGCATACTTTCGGTCGAGTGAGCTCACTGCACCGATGTCTTTATAGGAACCACACATCAGCGGCCCAAAAAAGATTATGATCAAATATAATTCCCAGCCTTTTTTCCCACGAAAATTTCGCAAAAAGTAATCCGGTTCAACGATTTACCGAAATGTCACATGGATACCGCGACACGACCCACGAACTTGCCTGGAGCGTCCTCCACCTCGAAGCGGAGTACTTCGGCCGTGCAAGGTGCCTTATCGCCTCCCATGAGTGCTACCACGTCTCCCTGACCACGCGAACGGACCCCAAACACGACGCGGATAAGGAAGAACGTCATCAGTAACCACGAAACCTGCAAGAACACACCTGCGAATGCCTCACACATTGCAGGCGTGCCAGTTTGTCGTTTGTCATTGGGCGTTACCGTTATGGGGTGGTAGTCTACTATACTACTATACTATGGTATATCTACGTACTGTAGGTGCATGTTGTGATGTGGCTCACCTCCACCAGTAGTAATTTGGGAACGCGCTGCCACAAGTCGTTTCGGTACACCGAAACAACCGATGCTAAAGCACTGCCTTGTTGGAGACCGGCGCTTGCACCCCACGACTGCCGAAGAGGCGTTTCCGGAGTCCCTAACCAGCACGAGAAAGAAAAAATTAGTTACTCGGATACAAAAAAATATATCTATATACCTGGTACTAGCCTGAACAAAGTTATGGACATTGCTGTGGTACTGCGGGGCAGCGACAAATAGCCTATCACGCCGTGCACAATGACTCAATTAGTCAATTACTGCGTATCTCGCTTGAGCAGAAAATAGTTTATTTTTTAAATGCAAAGGCAACTAGAGCCTTGCAATACAAGTACTGCACGCACAGGACACGTTTCGTGTTTTCTCTAACTTCTGGTTCAAATATCACCAAACTGAGTGCCGGTATTCGAGCACGGTAGTGGAAGTAGACGGTGCAGGTGGTGATAATATAAAAATATTGGTAATGTCCCGAGCCGCGACCTCGGCAAATTTCTTGAAGCACGATACGATCGTCAGCATTCTTATTCCATACCCTTTGCGTACCTGCCGGATTGCTTTCCATTGAAGGTGAGTTGTTTACAAAAGCCTCGCATGCTTCCGACACTCGATCTTGCAGCTCGAACGTTTCGCACCTGTTATGTTACAGTGAGGGCACGTCCGCATGTGCGAATCGGACGGACATGCACACTTTGGCCTTCATAGCGCAAACGGGAAACACAACTGTGACAATCTTACTATTAATACTAGATAACTACGGCGTCTACTTCTTCCACTACTACTATACCTATACGTAGCTACTCAATATAAGTACTAGTGACAATCTTACTTACTCCAACAGAGCAGCTGTCTGCAGCCACTCAAAGAAGCAGCAATACACGGCAATACACGGCAATACACGGCAATACACGGCAAGACTCAATCCCACCGTCAGCCGCAAACGGACATACACACTATACACACTATACACAACACCAAACAGATTCCAGGGCGGCTAGCGCTGGCGTCGCCGTGCTCGCACATCACCGTTCCAATCGCTAGGTGAGCGCGGTTTTTGCAGAAACGTCAACATACTGCCATCAAGTGAGTATGGCTTATGATACAACAGTAGCAAGCATTTGTTTGTGCATGTTTTTTCGTCACATCGTCTCAACAAGGTTAAAGTCGGCGTGGAGTGCAATTTGAAGGGATCAAAGAAGTGACAAGCAGCAAGGGGGCCGTGCATATGGGTACTGGTACAGTATGGGAATTAAATACGTACTGGTACTGGTAGTGGTATTCATGATGAAGCCAAAGCGGCGGCGGCAAACGACAACGGTCGGCAACCGTTAACTTCTTGAGATGGTACAGAACACCCTCGAACGAATCTAACGGCGACAATATTGATCATAATATTTGTACTACAGTAATAGTATAGAGTCTCTTGGAAGCACGGCACCAAGCTACGAGTACGTTGCTCCTGCAAGGCAGCGGGCGGGGAAACAAGTCGGAGACCCAAAAACGTTATAAGTCTATGTCATGTGTGAGTGTTTCGTACTTAAATTAAAATACCACGATCAAGTCGTGCCAAGTCAACCACAGCTTCCACGCTCCGTCGTCGCACCTTTGACACACCACCTTGATTAGAACACCTGCCAGCAGAGAGCACAGGACCAGCAGTGCCAAGGCCAAAGTTGTCGCCTGCATGGGAAAATACATAGCATGCAGCAATCAATCTCCGACTCTCAGCACAATAGTGTGCTTGCGAGTGAGAATAATGTCTGCAACGCATAAAACAGAAATACCACGGTTGCATCGTTCGAGCCAGAGCATGGCGGGGTTGGTGACATATTTATATAAGGTATTCGGTAATCAATATTTTTCAAACAAGACGTAGCATTTTGTGGCGGACCCCAGTATAAATTATTTAGTTCAGTTGAAGATAGAAGCCTGGGTGGCCAGTCGAGAGGATCGAGCCCTCTTATAATGGTCCTTCAAAAGTAAGACAGGTTAAGATGTATATACAACAGTTTGTACGTAGGATCTGTAACGCAGTATCATATCGTGAGTATGTCAGTATTATGTCGCAAAATATCATAAACCAGTGATAACGATGTGAGCACTGCATGTATCGAAGCTTTCTGAACGATTCAAATCAAGAAAATAATATCTGCACACATGTGCGGCCGCGCATGCAATCGGCTGTTGCCCACCGTCCTTGATAAATACTCATAGGATATAATTCTACATCATCACGACCCGCTTATATGAGTGTTACGCAACAGCGCACAACCTTTTGGTTGGGGGGGTGCCGTCATTTCGCCTTGCGTTCGCCGATAAACCCGAGATTGAGTGCATTACAATCGCCTTATTCCCCCGTCTTGTTGGAGTCCAGCAATGCTTAAGATCGACTATTATTTTAGCTCTACCGAAGACTATACCGCAATACCGGTACAACTTAATACATATGAGTATCACACAAGCCCGGCTGTTGGCTAAAAAACAAAAATGGCATGTTTTAATCAATTTTTGTTTTTCATCGCTTGGAATGGGGTTTACGACGGACGCTGCCTGCGACTGTGGTCCATACCAAAGAATGAGTGCGCTCATGCATACGCACGCTGTATTCTCCGCTTGCACGAATAACGCCGACCAGGCACTGCGCTGGTATAAAATACCTGGTAATACTACTAGATTACTCGTGTAGCGCGCGCTCCCGAAGTTATGAGGATCCGAATTGAGCGCGGCTCGCAGTGTCCATACTTCGAGAATACGAACATGTTTCGAACAATACATACCTGGTACTGTATATGCATTCTACTGTAGGTATACAGTAGACTACGTATAGTATATCTGGTACGTGGTGTTATATACTGGTACCAGGTATAGAACAATTTCTCTCCATTCTGGCCGATGAACCCACAGGTAAAGAGTATGAAAATGAGAGCAGGACTTCGTCGATGCATTCATGTAGTGTTATTTGGAGCGAGGGGATGGTGGCCGCATAAACTACAGTAGAACAGCAAGTACTGCTGGGCATTTGTGTGGACGGTGGAAGACGAACTATACAATTATGTAGTGCGCGTCCTTTGCACAGGGCGAAAGGAGGCAATTTTCCTCACACTTTTAACTTACACTTTTATCGTTGTTCAGGGAATATCCGAGGAGCAGCAAGATCACGGCACTAACGGAGACCAAGTTCCGCCGGAGTTCCCGCCTGGCCATCATCCTCAAAGACACAGATGTGCCCTCATTGGCAATAATTGTAGACCTCAGGCACCTGTGACACCGTAACAACACAGGAACAAAACATAATAAAATAAGCCATCGACGTCAATATATATATAAAGGTCGCCTCCCCTGATGATGCCGGGCATGCCTTGGTCTTGAGCGGACTCGGCCGAGGCCTAGCAGGCGTATGATAGGCGTATGGTGTACTGGCGTAGGCAAAAGGAGGTGCCTTCACAAATTTCTGTCGCGACAAGCGAAATAATAGAGATTGTGGTTGTTCTCGCACGTAGCACGCTTCGGGCTTCAGCTGCCTTGGAGATCGTCTACTGTACTACCGCACTACACATAATTTATATCGGTACAAGCTAACTCTAAGCCTATCCGTATTGCACCTCGAACGTCAACCACATATATTATAAATACCATTAGAGTTACGTCGACGCGGATCGGTCGTTAGTTACGAGAGGACCGTAAGACAGCTCTTCTTCGTGTCAAATGGCCCGACTTTCGATTGACAGATTCGAAATACGTAGCGTTTAGCTTTTCACTTTGTTTTTGCTGGCAGCAGCACGACTAGTCTATAGTCCGTACTGTTGTTTGCCAGCAACGACGACAACGCACGGCAGAGCATGCTTGGCATTTTAACAGCAGCAGCGCTTCGCCGTCACATCGTCATACAGGTCACCAGACAGAGCTGATGATGTGCATCAGCAGCACACGATCAATTGCTGCGATAGCGCATGCCTAAATAATGTGGCTGTGCGGGCGCAGGAGCTACGTGCAGCAGCAGCAACGAACGGGCGGAAGCAGCGGGCGCTTTGGTGCGCAACCATCATGACGTAGTTGCTCGAGGGCCGGCATTTGTACAGCACCACACCAGGGAGAGCCACCAGAATACAGACTATCAAGATAAAAGAGCTCATGATGTGTATAGCTGTACAGCCGGCATTGTGTGGGCGTGGAGAGAGACACCATCATACAGATTATCAGGCAGGTCTCATGGCGTACTGCTGCTGCTGTACTGCAGCACAGCAATCAGCAGTACTCAATCAACTTCTGCGACGG
Source organism: Saccharina japonica (assembly GCA_008828725.1). Lineage (NCBI taxonomy): Eukaryota > Phaeophyceae > Laminariales > Laminariaceae > Saccharina > Saccharina japonica. Next base: position 268,144 of record MEHQ01001240.1, read on the forward strand.
TACCTCAGAGGCGGAAGGAGTGTGGCTACGAGTATGGCGACGTGACTGTTGTATTCCGTGATCATACGCGTATGCGTTCATTGCTGCGCTGTTGCTGTGCAAACCACAGACCATCAGGTAGTGGTAGTACGCGTAGTGGTAAAGCGTTGTTTCTTGGGTAGTTTGCTCTTTTTTGCACTTTCTATCTGCGCAAGAGGTACGCGTTTTTTCATTATTTTATGTCACTCTGTCCAGAAATATAAGCACCGTTTTTGGTCAATATTTAATTATACAAAGTGCTTATATTTATGGACAGAGTGGTATTAGTTTACAGAAACTCACGGAAAATCCTCTCTAAAATAATTGCTTCAAGAAAGTAAACACGTCATACCCGTATGTGTACGTACAAAGTACACGTTGCAGGGTACATATTATACAAGTAGCATATAATACGTACACCGCGTCTACGTACGAGGGCAGAGTCCTTCGTTGTCTCTTCGGGTCTGATGAAAAAAACAGGTACACATTATCGACTCATCCATGGACCAGCATACCCTGGTAGACCACAGTATAGGCTGCCGCTCGGTATTGTTTGTTGCTGCTCTGCTACTGCCGAGTTACTGCGTACGGAGGGGGCAAAACCTTACACAGATGCTCCGAGTATACTCGATGCTCCGAGTATAGTCGGAGTATCGAGTATTGTTCGTACTCCGAGTACTGAGAGTATTAGAGTACTGGTGGCCTAAATACCCGGAGTATTGAAGGTGGAAATACTCTGAGTACTGGGAGTATGAGCAGTGCATATACTCGAGTACAAGCAGTACTCGGAGTAAAGACATCTACATTACTCGGAGTACTCCGAATATCGCGAGTATTGGACACCGAAGTGCTGCGAGTACACAAAATACCCTACGTAATGGGAGCGTCTGTGAATTTTGAAATGCTATAAACGCCAGTCACATGCTCCCAGAACCTGGGAGGAATGACGGCTGAGTCTTTAAAATGATGCAAAGATGCTCCTAACGTATACTCCGAGTATCGAGTACATTTTGTACTCCGAGTACTTAAGAGTATTAGAGTACTGGCGGCCTGAATACTCGGAGTACTTGCACGATCAGTACTGAAGCCCCAAATACTCGGAGTACAAGGAGTACCCGCAGTATCGGACCCCGAAATACTCCGAGTACAAGCAGTATCGAGAGTGTTCATACCCGAAATACTTCGAGTACGAGCAGTATCCCGGAGTATCGAACCCCGAAATACTCCGAGTACACGAAGTACCTGAAGTGTATTATCTCCAATACTCCTTACTCTACTCCAAGGTACTCGGAGCATCTGTGCAACCTTACTACTGCTGTACTTTTCTTGCGTCGCCGCTGTAGACTAGCGTTTAATATACTGTAAAATTGGAACTCATTGTGGCCACACGAATCCCCCATACAACTGCAAGATGTTTTGGCAGACTAGACCAAACCCAACTACAAGCAAATTGCATTCGTGCAAGAATATCAACTCCCATCTTACAACCACTCCAAAAGAAAGCCTTGTATATATAGATATACATATGATGAACATCGATGCCTCTCGTGATTTCGGAAATCATCGAAGTCCCTCCTATCGTCTGGGCTTCAGACCGAAATGGAAACGCGTCAGCTCTCGGCGCCTCGCCCGCGCTTTCTCGCCCGCTCTTCTCGAAGGTCGCGTCCCTCAGCCTCCCCCGCTCATATCCCTCCACGCGCACTCTCGAGTCGCGCGCCGCCGCCGAGCGCGTCGACCTCAAACTGGGTGGATCTTGCGGAAATGCCTCGCCGCTGAAGATGATATTAGCGGTGCCGTTGCTTCTGGGGAAGATATTTGTGGTGCTGATGAGTCCACTCAAAATATTTCGCCTCAATTAAAAAATCAAAGAATCACGGAGGCATGAAAACTCGGCTGATTTTTTGTCGGGTGGATTCATGTACAATACGAGTACGAGCTCCCTTTTCAGGGTAGACATGTTACTGCTGGGCCACAAGAACAAACAGCAGTACGTACGAGTAGTACGTACCAGGTACGAGTACTGCTGTATGTACGACGTAGCGAGCAGCTGGTATGTATAGTACTGCTGATTGCTGCTGTGTAGTACGTACTGCTGTACAGTACTACTGTTGTAGTGTACAGTGCTGGAGATACGAGTCTGCTCAGACACACGAGAGCCAGAGAAGAACGACGAAGTGTTTTTGCCGCACGTACCAAAACTGAGCCCGCCACCTCGACTGGTGCATATCTGACAGAGACTGAGAAATGAAGTTGCGAACTGAGTACCAGCACTTAGCTTTTCCTTCTTCCTGCAACACCTGGCATTGCCTTGATTCTGCACGTAGTATGTGTCAGATATCAAAACACGAGCGAGCGCCATCAGATTGTAGTCGTAAATCTCACAAACTATTCTGACTGAGACTATCCATAGGGAACACCGACAACGACTGATTACATTTCTGAGACTGACTGTTGAGACTGAGAAATGAGGTTGCGAACTGAATAGTTCAGCACGCAGCATTCCCTTTTTCCTGCAACCCTTGGCATTGCCTTGATTCTGCACGTAGGCGTCAGATATCGAAACACGAGCGAGCGCCATCGCAGTGTCTCAAATAATAAGGATGGTACCGAATAACTGATGTACCAGGTATATATCCTATCCGAAGCATGGGTGCCGGCGAATGCCGGCACCCATGCGGAGCCCTTGTATATATATATATATTGATCCTTCGGGGATGGCAGGTATCGCAGACCGGACGTTTGCTACCATACCATCATTGTCATCGTCATGATTCATAGATCATGATTCATGGTGGGCATGCTTGACAGGGTGACAGGGGATAGACGGTTTTTACGACCCCTGTCCTCCACACGAAGACCATCATAAAACGTACTGGTACCTGATATACCACGCACGACACTGCTGCTTCTCCTTCATAACTACAATCATATCCGCAGCTACGAGTTTTGGCTTGAAAGCTCGACAGCACAAAACGCGCTTGGGCTTTTCCGGCTCCTTTACGAGCTGGCCTAGTTGAGAGTCGAACGACGTATGTAGTTGAATGCTTTTTTCGAAGAGTAGTTTAAGAATTTCAGGCTGAAATCTGCATGGAGCCAGTTCTTTTTTCGCATATACAGGCTCAGCATCACGGTTGCCAAATTCGGATCCAAAATGTTTCCAAATGACGGCAAAAACGCCGATCGAATGCAAATCTGTTTTATGGCCGGACCTAGTCGTAGCAGAAGGCGGAGTGCTGTGCAAGTTCACCCCCAGAGTGTTCATGGTATGGGCGTGCTGATGGACGGATGGATCGGTGAGGTCTCTCTACGTATACATACATACCAGGTATGTATGTATGATATTTGGAGCACGAGGCACGAGCTGGCGAGCGGCGACGATCACATCAGTGTATCTGCTGTCTTGTCTGCAGTATTATTCGACATCGGGGTTACAAGAGTTTATCATACGTATGCATACGATACGCGCGAGCTATGCACATATGTATTCCCAGTGGCGTAGTTTCTGGACTCTGTCACGACATTAAATTAAACCCCCAAATCCCCTGCTTTTCAACAATGGTTTGATCTTTAATCCATCGATTTTTTGCAATCCTTCACAGATGCTCCCAGTATCTGGGAGTAAAGTAAAGTATTTTCGAGAAAACAAACTTCAGATACTCCGTGTACTCGCAGTAATTCGGGTTGATGTACTGCGGATACTGTGAGTACTCGAAGTATTTCGAGGTTCTGTACTGCGAATACTGCCAATACTCCAAGTATTTGGGGGTCCGATACTGCATGCAGGTACTCCTTGTACTCGCAGTATTTGGGCCTTCATTACTGCTCATACTCCCAGTACTCGCAGTATTTAGGCCGCCAGTACTCTAATAATCTCAGTACTCGGAGTACGAAATGTACTCGATACTCCGAGTATACTCGGAGCATGAAGTATACTGGGAGCACCTGTGCATTATTTTAAAGACTCGACCGTCATTACTCCCTGGTTCTGGGAGCATGTAATTGGCGTTTGTAACATTTTATTTTTCACAGATGCTCCCAGTACCTGGGGGTAAAATTAGAGTATTTCCCAGAAAAAAAAAATCAAGTACTTTTGAGTATTCGCAGTATTTCGAGGTTCTGTATTGCGAATACTGCGTGATAATCCAAGTAATTCGGAGTTCGATACTGCGGGTCCTGCTTGTACTGGTTATACTCCCAGTACTCGCAGTATTTGAGCCTTCAGTACTGCTCATACTCCCGGTACTCGCAGTATTTAGGTCGGCAGTACTCTAATACTCTCAATACTCGGAGTACGAAATGTACTCGATACTTCGACTACTTCTTCAACCAATAAATGGATCTGCCGCCAATCAACAGTCAATTCGATAGTTGATCTGATATATATAATTGGGCTCTGTCCGGTCAACCGGCACTGAATATTATGTCGCTAATCACGCACAAATTCAACATTTCATCTGAGTTATTTTATGGGGCTCTCCGTCTTTTCGACGGGCGTCGGTCTGTTCCAATACTTCGTGCCGTTACATGTTACATTTCGTCCATTTACGAGTAATTTGCAACGGTGCGCTCACGATTTCAGAACGCAGCTGTCTCTCTAGACATCTCTCTATCAATCTATAACGACCAATACGAGGCCGACAGTAGCAGCGTCTACGAGGCCCGAGCGTTTGACCGATCGCTGTAAATAAGTACCAAGGCACGCAGCAGCAGGGCGAGGCTCGAGGGCATGATTTGGTCGGGATGAGGATTTCACGTCTCTTTAGTTTTTCCCTTGCGGAAGGAGCTGACCCGAGCTTGCAGCTACGAGGCACGAGCGTGTGTTTTGGTCGGCCCGCCGAATAAGGGGCGAGGTACACAGCACCAGCGGCTGCGAGGCCCGAGCGTGTCTTCGGTCGTCGTGAATAACTGGCAAGGTACACAACAGTAGCAGCAGCAAGCTCGGGTTAGCGCTTTCTCTTGTTTGTAAGCAAAAATAGTTCAAGAGACGCGGGAGTCCTCATATCGACCAAACCATGCGCTCCTGCCTCGCCCTATGACTGTCCACCTTGCCAGGCATTTACGATGACCGAACACACGCTTGGGGCTCGTAGCCGCTGATGCTGTGTACCTTGCCATTTACTATTCGGGACGACCGAACACGCGTTTGGGACTTCGCAGGCGAGGAGGCGGGGAGCGGGTAGGGGCGCAGCCCCGAGAGCCCCGACCCGCGCCCCACCAAGCTGGCAAAACCCGTGCGCGTGTCAAGGATGGCTTCTCAGACGCCGTGGGTTATTGGTTGAATGGAAGCGTCAGGAAGCGGAGTAGGTCAGGCGGTCGTTAGTCAATCTGTCTCATGTGAAATGAAAATGTTACGCCAAATACTACACTACACACCACATATATTAAAACGATGAAACGATACAAGTTACTCCGCTCGTCATTCACTTCAGATTGGATGACAAAAAGCACGGAGACGACCAGCAGCAAGCAGTACATCGTACTATTAATAGTACGACGAGTACGCACTGTAGTACGTACGTAGTAGTTCCGCATGTCCAAACAGGAACGAAAACGAAAAACAAAATGAAAATAAATAGGGCGCTGATTGGTCCCTGGTACAAACGTGTTCCCCTTCGTTTTTTTTGTTCTGAGAAAATCAACGATTTCCAACCAGTTTATGCTGCGAAAAACAAAAAGATGACAGCTGAAAAACGAAAAGGAAAACGAAAGCACGAACAGCAACAATTCAGCGCGTCCTACTGGTCAGCGCAGCCACGTCAGAATATCACATCAGGACTGCCGCACGCAGCACGCAACCCATAGCTAGCACGGCAACACAGCCGCACAGCCCCCCCCCGTAAATAGCCAGCAGGCCAACCACAACACCAGCCCCGACGCTCTACGAGGCCTTTGTTTCCCGGGGTTCGAGCCAAATCGAAGGGAATTTTGAGTAGAGTTCAGCATGATGCCCTCGAGAATGAGGTTGAAAGGTCGTTCTCAATATATTTTGAATTTTGATCCCGGGGCGTCAACGTTGGACACGCGAACACCTCCATGGGAGGCCCAACGACCTCCCGGTATCGAATTGCCGTCGCGTCTGCCTGCTTCTCTGGTGGGCCTGTGTTGCCGAGCGCTAGATTGTCTGCATGTGCACATAGTTGTGATAGGTTTTGCTCTCAGTTGTTTTTCGCCTGGATCTTGCTGTTCACAATTCGTTTCTGTTTGGACACCTCGGCTAAAATTCTAAAATTATATCGAAAACGAAATTATTTCGTTTTCGTTTTTGATTTTCGTTTCTGTTTGATGGTCCTTAGGGCATGTTCAAACAGAAACGAAAATCAAAAACGAAAAATGAAATCATTTCGTTTTCGATATCCTTTTAGCCGATGTGTCCAAACAGAAACGAATTGGGAACAGCAAGATCCAGGCGAAAAAATACTGAGAGCACAAGCTATGGGCTGTTCACAACTATGTACACATGCCGACAATCTAGCGCTCGGCACCACAGGCCCACCAGAGGAACAGGCAGAAGCGACGACAGTTCGATACCGGGAGGTCGTTGGGCCTCCCATGGAGGTGGTCGCGTGTCCAACTTTGACGCCCCGGGATCAAAATTCAAAATATACTGAGAACGAACTTCCAACTTCCAACCTCATTCTCGAGGGCATGATGCTGAACTCTACTCAAATTATATTCGCTTTGGCTCGAACGCCGGCAAACAAAGGCCCTAAAGCGTCGGGGCTGGTGTTGTGGTTGGCCTGCTGGCTATTTACGTGGGATCTGTGCGGCTGTGTTGCCGTGCTAGCTGTGGGTTGCGTGCTGCGTGCGGCAGTCCTGATGTGATATTTTGACGTGGCTGCGCTGACCAGTAGGACACGCTGAATTGTTGTTGCTCGTGCTTTCGTTTTCCTTTTCGTTTTTCAGCTGTCAACTTTTTGTTTTTCGCAGCATAAACTGGTTGGAAATCGTTGATTTTCTCAGAACAAAAACAACGAAGGGGAACACGTTTGTGCCAGGGACCAATCAGTGCCCTGTTTATTTTCATTTCGTTTTTCGTTTTTCGTTTTTCGTTTTCGGTTCTCTTTGGACATGCCCTTAGGGCCCGTACAAACGGAGCGTTTTGACCCTAAAAACAAAACCTAAAATGAGATAGGAAGATACACTCCCTCTGATTGGCGAAACAGAAAGAAAGAGAGCCAGGAGACCGCGATGGGATATTTTTGCTCTTCGGGTTTGTTTAATCGAAAATCGATTAAAATGACCCTAAAAACAAAACACGAAGAACGAACAGCCCAGCGAGAACGGACATAATGGCGACAACCGCAGCTACGGACGCCCCGTAGACTGGACAGCCAGAAGACAGAGAACAGACAATGCGCGAACAATATGCCGCTGGTGCCAGGCAATGTAGTGTTCAACGCCGTAGCCAAAACCGTGGCTCATGGGGCGGTCCAAGTCGAATTGCGTGCTGCTATACATTCAAAAATCATCTGTTGTAGCAAGCGGTGAAAAGTTTTGCACAGCACCCGTACGTTATCCAGCGCAGATCTCGCGCTCCAGGCTACGGGCGCTATTGCAGCAGCAGATTATGGTCAGCTCGTCATGTGGGCACACTCTCCTCTTTTTTCAGGGCTGGGCGTCGCCTCTACCGCAGCTGGGTGGTGCATTACTGCTGGTCTTCCACCTTGACCGTTGACTCGTTTTCGCTTTTGTTTTTCGCTTTTGTTTTTCACGCGTGTATCCTGCGTTTGTAAACCATCTTCGATTCTACACCCTAAACCTAAAGTCTGTCCGTTTTTAGGTTTTGTTTTAGGTTTTGTTTTATGTTTCGTTTTTAGGTTTTGTTTTTAGGTTTTGTGTTCCTCGTTTGTACGGGCCCTTATTTCTCAAGCTCATATTTCTGGATCCATATTCCTCCCGTACCCGGTACGATATTCCATTTGACGCTCATAAAATAATAAAATCTCATAATAATTTGAACTTGAACATTGTACTTTTCAGCGAATGCAAACACACAAACTAAAACTGCACGTGCACGATGCTAACATACACCACACGCGTGTTTACTACCGTTGCTAACACACCTTTGCGCCACCGCCACCAGTGTTTGCCTAGCTTCGACTGTCGATACACCCCGATGGCGGCCTTGTTGTTCCATGACAGAGGGGTGAGCAGCTAACAGCCAGAACGGCCATCAACACTAGCAGTGCAATCGAGAACTGCGCGCGGGCGTGAAAAAAACACTAGCAGCACCAGCAACTACAGAGCGCTACACGGTATCCTCTCGTTTGCTTGGAGCTCCAACCTTCACGGACGCAGCTCTGGAAGCCAACTTCATCATACACTCCCGTAGTAAAAAAGCCTCAGCAAGGAAATGAAACCTGCATTCTGCAGCTCCCTCGCAGCTCGAGATTCTGCAGTTGGAGAATAGCTCGCCCTGCTGATCTTGATAAGCTGAGCAAAAATGTTTGCTCTCCTTGGAGGGCGGGTGTTGGACGCGTGGCGATTAGGAGGAGGGGCGGCCTTGCGGATGCCACCAAGAGCAATGTCCGCTGCGGCTTCCCTGTTGTATAAAACGACAGGGTCGTCTTGTGCTCTCAGTATCGGGTGCTGGAGAGGGCATAAAACGGTAAGCAGGTGTGGGTTGCTGTTTTGTCGAATGCAGTGGCACTATGTACAGACGAGGTAGTACCTGATGTCTACACGAAGCGACGGTGCCAAAAAGAATCGCACAGCTACGACTGCTGCACAACGTACTCATGTGACACTACTCGTACTCTCGTACTACTCCGGTGACACACACAACTTTATACCGGTACGGTAGTTACGAGCTACGAGCTGGTATCACCCCATTTTTCGTCAGCCACGAATACCGCATGCAATACCAACTCAAATGTCACATGTTTCGGTTTGGTATCATATTGACCGCCATGATGACAGCGGAAGAGGATGACATCGCTAGTTTTTTTTCAAGGACAGGAGTGGTGCTTTAAAGCCGAAAATGTAGCCCGACCAACCACAGGCCTTCAAAGAGGTCAAAAATAATAAATAGCCAGGCGTTAACGTAGGAATACATTTGTTTCCCCCCTTTATTTAGGCCCTGACCCATTTGGTGGGCATAGCGATTGACATAATTGGCTCTATGTACCATAAGCAAAGCCATAAGCTGGAGTGGATGGCAAAATGGGCACAGGGGGTGGCCAAACACAAGAGAAAATTTGCCATAGGCAGCCTAAGCCACCCCTATTTTTGGCGTTGGGTTCGTTGAAAGCCCGGGCAAGATGCCCAGAGTCGGCGTCGGAAACTTCGCCGAATACTTAAATGCATCAAAATCGGTCAGCATTTCAGCAGTTCACACACCCCGCTTATGCACTCTAAAACACGGAGAAGTTTTGAACGCATGCTTATTATGCCGTATGCCCACACTATGGAAAAATTGCCAAACCCTCGTGCCATAGATCGCTCTTTTGCGCAAAACCGACCAAAATAATCGTGAACGCCCCCAACTTATGGCTACCAAAACCTAAGCCAAAATTGTGGGAAATGACCAAGCCCTGGTGCCATAGTTGGCTTGTTTGGACTCGTGCCATTCCGAAAAAGTGGGCCCAAAAAAAAAAAAAACTCCGCTTCCTGGCGCTTCCATTCAACCAATAACCCACGGCGTCTGAGAAGCCATCCTTGACACGCGCACGGGTTTTGCCAGCTTGGTGGGGCGCGGGTCGGGGCTCTCGGGGCTGCGCCCCTACCCGCTCCCCGCCGAGACGAGACCAGGACGATTGATTGTGCTTCTCATCACACACACGAACGACCGTCTGACCCACTCCGCTCCTCGGCGATTCCATTCAAACAATATTCCACGGACACGCATACACGGGGTTGCCAGCTGGGCGGGGCACGGGTCGGGGCTGCGCCCCGACCCGCTCCCCGCCGCCCCGCCTGAAGTGTTGTAGCTTGTAGCTATGCCTGGCATTCATCATGTCCAGCTTTTGTACGTAGTACGTGGTTCATACGTACCGGTATGGGGAGTATTAATAGTAGCATTTTACTGCTGTAGGCCCTCGGCCCTGGTCACGCACGAAACAACTTAAAATTGACGCAAAACGAGCTGAGCCCAATAAAATAACTTAGATGAAACATTGAATTCGTGCGTGATTAAGCGACAGATTATTCGAGTGCCGGTTTAAACGTTAGAGCCAAATTCTATGTATCAGATCAACTATCGAATTGATGGTTGATTGGCCACAGATCCATTTGTTGGTTGAACTTGGATTAAGTAGAAAGTTTCGTGGAGGGGATTGCAGAAAATCGATGGAATTAGACGTCAAAACACTGTTGAAAAGCAGGGGATTTGGGGATTTAAATTATTCGACACGACAGCACCCAGTAATAAATCACTGGGAATACGCAGCTTGCAAAGTTGAGTTTCAACCATTCAATTGGTCGTACTCACACCTGACGTATTTTGAAACTTTTACAAAAATGTCATACGTCGTACTCAAGTCCAAAATCGATTGTGTGCTGACAAGTAATTATGAGGCGATGCCGGATTTTGCTCGTTTTACCGCACAAAGGCCGAAATGTTAATGTTCACGCCGTTTTCAAGAAATTAATCCTGATTTTTTGCACACAAGTTCTATATGCCCCTGCCGAACCATTGAGGATCCCCCCCCCCCCCCCGACAACTCGGGACCCCTTCAGACCAAAATCTCCCAAAAAAACAAAAACCGAAATATCTGGCGAAAAAAAGCAAAAAAAACAAAAGTTCATGGGTCGGCAGGGGTTCATATAAGGACCCATATTAACGAGGATTTTAGTTTTTAGTAATTCGATTTTATTTTATTTTCTAATTTAATTTGCATCTGATTCTAATTACAGTAGTCGAAAAGTGAATCACCAAGCAGGCATTTTGAATTGAAAAAAACGAATTGAACGAGGAGTCTTTAGAGATTTATTTGCCTCATTTTATTTTGCTGTTTATTTTTCAATTTTGGGAGTTTGTCCACCTCGACGTGGTATGTTCCATGAAACCGCAGCAAGCCACGCAAACTTGAGCCGTGTCGTGCGACTGATTCAGAGGCGAGATCCATTCCCGAGGGGCACGGCCACCGGAGCAGCCGCAGCGCGAGATCCGACGGCCCCTAGCACAGCGTAGACCGCCCCGGCGCCTAAAAAATGATCAAGGCCGTCGCAAACCCAGTTTTTCACCCCTCTTTGCCTCCCAAACCGCACGAGCACCTACCAGGTCACGACTTCGCGTAGGATTTCGATCGCTGTATCCCCGTCGCCGCTGCCCGTGGGCTTCGGGGCTGCGCCAGCCCTCAGAAGACATCCGTAGAGCGATATCCTCCTAGCCGGTGTCGGCAAAGCATATCTGCCGCTAGTCGGGGCGCTCCGGGGAGGACGCGTGCCGTTGCTCGCCTCGTTGATTGCAACGGGTGTTTTTGACATTCGTGCGTTATTCGAACTTTAGATCACAATATCACAATACGCCAATCCTCGATAGACGCAAAGCCGTTTGTTTTACGAATTTATTTTCAATTACGAAAAATGTTTTTTAGTTTCGAAAGTTTTTGTTCTTCGTTAATACGGGCCCCAACATGTGTGCCAAATTTCAGGGTCTAAACTCCGAAAACGGAGTGAACGTAAGCTACTGAATAATTTGGTGTCGGGGTGATATGTTTGAACCAGCCTGTATGAATCACCAGTACTGCTGTTGTATGATACCTGGTATGTATTTATGATAGCAGGTACTGTATTAATAGTATCGGCAGGAAGTACTCGCACGATCACGAGGTACCAGTACAAGGTTGCACGCAAGGTTGAGGGTGTCCTCTTCCGAGATGTGGATGCTTCGAATCCCGGGGGTGTCGCAAGTAGAAAAGGGTGAATACCCAGGCGTTCCTATGCTACTTCGAGGAATGTGAGGGTGTTTATTTTTTATATTGGACATGGATGTTGTCGTGATTGGGTCTCCTGGTGGAAACCGCACACACACATCTATACCGTAGACTAAACCACCTTGAATCACCACAAACACGAGAGCTTGAAGCGCGGCTGCTGTGATACCGCTGCTGATGCACGAGTACTTACAAGTATTAGTATTTACATGTACTTATGTGGTTGCGCGGGATGTGTGGTCACCCCTTGATAGTGCAATATTTACGTTTTTTTGTGTTTGACGCCTAAACCGACCCTCCGACCCGAACCCAAGCCGTAAACCCTAACCCTAAGCCAGTGATCAGGGCTATCATAGGATGCTGTATGCTGTGCTTGGTAAGACTCTAGGCTCTAGGTTGATTCGGCCGGCTTGTATGCTGTGCTTGAAAAGACTCTAGGTTGATTCGGCCCCCTCGGGATGCCTTCCCTATCGTCAGTCGGATCGACTTTTGTTTTGTTGCTTTTTCTGGGTTGTTTGATTCGAGCGTTGAAAACTGCTTCGTGTCTGCTCGCGGGTTCTAGGAGGTACTGCGCTGTGAGCAGCAGCAGCAGCAGCAAGCAGTAGAGCAGTCAACCCAGCATCGAAGAGATGTTTAAGCTGCTGCTGTGTGGTGTGACCTTATGTTTAGAGGGGCGGGAAAATGCGGTGGGCTTCAAAAAAAAATCGATCGAGAAATCCAATCCATGCATCCCGTCAAAGAACTCGAGTTTCTTGACAGAATGCGTGGATCGGATTGCTCGATCGAAAAATTTGGGATCGAAAAGGCTCTTTTTCAACAGGATATGAAAACCCGATTATTTATCCGATCGGAAACCGGCTTTTTCGATCAATGTATTCGACTGCGTAATAATTAGCCTTAGCGAACCAGAGTGCGCAATGGCTACCTCAAGAAAATTCGCTATCAGCAGGTGACCGCTACTGCTGCGCGGCTAACTGTTTTTTTTTTTTTTTTTTTTTTTTTAGGTTCCATCGTCCTGTGCGGCATCCATAGGGTATTAACAAAGTGAAACCAGCACCGCTCTTCTTGAAGATTGCATAGCCTTCAGAGGGGCTGCTCTGCACGCGGCTCCCAGTGACACTTTCTTCGAGTTGTGCTGTGGTATAAGAGGCGTAGGGCGTAGATTATGAGGTTAGTAAGCCAGGTGGAATATCGTTCGGGACCAAGAGCTGTGTTTAGTAAGTCAGGTGGAGTATCGAATTGATGAGCCATTACATTACGTATGTACTCGTAGCGACGGGGAGTCTACAGAGCCAAAATAAGTGAGCCAGATGAATGTAGATGATCGATGGGCGATAGAGCCTAATCGTGTTTTAACTTGAACTAAGCAGAGAAAGGGATTGCTAGAAAGTGACGGAATTAGACCTCAAATTAGAGTTGACAGGATTTGGGGGTTTAAATTTATTGTCTGACACAGCTATAACTGAAGTCACTAGGAACTAATATTGTGATCCTATCAATAGACTCCTAAGTTCTATGAATGGGATGGCACACACACGCACGCACCATACGCAGAAGCACCGTTCGTGGCTGTGAAGAGCTTGAAGCGCGGCTGCCGTTTCACCGTGTCTGCCTCAAAGTAGAGAGCTCCAAGGGCAGTGTGATACAGATGCAGCAGAGCAGCAGATCAATGATAAGAAACATGTTTTTTGGGTTGTCATGGCCACGTGCGGCTCGGCGGAGCGGAACACAATCCGTTGAGGAATAGCCAGCTCACTCCGACTTTGGACGCCCAGAGCATGCCCACGGAGTTGGCCGGGACATAGACGTGCGTCGCATTGCACCGTATCCCCCCCTGCGTGCCCCGAAATGAGAAGAGACCGGCGCCCGCCGGAGAAACTTGCAAATGTGCGAAGCAGATGTTTTTTAACCACATCATTTTCATACCATACCACAGATAAATATTTCTATCAGCGATTGTTGTCTCAAGTGCTTGATTCTCGCTGTCTCTATACTGAAGTATATTCTCGGTAGATATTGCCCATCACACCCATCACGCGACAGAGATTGTTTAATCCACACAAATATGCCTCGTACCCGGTACGTAGTTTGTCTCCACGTGGGTGCGTTTAGTTGCAGAGAGGATTCGAGGCTTTGCATTTTCCATCTCAGACGAGTACTGCAAGTTTAATCGTGCAAGACTGATGCTTACCTTTTGTCTTGGGCAGACACGACGAGTTTTACCAATTTGTACGTTTTTACCCGGAAAGTCGTTAAATGTGTTACTGTAGGTCATGCAACGCTAACTTTTTTGTGGAATTATACGTATGTGTACATGTGTACCGACAGGTTTCCTCTGTGAAGAAGCGCGTGCGGATCACCGGCTCTGGAAATTTGAAGCGAGGACAGGCGGGCATGCGACACGGGACGGGGCCTAAACCTCGCTCGCGGTTACGGTCGTTGGGGCAAACCCGGCTAATCCAAGGGAAGCAAAAGAAGAAGATTATGTGGATGCTTGGTTCTGGCTGATGGTATGCCGCCAGATCTACAGCTACTGACTGCTGTGTAGCGAGGGTTCTTCAGATTTTTTTAGAATCGCAAAATACAAGAATTCGAGGATGTGGTGTTGCTCACCTCCAGTACGAGTATCGGGCGCGGTTGTGTTCGATGATATTGCTGTACGTACTGTGATGCTGTGATAGCCGTCGAGAGTCGACAGGGCTAACGTGCGCATATCGAACGGTTTTGCCGGTCTGTACTCGTGGAACCGCTCTCTGCGCACTGTACCTGCGCTTCGCATCCATGCATGTGTTTCATGCCAGGTTCGAAGCATGACAAGGGATCAGCATATTTGTTTTGCTCTACCGCGGTTGAGGGCTCGGGCTCGTTTATTGCGGCTGACGTCACCTTTTTGTCTGAAAATACCTAGTACCTAGTGTATCGTATCTCTTATCATAGACGCGCCTCCCGAGACTTGCGTTGGGGGACACACGGAATCGTTCGATTGGTGATGCAGCTGTCTCAAACTCGGGTGTACCCCGAAGGATAGTGGGATGGTGGGGCTACCGATTGCAGAGAGTAATCCCCCTTCAGAAATGCACCTTCGTTTTTGGGGAAAACTACTTGGAATTAGTGTTGGGAAAATGCGGTAACAAAAGGGTTACGTACTCTGCGCGGCCCGGGGTTGCCGAAGAAACCGTCTCTCCTAAACTCTCTTGGTTCGGTGTTTTTTTCTCAAAACTATTGTTTGGTAGTGACGCGATTTCCGTCGGGATGCCGGGGGCCATATACCGCCTACGCTTATTGGTTTATATATATGTGTGTGTTCTTCACATTAAACCTTCCTTTCTACCTGTCGACATCCAGCACACCCAGTGTCCGTGCCGATTCTTCATCCTAGAGAGGTACCAGTTCTGTGGTCACAAAACTACTACACAAAGATACTACGCTGCAGTGCAGTAAGCAGAGCAGACAATGCAATGCCATATACGACAGGCAAGACCTACCCTGCTAGCAATCGAGGTGCATGAAAGAGAAAAAAGAGAAAAAAAGAAGAGAAAAAGCGAAAAGGAAAAAAAGAATAAAAAATAAACATAATAAAGCAAATCAACAATCTAACAACCGACCAAAAACATGACAAAACAAAAAGAAAGAAAGTGTCGTGCTTCTCCCAGAGATGCGACAGACAATAAAATGAAGCGAAATGAGATGGAATGGAATAAAATGAAATGTAATTCCACAAGTCACTTCCTGCTATTCCTACCCCTAATAAACGACTTGAATCATCAAACCATCGCTTGTCTCTGGGTGTGTTTTGACTATCTTGCTTGGAGCTGACGAACACCGCAAAGAGGAGGCGTCGTTTGCGGATGGTCATCTCAACGCTCACGCATTGTGCCTTCTTGAGAGCCTTGGCGGACGACATGATAAGATGGTCGATGCGTTGTCGGCGATGGAAACTAATGGTCCGTACGTATGAGGAAGTTGTGGTGTGCCGTTCGGAGCTCAGCGAAGTGCTCCTGGACAAGGGTCCACGTCACACACCTGTACAGCAGTGTCTCCATCACCTCGCGGCCTTTAGCATGCGCACATTTAGAGTAAACGGGACATCCTCCATATCATACAGCTCCCGCTTGAACCGCGATCAGCACCTCCAACACTCTGATTAACAACAATCTTCTCTTACGATAGATTGAGACTGGAGACAAGCAACGCGGATGATACTCAATCGATTGCGATACTACTGGTAACACATTGGACAACACTTACTACTTGGTCGATAATAATGCGGCCCTTTCTCAACACCTTTTTTTTTAGTTAAGGGGAAGACCGGAGACTAGCAACGCGAATGTTACTCATTCGATTGCGATACTAACACAAGGAATAAAATGAAAAGTAATTCCACAAGTGTAACTTGTGGTCTCAGGAACGGAATCAAATAATCTGTCTGTCCGTCTGTCTGTCCGATGAGAGTCAGTCTGGGGTACCCCACGGCCGAATTTATTTCAAAACTGCTACGCCCGTACCGCACGCAACAGGTCGGTAGCCCTCGAGGAGGCGATCGTCATGGTCCAACCCATACCTAATGGGGTGCCCTGTGTGTGGAGTAGTCAGGGTTGGCTCCCAGCATCCCAAACGGAGTGGAGAGCCGAGCAGCAGCGATCGCTCGCACGAGGCCAGTGTCTAATTTCAACTGGAATTGGATTATACACTTGTGGAATTGAAATTCATGTTTCGACAGCGTCACGCATTTATCTGTGCTGGGAGTGATCAGGTGGCGAAAGCTTTTCCCTCCGTCCCAGTCTCGCTTTCTCGCTCCCTCCCTCCCTCCCTCCTTCCCTCCTTCCCTCGCTCGCCCTCTCCCCCTCCCGCCTTCCGTCCCTCCCTCCCTCTCTCCGCGCCCTCCGCCCCATCACTCCCACCTCTCCCTCCTCCCTCCCACACTGCTCCCTCCTCCTCTCTTGACCGCCCTCGAAGACAAGATGTCATGACACAGGACCTTCAACCCCTTGACAGACACCATACTACTAGGTTTTGGTATTAAACACTCGGCCGTATACCCTTGACAGCGAAGGTTTCCCGTCCTTGACCTGACATCGTTTTGGATGTCTTTGGCGAATTTTTTTTAATATTAATCATAAAGGGCCCGTATTGGCGAAATAAAGTTTCAGGAGTTGTTGTTTCTTCACGTTTATCGCGGATTTCCCGTCCTTGACCTGACATCATTGTGGATGTCTTTGGCGAAATTGTTCAAACTTTAATCATAAAGGGCCCGTATTAACGAAACCCACACTAACTTCAGTATAATAGCTGTCGACTTCCTTATTTCCCCCAATGTTTAGGCTGAGTTTCTTGTGGGGCACTTTCTTATGAGAGGGCCGGTAGTGTATCGCTGTCGCTGTCCGGTGTGTGGCGTTTAAGGGCTTCCTCCGTCCACCCAAGCGAAGCTGAGAGTAACAGGTTCCTAGCCTGGGCCTTAAAAATAAAACAGAGGCTGTAGGCGGCGTGCAGGTGACGATGCACGCCGTCGCTCTCAGCTTACTCTCCTCGGTACTTGTCAGCCGGGTGTTCTGTGGGATGTCGCGTTATTCCGACCTCATTCACATTTCGAGAACATACGGAACATACGCGGTTTCACCCGATAGAACGTAAAAGCCGTATTTCCACTTCAAATCGGAAAAAAATCGAGTTCGGTTCATAAAAAAACATCAATTTGAAATCGATCCGATTTGAAACTTGCCTTCTTTAATTCGCACCCTGAGGGCCGCAGACAAGGAGAAACGAAACGAAAAACGAAATCAAACGAAATAAAAAAAATATACCTGGTATACATATGTATATAAAGGTCGCCCCGGTGGGCTAGCAGGTAACCACGAAGCCTGTAAGCTTCAAGATCGCGAGTTCGAGCCCCGCCGAGTGCATACAAATTCTGTGGTCACAGACTACTGTGAAACAGAGAAAAACCAAAACAAAATAAACGCAAATGAATGGGTAAAGCAAGTGAGATGCGAACGTACCGGGTACGAGAACAAAACGACACGAGCCGAACCGAAAAATAAGAAAAAAAGACAATACAAAAAACGAATTATGAAATGAAACAGAATAAATTAGAGTAAATTTTAAAATCGAAAAATATGATAACATCAATATATAATATGGTAAAAGGTTCCCCTCCGGGACGTGCCTGGGGAGTGACGCAAGGATGTCTCGAAAACTTGGCACAGATGCTCCGAGTACCTTGGAGTAAAGTAAGATGTATTGGAGATAAAATCTTCAGGTACTTCGTGTACTCGGAGTATTTCGGGGTTCGATACTCCGGGATACTGCTCGTACTCGGAGTATTTCGGTTATGAACACTCTCGATACTGCTTGTACTCGGAGTATTTCGGGGTCCAATACTGCGGGTACTCCTTGTACTCCGAGTATTTGGGGCTTCAGTACTGCTCATATCATACGCATATCATACTGTATGGAACCATTACTATTGACTCGATCGTTCTTAGAGATTTAATATTGATTCCGCCAAACATTTTATCATTTTTCTACACACACCTTGGAGTAAAGTAAGGAGTATTGGAGATAAAATACTTCAGGTACTTCGTGTACTCGGAGTATTTCGGGGTTCGATACTCCGCGATACTGCTCGTACTCAGAGTATTTCGGGTATGAACACTCTCGATACTGCTTGTACTCGGAGTATTTCGGAGTCCGATACTGCGGGTACTCCTTGTACTCCGAGTATTTGGGGCTTCAGTACTGCTCATATCATACGCATATCATATTGTATGGAACCATGACTATTGACTCGATCGTTCTTGGAGAGTTGTTATTAATTCCGCCAAACATTTTATCATGTTTGTACAAACACTTGTGGAATAAGCACGCCAACCCGTTCCTTGGCCGTGCAATAACAATGG
This sequence comes from Saccharina japonica, assembly GCA_008828725.1. NCBI lineage: Eukaryota > Phaeophyceae > Laminariales > Laminariaceae > Saccharina > Saccharina japonica. The sequence continues at coordinate 286,934 of MEHQ01001240.1, forward strand.
AAAACAACGCAAACAGAGAAAGACTAAGAACGACAGGAAAGGACAGGCAACCGGAGCACACCAAAAGGACCTTACAGGCAGCCGAGGCAGGTTTGTGCCCGTAGTACAGACAGGTTCTACCAGCTAGTCGGTCTGGTACCTTGCTACCCTGTCTGCCGTCTCCTTCCTGCTTTCGCCCACCGCGGTTTCCCTACGAACCGCCCCCCCCCTCTGTCTCCATTCCCTTGGGCGCCACCCATAACACGGATGCGTGGCGCTTCCTACTCAGTTCCGTGTCGTTTTCGTGCCACACACGAAAGTGAAGGAAAGATAAGAGGAAATAACAAAAACAAAATGAATACGTACGTAGCTAAGCAATCAAAGAAAAAAACTAGGAAAATACGGAAGGACAGAAAAACAAAGGCTAAAAGCGACCACGGCAAAATAAATAACATAAAATAAACTTATGCGAGGGGCTGTACCATCGCTGTCGTGCCCTCTTGGAGAAGCTGCGACAGGCAATACACCAAGCAAATAAAGACCACTAGAAATAACTAAGGAAAAGCACGGAGCTCGCCATCCACCAAGCCAGGTAGTACTTCTTCCTTATCACAGGGATAAGAACGAGAGTAACAATGAAACTAAAACGAAACGAAGAACACAACGGGGCCCCGTTCGAAAAAGCTACAGAGGTGCGCGGTACGGGTAGTCTAAACGGGACTTACTAGTCAGCTTGGTACCTTGCCACCCTGTCAGCTGTCTCCTTCCTGCTCTCATCAACCGCGGTTTCCTTACGACTACTGTTGTCCCCCCCCTTCCCATTCCCTTGTGCATCACCCGCAAACGGATGCGCGGCGCTGTCTACTCAGTTCCGCCTCGTCTTTGTGCCACCTGACCATGAACCGTTCAGCTGCTTCGAGGACCCCCCTGTACCACTTGCCCATCTTAGTTGCTGCAACGGTCCACATTGCGGTCTCTACTCCAAACACCAACGGGGACTGTGCCGTGGACCCCTCGGTGGCTCGAAACACCTTGAGGTCTTCAGCAAGGAATTTCTGCCAAGTCTTTGGTTGACCGCCCGGTCTGCGTCCCTCCCCACCCGTCATTGTCCCGAACATCACCTGACTGGGTAGTCGCCCCTTGTGTTGCCGTGCCACGGCCCCCGCAAAGAACAGCCGCCGTTTACGGATCGTCGTTTCGATGCTCTCACAACGTGTCTGCTTGAGAGCCTTCGCGTACGAGAGGGTGCTATAGTCGTCACGCTGCCGATGCTGGAAGCCAATGACACGCAGGAGGACTTGGTGGTGTACCGATCGGAGCCTGGCGAAGTGTTGTGCACTGAGAGTCCACGTCACACATCCGTACAGCAGGGTCTCAATCACCTCGGCCTTCAACATGCGTACTTTCAGGCTATGGGCCATTTTAATCGAGCAAATTTTTTCCATAATTTCCAATATTTTTTTCCAAAAAAAAAGGAAAACAAGGAAATATTGGAAATATTGGAAATTCCTCAGAGGGCAAAATGTTTGGAAGGCTTCACGTTCCAATAAATGGGGAAAAAAAATGGAAAAAATGGAAATATAGAAAATTGCGCGAAAAACAATATTGGAAATTTAGGAAATTTAGGAAATTTATGGCTCCGATAAGAATGGCCTTAAGTGGGGCCGTCTTCATGTGGTACAACTCCGGTCCGAACCGTTTGAAGGATACCCGCATGAGACGGACCCGTCGTTCGATTTCGAGTGAGAGGTCAGCGTCTTTGTGGATAATGCCGCCGAGGTATAAGAACTGGCTCGTCTGTCTATACCTCTGACCAGCTGCTTCGATAACGAGCGGCGGAGCAGGGGGTGTCTGGTCCCGTGTTCGTAGAATAATCGTTTCCGCCTTATTTTCCGAAACCGTGAGGCCTGCTGCTTCGAAGACAGTCACGATGACTGTCATCATTTTAGCGAGTCCCTCCGCAGACTTTGAGACAATTCCTGCATCATCAGCGTACAGCATACCCCATACTGCCCTTCGCACGCATGCCAATGGTACCGCTTTTCCGACCACTACACCCTCCTCGAGGTGAACCAAATTTCTCATGATGTCTTTGTCTTCGCTGAAGCGTACGAGAACAACATATTGTAAGGTTCGATTCACAGGAGGGAGGGGTCGTTTGGGAAACACGCGCATAAACCACCCAAGGTTTACAACCAACAGATTCGTCGGACTATGAGCTGCTCCTCGTGGTTTTACAGGTTGCTGTGACGTATTACGTGCTTTTTGACGAGGCGTTCCGTCCTTCCTCCGTTCCTCCGTCTCTCTACGTACCGTCTCGTACCTGATACCTGTTATGTACGAAAAACAGAGTTTCCGCTCAAAATCACCTCTTTGATAGATTCAAGCAATCACGTGCGTCCTCTTTCTGTGTGACATCTGTGACCCGCACAAATAACAATATTCCGCTTGTGTAGGATACAACTCGACCCCCAAATTGGAATTCACTGCATTCCGGGGGAAACTCTCCTCTCGGCGCTTTGCTTCGTGGCGGTTTCTCGCGACGAGGTGTGCCTTTTCATGTTCTTCTTCCACCATGGTCCCCGCCGGCCTCCTCAACTCAGGGGGTGGTCTCGGTCGCGCTATGATGAGTCTTGTTAGTTGCGTCTCCCGCCACTGAAAGCCCGATCACCCCTCAAGGACTGCATGCTGCGTGAACTACGCCTTAATTTTCGATTACGAAGCCCTAACATTTCATGACTTTATCGTGTTTATACTACTGTATACTGTAGATACGTTGTATACCGATGGCACAAAGCTTCCTGCGCGAGCGGCTTTGTTGCCTTACGGCATGTGTCTATTCGCTTATTTTGGGACGCCCCATGTGTCTTGAATCGCCCATAGGCTCCTTCCAAGCTAAGGCGATGATGTCGATTCATGGAGCCCCCTCCTCACTCGGTCTGATATAACGGGCCGGTTAAATCCGCGAGAACCTCCGGTAAGATGCCAACTCTGTTCCCAACAGAATCGGGGATTTTCCTCTTTTCCATTGACGGCAACCCTCAAGCTCCCGCCCCCGTAGAAAGGCGTTCTGGGCATGTTAGTGAGATTGCAGTGTCAGCCGATCATGCGGACATCCCTCCTGGACGAAGGATTGTGCCTTCGCCCCTCACGGTAGCTCGATGGTATGTCCATAAGCCCACTGCGCTCCGTTGTCTGCCCTCCTTCATGGTTTGAGGGACAAACCCGCATCCAGAACGCGTTCTAGGTAGCTTGTTTTCTACCCAAGAGGTTCGGTGGCAATGGGGGCCGCCGCCTGCTTGTCCGCTATGCCAGCGAGGCAGTCCGCAAGGCGGTCCGCGCCTCCGTCCTTCACAAAACCCACCGAGCGCTCAAGGAATACTCTCGGTGCAGATCAGGACGCCCACCCCGGTCACTCCTCACCTTTCAATAATGCTGTGACGTCAGCAATTTTAATAAGAGATCTCCAACGCCGTCGGGGCGCGCCCTTTCGAGAGTAGGTAGCTCACGGCCTTGGCGGAGTTGGTCACGAAGCCGCGAACGTTGCCTATGTCGTCTACCAATAGCTCACGCCCGAGGAATATAATAATATCTCCAATCATGTTGGTCGTGACCCCCATACGGCCGAGGTAGATGTCGTCCAAGTAAGCGACGTCCCTCTGGTGATGGGCCGCCCCCATGTCATGCCCAGGCAAACCGGCCGACAGTTTTCCCCCAGCACGGTGATGCAGGAAGAGCTGCGAGAACTCTCCTGCGGGAACGCGTCCGACTCGTCGGTGATTCTCCACAAGAAGGCGGTCATGCCCCGACCGAACTCCACCCACCCGATGTTGGTGTGGATGGCGATCTACAGGTGCGCGAACTGTTGCCCATCACGTGCGGGACCCAATAGAAAGCTGCGGGAGCTGGTCATGGCGAAGAGCACCTGGGAGGTGTACACACCATCCGAGTGCCCCGGAGGAGCACTTCCGTCATCTACGTCGGTAGCGTTCGCCAGCACTGCGGCTGTCGCGACCGCAGAAACGACAATGTGGTCTTCGGACGGAAATCGGGTCACCAGGGTAGCCGACGTCTCTTCGCTGCCTGCGAGCGCGGCTTTGCCAGAAGGGGGCGGGCTGCGACTTCCATTCCCCCCGCGTTGCCACACGCCGACGACGCACGCTCGAGATTCGCTTCCTCCGAAACCTTTTGGGCGACATACCGCAGCCTTGTGTTACCTCGCCTCGTGTACGCCATCAACCACGAGAGCAGCAGGACTATATCTCCGCTCTGCACCAACGCGAACCTCTGTCTCCCCTTGACAGGGCCATCCAGTGAGTACAGCTCAATCGCTCGCAGGAGCGGGTTGGCAACGCAAGTTCCGGTTCGGCCGCTTTGCCAGGGCGTGGTTGATTGTGTGAAGTGCCGAGCACGTGAACGCTCAGGCGCGCGTTTGTGCCTATCAACTGCGGCTGAACTTTCCCCCCTGTCGCGCAGCGTTGCCGCAGATCATCACGGAAGCGGCATCGAGTGGTGGCCCCATACCCAGGCTCTTCTGGTCCCATCCGTGCCACAGCCCCCGGCTGCTAAAGGTCTGCGTCGCCTGTGACCACCCCTCCCACCCGTGCCGCCCGACTCCGAAGACCAGGGTCTGCTTGGACCGCTGCCTCCAATGCGTCCCGTCTCGTGCCCCGGGCTCCGCAGTTGAGACTGCTGGATAGCGAAGTGTTGCTGCTGCCGCGCCTCTCGAGAGGGCGTCAACGCCTCAACCATACAATGCTCACGGAGAGCTTGATGTTCTTGCCCACATGGAGCATTTTTTTTGCGGTCCGGTGCCCGAGCTGGAGTCACAGAGCAGACCCCGTACGCCACGTCGCCTGGCATCGCCCATAAAGGCGTGTGGGGTCGCGTGCCGTTGTCGGGCCCCCTTCCCCCTGGCGGATCCTCCAGCTGCTGCCGCGCTGCATGGTGTCCTAGTCCCGCCGCCGTTCCTTGTCGCTCCTCTCCCTCGGCGGCTTTGGCATTTTAGATATAACTCAAGATTCGTAACCCCCACTGTCCGATCCTCCGACTGAGGGCCACATTCCTAACGAAAACAATATGAATCACGATTAACTTGTTATTATGATGTTTGCATTGTCCTAAAACGTCAAAAAGTATACCAGGCATGATACACAAAAGACAAGCATGAAAAAAGAGGCTATTAAGACAAAAGTGAAAAATCATACCAGATATAATATACAACAAAACCAAGTGTACAAAATGAAAAATCATACCAGATATAGTATACAACCAGGTATACTACGTACACACAAAAAATGCCCAAGACAAAAGTGAAAGATCATACCAGGTACAGTATACAACAACAGAAATATTCGGGAGAATGTATGTAAAAAAAATGGGTACATGGACATGTGGGTGGGTTCGAACTCGGGACATGGAGGTTCAAAGGCTACAGGGGCTGGGGACCACGGGGACCACTTTTTTTTTCGTCTTGGGGGCCATGCAAATAGCTAGCAAGTGAAAATTCCCTCGAGGGGGAAAATATGCGAAATCAATCCGTGCTCCCAGCTGGGTGAAAATTAATAGTACACCCAGATTGTTATTATATAGGTTTTACTGTGTACTCCTAGTGCACCAAGAACCCTCATCCTACGACCGATACGTGGGAGGACGGTTCGCGCTTCGAGCTCTCGATTTACGGTTCGCGCTTCGCGCTCACGGCCTCCGGCGGCTCCTGCAGAGGGCGGACTATATTTCTGCACCTTGTGGGTGGAAGCAGGGTGCCAAATGGGATCAGATCCGGGTGGGATCAGGTCCGGGTGGGAGCATCACGGTAAAACCCTGCTCCCCCTTCGCACCCTACTCCCACCCGGACCTGATCCCACCCGGATCTGATCCCATTTGGCACCCTACTCCCACCCACAAGGTGCAGAAATATAATCCGCTCTCTGCAGGAGCCGCCGGAGGCCTTGAGTGCGAAGTGTGAACCGTGAATCGATAGCGCGAAGCGCGGACCGTCGAACAGTCATCCCACGTATCGGTTGTGGGATCAGGGTTCTTGGACCACTACGAGTACACATTAAAACCTATTCCTAAGAGTTTACTCTCCGGTAGTCTACCGCGGCTTTAAAATTCTGCTAAAACAAATTGAAATCTGAAATCCAGTCATTTAATGAAATCTGAAATCAAGTCATTCCTAAAAGTTTATTCTTAGGTAATCCACCGCGGCTTTCAAATTCCGCTGATATCATACGTACGTGCCAGGTAGTTGATAAGAAATAGACCAATTTTCAAGTTTGATCGCAAGAAATAGACAAGTTTTGAAGGTTTGGACGAAAACCGTAGTATACGATACGTCTTGCCAGCTATATAGCGCTTTTCTCTACTTCCTAGAGCACCGATCGGCACCCCGGGTACGCCGAACCATGCCAGAGTGTTCTGGTACTACTGGAAACATGTGGAAACGCCGGTAAATACCTGGTATCACATGTATACGAATCGTATTGGTAGTACTTGGAAGGCGTATCTTAGATGGGAACCAGGGGTTCCCAGGTTCATGGCAGAACCAAGTCTTCTGCTCTTTCAGTCTTTCATCGTGGGAAAAGGAATAAAGCTGCTCTTCTTCTATCTCTAAGCAAACAGCACACGTGAGTACCAACGAGTACCTGTTCAATAGGCTGACCTGGCTAGGGGTACCCTGTGTCCTTACCCTAATCATGTCATACCTGGCGTCGTCGGCAGGACTTTGACCTTTGTTCGGTACTCGTTTTTGCGTTAGTTTTTTTTCCTTCGAGTAAGTCTCGCAAGTCGTCTATCAGCTTCTCGGGGTTCGGAAAATCGCCACGATCTCCTACCACCCTAACGCCAACAGTGGGGTGAAACGTGTAAATCACACGATGGCCCAAATGTTGGCCATGGTCGTCAACGAGCTCCAGAACAATTGGGACGAACAGCCCCCCCACGTCGAATTTGCGTACAACAATTCGGTCAGCACCGCCACGGGTTTGGCTCCCAACGAGATCCACATGGGTCGGCTTCCTCGCCTTCCTCTCACGATTGTCGAGCGCGCTGGAGTCGCCGGCCACCAAATTTTGGCCCGCGACCACCTCGCGTACTGCGACCTGGCGATGGACCGCCAGCATCGCGCGTATTATATCGTTCGCGAACACCACGCCCTCATAGTTGCTCGCGTGAACCGGCGCAACTCCGCCGTCTCCGACGCCCTGCGCCCGGTCCCCAAATGCGTCGCTGGTGGCTGGGCGTCGGTGTACAACACGGCAGCCACCATTCGTCAAGGTGCCAAGACTAACACGGATGCCAAGGTCCTCAAGGCCAAGCTGTCGCTGAACTGGACGGGCCCCTACAAAGTCCTTGCAGTTGGCTCCTGCTCCTCCGCGGACACCCCGGACAGATCCCCTCTCGGTGCTAAGCTCCTGACTTCTGACATACCCGGCGCTGATGCTCGCAGGCGCGTGTCGGTACAGCGCTGCAAGCCCTGCGCCAATCCCCACGACCACGGCGGCATGCCGAAGTATTTGCCAGCTGGGTTGACGCAATACGTGCTCAACAACTTCTGCAAAAAGTCCCCCTCTTACCACGTCACCCAGGACGACGTTTCCGCTCATCTCCAACGACTCGAAGTGGAGAAAATTACTGGACACCAGTCGGTTCGGGGCCGAGGTGGGGTCATCGCGGTGATGTACGAGACGCACTGGACGGGTCTGTCTCGCCCGTCCTGGGAACGGGAAATGGACCTCCGGCTCTCTCGCCGGGAAATTTTGCGCTACTGGGCCGGCACCCCGAACCAGCACCGCCAAACCAACCGCCTGTACCGTCGGATGCGAATTGACGCTGGGCAACGGGAGCTTTCTCGGAGTAAAGGCGAACGTTTCCTGGCCGCCGGCTATGGCTGTGTACCGCACGCCGAATGGCTTCGCCGATACAGCATCACCGTGCTTCCCAACGGGGCCCACTTCGGGTACAAGGGCGACGATGGTCTGTGGTGGCTTGGGAAGATCAGCGCGACTACATCGACGGACGGACTTCGTTCGATTTTTGGATGACCCGGGACCAATCAAGCTCCCTCTTTCTCCGGCGCGCTACACGACTTCAACAAGAGCTGTACGCGGTTCTTGGTGCCTTCAAGTACACTTAGGTAGCGTGTTTACACGGGGGGTTAAGCGTAACGTAGATTTATCAAGAGGCGCAGCCGTGGATCGCTGAATTTTTCCATCGCCGCTGCGCTCGATCCTTTTCCCGTTTCGTTTTTGGGGATTGGGGCGGCATTTCTTTGTATTTTGTTCTTATTACGTCTTCCGAGTTTTCGGGTGGGGCTGTTTTTCTTCTCAGTATCCCTTACCACTTTCTGTTTTTTTTTTCTGTAGCGGATTTAGGGGTAGTTCTTGCGTATTTCGTCCTGCCGACCCCCCCGTTTAAGGCCGGGGCTGGTCTGGGTAATCGGGCCACTCACTTGTGGCACAGGACACGCTTTCTGAATGTATTGGGCGGGTTCTCGGGGAGTTTCGGAGCATTTATCTTTCCGGCCTTGTTAGTCCTACCGACCCCCCCGCTCTCGAGCCGGGGGGCAGTTTATGTACAAGGACTGCATGTCAACCTTTCTTTATTTTGACGTCCCTTGCTCGGCTTCGTAGCCTTGCCGTTCAGAGTGATAGTGGGTTTTGAGGAGCCGCATCTTCGACTCATGTTTTAGTTCGTAGAATCGGGGTTTCCACGAATTTCTCTTATTTCTGCATATACGGCTCATCAGAGTGGGCTATTAATAGTGTTATGGTACTGTTGGAATGGTGTGGAAAGGCCAGTAAATACCTGGTATCAGGTATAAGAATTGTATTGGTAGTACTTGGAAGGCGTATCTTAGATGGGAACCAGGGGTTCCCAGGTTCATGGCAGAACTACAAGTCTTCTGCTCTTTCAGCCTTTCATCGTGGGAAAAGGAATAAAGCTGCTCTTCTTCTATCTCTAAGCAAACAGCACACGTGAGTACCAACGAGTACCTTTTCAATAGGCTGACCTGGCTAGGGATACTATGTTTCCTTACCCTAATCATATCACAAGAGCGGGGCCGGTATAGCGGACAAAAAACAAATGCCGGCATCGATGCGGAGCCCTGGTAGCACTATGCCGGCACCCATGTGGAGCCCTTGTATCGGTTCAAGAACAAAAAAAACACACTTTGTTATATTTTGGCTCAAGAATTGTGGAATTAATTTACGCAGTAAAATTATGCCTAGAAGGCACCCACATCGTACAATGGGATACCCTGCTCCCAGACAACTACACACAGAAAACACCCTTCGGGCTAACCCGCTAAGTTTCCGTTTCGGCCCCGTATCGCCGAGAAAAACGGAAACACTGGCCCCACTTTTCTGCTACCATGTTACACTAATATTATACTAAACCTTACTGCTCCCCCCTCCCCCCCCCTCTTGAGCGTTAGGGTGGGGCGGTGGGGAAAAACGATTATACCCCAAAATACCAAACCTATGCTCGCTGCACCTCCCCTTGCGCTCTGCGTGTTGCTCTGCAGTCCGCTTCGCCGCGCACCAGCAAGTGTAACCCTAAGTGTCAAACTTCCAAATCACTTTCCCCCAAAGCCTTCCAATATAATTACAACCCCTCTCCCCTCCCACATTCTTGCCTCTTCAAATTGAACCAACTCCATGTTCGAAATGAAATTGAATTTATTAGTTTTTGGGAATTAGCCAAAAATAGGTATACCTACGCACTTTAAGCCATTTATAGGTACACTGCGTAATGTACACCGGAAACGGCTTCCTGGCCCGCCTGATATTGGGCCTGCGCTCCATTGTACCTGCAAATGGTTCAAAGTGCGTAGGTACACCTATTATTGGCTACTCATTTTATGTATCACCTATTTATGGCTGCAACTGTGCCTATAAATGGCTCGAACGATCACTTTTTGGCAACTGAAATATAGACAGACAGCTACACCAGATGCCGGGACTGTCAACCAGCCGACCGTACCTGTCTTCCTCATATATATTCACCTACGTTTGCTATGGAATGTTGTTCCGGACCGCGCCAACGGCTGTATAACTCAGACCCCCTTAACCGTATGGTATTACTCCGTACACGTATATAATGCCAAAGTTGCTCCTACTATATCCTGCACTACAGTATGTGTATTGTACTTTCAGGATAATTGGATGGCTACACTCGTCATTGCTGTTTCTCCGCATCGCGGTCACACCCATTAAAGGCATGTGGCCCAAACGACTAATATCATATCTGGTTGACAGGTGCGGTCGGCTGTTTGACAGCCCCGGCATCTGGTGTGGCCGTCTGTCTATATTTCAGTTGCCAAAAAGTGATCGTTCGAGCCATTTATAGGTACAGTTGAAGCCAAAAATAGGTGATACGTGGAATGAGTAGCCGATAATAGGTGTACCTACGCACTTCGAGCCATTTGTAGGTACAATGGAGCGCAGGCCCGATATCAGGCGGGCCAGGAAGCCGTTTCCGGTGTACATTACGCAGTGTACCTATAAATGGCTCAAAGGGCGTAGGTATACCTATTTTTGGCTAATGACCTTATTTTTCTCCCGAATTTTGTTTTTGGGAGCTTTGTATCTTGATTTTAGTTGAAAAACGGCTAACTGCCCAGTTTTGGGTCGTTTTCGATTCTGACCGAAGTTCTGGAGATCTAGTTTTCACTTTTTTGGGACTCTTTGAAAAAAACATAATTTTGGTGTGGAAAAAAAGTATCTCGAAATTAGTCTGGGAATTTGTCATCTCAAAGCTTTGAATTAATGAAAAATAGCCGATGGGGGGGGGGAAGGTCTACTCTGCTCCTTCCCCCCCCCGCGTGCATACGCTCCCCTTACGACTAAATATACTGCAACAGGGGGGGGGGGGGGAGGGGCTGCACTGCCCCTTTCCCCCCCCCCGCGTGTTAACTAACGCCTTCCCCGAAACACATAAACGGGAACGCGGTCGACATATCTACCGGTCGCGCTCCGCGACTGGAACGCCTCCCCCCCCTCCCTTTTCTCATGTGCAATCCAGAAGCAACCGCTCATATCGGAATTCTGAAAATTGCTAAACTGTCACCTGGTTCCGTTCTTCCGAACGGCTCGCTCATATCGGGAACCCACTGACCGACCACTCAGTACCGCGTGCTTAAGTGGTCTTCCGTGACAACGGCCCGCTCATATCGGGAACCCACGAAGATTGCCAAACGATTATTTATTGCAAAAGTTCCGTCTCTAACGGCCCAGGTTACCTGGGAAGCCTCTGCTAATCGACCACTACGTAAACGTGCCTTCGAATGGTTTACCGTCTCTAACGGCCCGCTCATATCGGGAACCCACCACGATTGCTAAGGATTAGGATGGCCCGCTCATATCGGACAATTATTGTGGATATTTTGACTTGACTGTAGTATAGGTGTTAGACCCCGGGCCCCGCCGTCGTCGGGGTCAGGGCTGTAGGGGTTGGGTTCGGTCTACGTGTTAAGGCATTAGTCTGTTGGGCCACTGGTAAAAGGGTAACTAATTACCCACCCGATAAGCCTCTTATAACACTCTCCCCCCCTGGAACGGACCGGATCGGGTCGACGCTTGTGACCAATACGCGGTTCCTGTTTATGGGGATCCAGAAGAAGTGTTTTCTTCTTGACTTGATCAAATTCGCTTTTTTTCTATAAAAAATCGTTTTCATGGTGCTCGTGAGATTCGAACTCACGACCACTACAACCCTCGTCCTGCCGACGACGCCATTTGTTAAGGCATATTATAGTTCGTTGGGCTATGTACTGGTAAAAGGTTGACCGAGTAGGGGATCATAGTAAGTAGTTGGACGGAAGAAGGATAGTAAATTATTGATTTTTCCTGCAGTGAGGATGGAAATGAGGGTGAGGGTTTATTGCTTTGGGATTTTGTAGGCCGGTCGTCGCGAAACATATATAATAATATAATAAGGATTACATTTCATCCATACGTTTTCCGAGCCCGACGCCCATTGGTCGAGGGGGCCCCCCAGCCCGCCGTCGACCAATCAGGGGCCGCGGCGCGCGCGGCGGGAGTTACTCCTCGGGGGAACCCCCCAGTTCCGCCGCACCCGGGGACGGTAGGGTCCCATCCCCGGTTCGGAAACCCCTCCGTATATCTACAACTCCAACCAGTCGGGGACGAAATAATGATCCCCCGGCTCGAAACCGCCACGCACGGTGTGGAAACCCCAGCCCCACCGACTAAGGCAAGCAACATATGAGTACGCCCCCCCACCCCCCCCCCACCGTCCGATCGCTGATTGGCTGGGGCTCGAAAATAAAGCCAGCGCCACCCGGGGACGATGCGGCCCCATCCCCGGTTCGGAAATCCCTCCATACATCTACAGCTCCAACAGCCCGGGGACGAAAACCGAGGTCCCCCGGGTCGACACCGCCTGGCATGGTGTGGAAACCCCAGCCACGCCGGCCAATCGCTGATTGGCTGGGGCTCGTGTACAAAGCCAGAGCCACCCGGGGACGACAGAGTATCATCCCCGGATCGGAAATCCCACCATAAATCCACAAACTCTAACCCGGGGACGATTGGTCCCGATCCCCGGTTTGGAAATGCCTCCGTATCTCTATAACTCCGACCACCCGGGGACGAAAATAATGATCCCCCGGCTCGAAACCGCCCCGCACGGTGTGGAAACCCCAGCCCGGGCTCGAAATATATTTTTGAGCCCCAGCCAATCAGCGATTGGTCGGTCGGGCTGGGGTTTCCACACCGTGCGGGGCGATTTCGACCCGGGGGATCGCTTTTTTCTTTTTTCTCTCCGGTTGGTCGGAGTTGTAGATTACGGAGGCATTTCCTATCCGGGGATGGGGACCAATCGTCCCCGGGTGAGGACTTGTGGATTTATGTCGGGATTTCCGATCCGGGGATGATACGCTATCGTCCCCGGGTGGCTCTGGCTTTGTTTCGAGCCCCAGCCAATCAGCGATCGGCCGTCGTGGCTGGGGTTTCCACACCGTGAGCGGCGGTGTTGACCCGGGAAATCTCGGTTTTCGTCCCCGGGCTGTTGGAGTTGGAGATGTATGGAGGGATTTATGATCCGGGGATGGGTCTTTATCGTCCTCGGGTGGCGCTGGCTTTATTTTCGAGCCCCAGCCAATCAGTGATCGGCCGATGTGGCTGGGGTTTCCAAACCGTGCGCGGCGGTGTCGACCCGGGGAACCTCGGTTTTCGTCCCCGCGTTGTTGGATTTGTACACATATGGAGGCATTCCCGATCCGGGGATGGGGCCGTATCGTCCCCGGGTGAGGGGTTGTGGATTCATGACGGGATTTCCGATCCGGGGATGATACTCTGTCGTCCCCGGGTGGCTCTGGCTTTTTATACGAGCCCCAGCCAATCAGCGATCGGCGGGTGTGGTTGGGGTTTCCACACCATACGAGGCGGGGTCGACCCGGGGGACCTCGGTTTTCATCCCCGGGCTGTTGGAGTTGTAGATGTACGGAGGTATTTCCCAAGGCTTATCACGGTACTCGATAATCGAGACGGGACGGGACGGTACTGTTTTTACTTGTTTGGCGGGGAAAAAAATGAAGACGGAACGGGACGGGACGGTAAAATGACGACCAAACAGGTTTTTGAGACGGGACGGGACGGGACGGTTGGTGTACAATTTCTCAACGGGACGGGACGGTAATTTCAACGGGGTAGATTTTCACGACGGGACGGGACGGGACGGGACGGGACGGGACGGGACGGGACGGGACGGGACGGGACGGGACGGGACGGGACGGGACGGGACGGGACGGGACGGGACGGGACGGGACGGGACGGGACGGGACGGGACGGGACGGGACGGGACGGGACGGGACGGGACGGGACGGGACGGGACGGGACGGGACGGGACGGGACGGGACGGGAAATATAATTTTTCACGACAGGACGGGAGGGACGTACCATGGGACCGAGTTTTCCTGTCCCAAATGTTAGTTGTATACTACTGTATATACCTGGTACCAATTTATTGCAATCTAATACACAACGTATAGAAGTAGTGGTAATGCGGCACTGAATAATTATTGGATCAAAACAGTTCCTCCAGAGGAACAACGAAAAGAAACACTGGTACGAATCGTACATACGTACCGGTACGTGAATAGAAATTCATCTTGAAATTCGTATCCCCATATAATAAGATTTGGCGGGAAATTCGTATCCCCATAATAAAAACTATACTTAATTTTATTTAATATTTTGATATTTTGATGTTTCATATTCGTTATTTCGTAAATTCGTAAATTCGTATAACTTTAATTTAATTTTAATGTACAATACCAATGTGAAAAACAAATTTTGTAAATTCGTAGATCCTTGGTGGGAATGACGGGAAGAGACAACGGGCAGGTGTGAATCTTGGCGGGACAAGTTTTGTCGGCGGGACGGGACGAAAAAGACAACGGTGCATGACGGGACGGGACGGTAAATTACATTATCTCGACGGGACGGGACGGTAATTTTCAACGGGAGCGATTTTCTTGACGGGACGGGACGGTAAAGTTCAACGGGGCAGATTTCGATGACGGGACGGGACGGTAAAGTTCAACGGTTGGAGATTTGTTGACGGGACGGGACGGGACGGGATTTGGCGGGACGACGGGAACAGTTTAACGACGGTTTAACCGTCCCGTACCGCCGTTACCGTCGTTACCGTCCCGCCAAAATACCGTGATAAGCCTTGATTATTTTCGTCCCCGGGGGGTCGGAGTTGTAGAGATACGGAGGCATTTCCGAACCGGGGATGGGGACCAATCGTCCCCGGGTGAGGAGTTGTGGATGCATGGCGAGATTTCCAATCCCGAGATGATACTCTGTCGTCCCCGGGTGTCTATGGCGTTGTATACGAACCCCAGCCAATCAGCGATCGACCGATGTGGTTGGGGTTTCCACACCATGCCAGGCGGTGTCGACCTGGGACCTCGGTTTTCGTTCCCGGGCTGTTGGAGTTGTAGATATATGGAGGGATTTCTGATCGGGGATGGGTCTTTATCGTCCCCGGGTGGCGCTGGCTTTATTTTCGAGCCCCAGCCAATCAGCGATCGGCCCGTCGGGCTGGGGTTTCCACACCGTGCGGGGCGGTTTCGACCCGGGGGATCGTTTTTTATCGTCCCCGGGTGGTCGGAGTTGTAGAGTTACGGAGGCATTTCCGAACCGGGGATGGGGACTAATCGTCCCCGGGTGAGGGGTTGTGGATTTATGTCGGGATTTCCGATCCGCGAATGATACTCTGTCGTCCCCGGGTGGCTCTGGCTTTGTATACGAGCCCCAGCCAATCAGCGATCGGCCGGTGTGGCTGGGGTTTCCAAACCGTGCGCGGCGGTGTCGACCCGGGGGACCTCGATTTTCGTCCCCGCGTTGTTGGAGTTGTATATGTATGGAGGGTTTTCCAATCCAGGGATGGGGCCGTATCGTCCCCGGGTGGCGCTGGCTATATTTTTGAGCCCCAGCCAATCAGCGATTGGTCGGTCGGGCTGGGGTTTCCACACCGTGCGGGGCGATTTCGACCCGGGGGATCGCTTTTTTCTCTCCGGTTGGTCGGAGTTGTAGATTACGGAGGCATTTCCTATCCGGGGATGGGGACCAATCGTCCCCGGGTGAGGACTTGTGGATTTATGTCGGGATTTCCGATCCGGGGATGATACGCTATCGTCCCCGGGTGGCTCTGGCTTTGTTTCGAGCCCCAGCCAATCAGCGATCGGCCGTCGTGGCTGGGGTTTCCACACCGTGAGCGGCGGTGTTGACCCGGGAAATCTCGGTTTTCGTCCCCGGGCTGTTGGAGTTGGAGATGTATGGAGGGATTTATGATCCGGGGATGGGTCTTTATCGTCCTCGGGTGGCGCTGGCTTTATTTTCGAGCCCCAGCCAATCAGTGATCGGCCGATGTGGCTGGGGTTTCCAAACCGTGCGCGGCGGTGTCGACCCGGGGAACCTCGGTTTTCGTCCCCGCGTTGTTGGATTTGTACACATATGGAGGCATTCCCGATCCGGGGATGGGGCCGTATCGTCCCCGGGTGAGGGGTTGTGGATTCATGACGGGATTTCCGATCCGGGGATGATACTCTGTCGTCCCCGGGTGGCTCTGGCTTTTTATACGAGCCCCAGCCAATCAGCGATCGGCGGGTGTGGTTGGGGTTTCCACACCATACGAGGCGGGGTTGACCCGGGGGACCTCGGTTTTCATCCCCGGGCTGTTGGAGTTGTAGATGTACGGAGGTATTTCCGAACCGGGGATGGGTCTCTATCGTCCCCGGGTGGCGCTGGCTATATTTCCAAAAATAAAGCAAGCGCCATCCGGGGACGATACGGCCCCATTTCCCGGATCGGAAATCCCTCCATACATGTACAACTCTAACAACGCGGGGACGAAAACCGAGGTCCCCCGGGTCGACATCGCCGCGCACGGTTTGGAAACCCCAGCCACATCGGCCGATCACTGATTGGCTGGGGCTCAAAAATAAAGCTAGCGCCACCCGGGGACGATGAAGACCCATCCCCGGATCATAAATCCCTCCATACATTTCCAACTCCAACAGCCCGGGGACGAAAATCGAGATCTCCCGGGTCGACACCGCTGCGCACGGTGTGGAAACCCCAGCCACGACGGCCGATCGCTGATTAGCTGGGGCTCGAAACAAAGCCAGAGCCACCCGGGGACGATAGCGTATCATCCCCGGATCGGAAATCCCGACATATATCCAAAATTGCTCACCCGGGGACGATTGGTCCCCATCCCCGGTTTAGAAATGCCTCCGTATATCTACAACTCCGACCACCCGGGGACGAAAATAATGATCCCCCGGGTCAAAACCGTCCCGCACAGTGTGGAAACCCCAGCCGCCGATTTTCTGGGGCTCGAACATAAAGCCAGGGCCACCCGGGGACGATAAGACCCCGTCCCCGGTTCGGTAATCCTTCCTTACGTGTACAACTCTAACAACGCGGGGATGAAAGTCGAGATTCTCCCAGGTCGACACCGCCGCACACGGTGTGGAAACCCCAGCCACACCGGTCGATCGCTGATTGGCTGGGGTTCGTATACAACGCCATAGACACCCGGCGACGACAGAGTATCATCTCGGGATTGGAAATGTCGCCATGCATCCACAACTCCTCACCCGGGGACGATTGGTCTCCATCCCCGGTTTGGAAATGCCTCCGTATACCAACAACTCCGACCACCCGGGGACGAAAAAATGACCCCCCAGGTGGAAACCGCCCCGCACGGTGTGGAAGCCCCAGCCCGACCGGCCGATCGCTGATTGGCTGGCGCTCGAAAATAAAGCCAGCACCACCCAGGCATGATACGGCCCCAGCGTTTCGCGGTGTGGAAACCCAAATACCACTGGCTCGTAGCTGAGTGACTTTGTGAGCTGACGTTCGTGAAGCCAGCGTGTCCACCAATGGGAGCAAAGGGGTTCAGCAAGTTCGTTAAACCCGATCTATTAAACCTATTTGTCCAGGAGCGGTTGTCATTCCACATGGATCGCCATCTACAGCCGTCGCTTGGCGCAGCCCAATGAGAAACAAAAAAGGCGCGCGAAGCGCGCCGATTTTTGCGCTTGTATAATAGGCATATGGGTTTCATCCCTGCGTTTTCCGAGCCCGGCGCCCATTGGTCGAGGGGGGCCCCCAGGCCGACCTTGGCCAATCAGGGGCCGCGGCGCGCGCGGCGTGAGTTACCCCTTGGGGGAACCCTCCAGTCCCGCCGCACCCGGGGACGATAGGGCCCCATCCTCGGTTCGGGAATCCCTCCGTATCTGTACAGTTCCAACCAGCTGGGGACGAAAAAAACGATCCCCCGGCTCGAAACCGCCACGCACGGTGTGGAAACCCCAGCCCCACCGTCCGATCGCTGATTGGCTGGGGCTCGAAAATAAAGCCAGCGCCACCCGGGGGCGATACAGCCCCATCCCCGGTTCGGAAATCCCTCCATACATCTACAACTCCAACAGCCCGGGGACGAAAACCGAGGTCCCCCGGGTCGACACCGCCTCGCATGGTGTGGAAACCCCAGCCACACCGGCCGATCACTTATTGGCTGGGGCTCGTATACAAAGCCAGAGCCACCCGGGGACGACAGAGTATCATTCGCGGATCGGAAATCCCGACATAAATCCACAACCCCTCACCCGGGGACGATTAGTCCCCATCCCCGGTTCGGAAATGCCTCCGTAACTCTACAACTCCGACCACCCGGGGACGATAAAAAACGATCCCCCGGGTCGAAACCGCCCCGCACGGTGTGGAAACCCCAGCCCGACGGGCCGATCGCTGATTGGCTGGGGCTCGAAAATAAAGCCAGCGCCACCCGGGGACGATAAAGACCCATCCCCGATCAGAAATCCCTCCATATATCTACAACTCCAACAGCCCGGGAACGAAAACCGAGGTCCCAGGTCGACACCGCCTGGCATGGTGTGGAAACCCCAACCACATCGGTCGATCGCTGATTGGCTGGGGTTCGTATACAACGCCATAGACACCCGGGGACGACAGAGTATCATCTCGGGATTGGAAATCTCGCCATGCATCCACAACTCCTCACCCGGGGACGATTGGTCCCCATCCCCGGTTCGGAAATGCCTCCGTATCTCTACAACTCCGACCCCCCGGGGACGAAAATAATGATCACCAACAACTCCGACCACCCGGGGACGAAAAAATGACCCCCCAGGTGGAAACCGCCCCGCACGGTGTGGAAGCCCCAGCCCGACCGGCCGATCGCTGATTGGCTGGCGCTCGAAAATAAAGCCAGCACCACCCAGGCATGATACGGCCCCAGCGTTTCGCGGTGTGGAAACCCAAATACCACTGGCTCGTAGCTGAGTGACTTTGTGAGCTGACGTTCGTGAAGCCAGCGTGTCCACCAATGGGAGCAAAGGGGTTCAGCAAGTTCGTTAAACCCGATCTATTAAACCTATTTGTCCAGGAGCGGTTGTCATTCCACATGGATCGCCATCTACAGCCGTCGCTTGGCGCAGCCCAATGAGAAACAAAAAAGGCGCGCGAAGCGCGCCGATTTTTGCGCTTGTATAATAGGCATATGGGTTTCATCCCTGCGTTTTCCGAGCCCGGCGCCCATTGGTCGAGGGGGGCCCCCAGGCCGACCTTGGCCAATCAGGGGCCGCGGCGCGCGCGGCGGGAGTGACCCCTCGGAGGAACCCCCCAGTCCCGCCGCACCCGGGGACGATAGGGCCCCATCTCCGGTTCGGAAATCCCTCCGTATCGCTACAACTTCTATCACGCGGGGACGAAAATAATGATCCCTCGGCTCGAAACCGCCACGCACAGTGTGGAAACCCCAGCCCCACCGTTCGATCGCTGATTGGCTGGGGCTCGAAAATAAAGCCAGCGCCACCCGGGGACGATACGACCCCATCCCCTGTTCGGAAATTCCTCCATACATGTGCAACTCCAACAACCCGGGGACGAAAACCGATGTCCCTCGGGTCGACACCCCCTCGCATGACGTGGAAACCCCAGCCACACCGGCCGACCGGCCGATCGCTGATTGGCTGGGGCTCGTATAAAAAGCCAGAGCCACCCGGGGGCGACAGAGTATCATCCCCGGATCGGAAATCCCACCATAAATCCACAAGCCTACACCCGGGGACGACTAGTCCCCATCCCCGGTTCGGAAATGCCTCCGTAACTTACAACTCCAACCACCCGGGGACGAAAAAAACGATCCCCCGGCTCGAAACCGCCCCGCACGGTGTGGAAACTCCAGCCCGACCGGACGATCGCTGATTGGCTGGGGCTCAAAACTATAGCCAGCGCCACCCGGGGACGATAAGGCCCCGTCCCCGGTTCGGGAATCCTTCCCTCCATGTACAACTCCAAGAACGCGGGGACGAAAGTCGAGGTTCTCCAGGTCGACACCGCCGCGCACGGTGTGGAAACCCCAGCCACATAGGCCGATCGCTGATTGGCTCGGGTTGGTATACAACGCCATAGACACCCGGGGACGATAGCGCATCATCCCCGGATCGGAAATCCCTACATAAATCCACAGTTCTCACCCGGGGACGATTGGTCCCCATCCCCCGTTTTGAAATGCCTCCGTATATCTACAACTCCGACCAACCGGGGACGAGAAAAGTGACCCCCCGGGTCGAAACCGCCCCGCACGGTGTGGAAACCCCAGCCCGACCGACCGATCGCTGATTGGCTGGGGCTCAAAAGTAAAGCCAGCGCCACCCGGGGACGATACGGCCCCATCCCCGGATCGGAAATCCCTCCATACTCCTACAACGCGGGGACAAAAACCGAGGTCCCCCGGGTCGACACCGCCGCGCACGGTTTGGAAACCCCAACCACACCGGCCGATCGCTGATTGGCTGGGGCTTGAAATAAAGCCAGCGCCACCCGGGTCCGATATAGTCATATCCCCCGATCGGAAATCGCACCATGCAACCTCAACTTATCACCCGGGGACGATAGGTCTCCATCCCCGGTTCGGAAATCCCTCCGTATCTTTACAACTCCGACCACCCGGGGACGAAGATAATGATCCCCCGGGTCAAAAACGCCCCGCACGGTGTGGAAACCCCAGCCCGACCGGCCGATCGCCGATATTCTGGGGCTCGAAAATAAAGCCAGGGCTACCCGGGGACTATAAGGCCCCGTCCACGGTTCGGGAATCCTTCCCTACATGTACAACTCCAACAACGCGGGGACGAAAGTCGAGATTCTCCAGGTCGACACCGCCGCGCACGGTGTGGAAACCCCAGCCACATCGGCCGATCGCTGATTGGATCGGGTTGGTATACAACGCCATAGACACCCGGGGACGACAGTGTATCATCTCGGGATTGGAAATCTTGCCATGCATCCACAACTCACCCGGGGACGATTGGTCCCCATCCCCGGTTTGGAAATGCCTCCGTATACCTACAACTCCGACCACCAGGAGACGAAAAAAACGATCCCCCAGGTGGAAACCGCCCCGGACGGTGTGGAAACCCCAGCCCGACCGGCCGATTGCTGATTGGCTGGCGCTCGAAAATAAAGCCAGCACCACCGAGGGATGATACGGCCTCATCCCCGGTTCGCGTTTCGCGGTGTGGAAACCCAAATATCACTGGCTCGTAGCTGATTGGCTTTGTGGGCTGACGTTCGTGAAGCCAGCGTGTCCACCGATGGGAGCAAATAGGTCCAGCAAGTTCGTTAAACCCGATCTATTAAACCTATTTGTCTAGGAGCGGTTGTCATTCCACATGGATCGCTATCTACAGCCTTCGCTTGGCGCAGCCCAATAAGAAAAAATAAGGCGCGCGAAGCGCGCCGATGTTTGCGCTTGTATATATGGTTGGTGGGGCCGAAGATGCCGTTGATACAAAATCGTAGTACGGATGGCCCTCACGCGCCGCCCGGGTGCGCGGATACCCGGGCCCTCCTACCTGTGTGCTTGCGAGTGGGTGTCCTCGCGGGTCGTGCGCGCACGCGCTCTGGACTGACGTGTGTATGTATTGTTTTTTTGCCTCTTCCATGTATTCCTTTCCTGTTCGACATTTTATTTATGCGTCTGGATTTCCTTGTTTATTTTAAGTTCCGTTTACGGGTATTTTCCTTTGACGTGGGCGTGCCCCCCAGGAAACACCCATAGGTACGAGTATGGTAAATAAATAGGCCGAACGTCGACAGGAATAGAATACAGTCAGATAGCAAGCAAATACAGTAGAGTAGAATAAACCGGAGGGACGTACCGTAACCGTCGCGAGAATAACGTAAATACCTGGCAGTAAATAGTGTCACAATAGACACGGTACCCTACACGAAGAAACGGAAGCGAAAAAGAGATACATACATAAACACGCAAGTACCTAGATACATAAAATAAATTGGTCACTACCTACATGAATAGATAATATAACCTGAAGAGAAGGCAACAAGATACAATTATTGACCGCGAAGAACGCGGATACCGAATGGAAGAAAGGTGGTGAATAAGGTATGTGTTATACGAGATCAAGACAGTATACCGATCACCTAACGGACTGACAGAGCAGGAACCAGCACGCACGATCACATCATCATAGAGTAGGGACATAACGTAAATGCCCTGCGATGCCTTGGATCACCCCGCCGTAGTTACGGGTACTTCGTCATTTCATTATTGCCGCCGTTACACCCCCACGGTGCACCCGAATCGTCTGCTCTCTAATAGGGTCCCTCGCCCCCGTCTTCTGCCCTGCTCCCGCTACGTGTGGGGCTACCTGGCCTTAATGTGTTGCTGGCCGCGCGCCCCCCGTCGCTACTCTCTCATCGCGTAGCGTTTCATGTGCCGATAGTCGGCGGCGCCCGTTATCTCTTAGCTATCGTTACCGGTGATCGTGACTCTCGCTGCCCCGATGACCGCCTCTCGTCACTCGTGTATCAACGTGCCATATTTATTACGCTAAAGTGCTGCGAGTATTTCTTACGCAAAAGTACCGCGGCCCGCCTTTACCCGCCGCTATCGTTCCCCCTCTTCATGACCCTCGCCGCCACGCTAAACGACCCCCCCCGTCGCTACTGGATCGTCGTGAGACATTTCATGCGCATATCGTCTGTCTCTTCCCCCTGCCAACCCATCGCCACCAAAACAAAAAAAAAAGAAGAAGGGAGAAACAAAGAAAAGGAAATATAAAATACAATACTATACTAGACGTGCAGCCCGCCGGCACCGTCCCTGTCAGCCACGCTCCTCCGCCCCCCCCGACCACGGCTGCTCTACACCACCGGCCCGAATGGGTTGGTGCACGCGGCCTGCCGGTGGCCCGCTAGTTTGCAGTGCAGGCACACTTGCCACGCGCACGGGAGGTGGGAATGGAACTGGTCGCACCCCGCACCGAGGCGCTTGCGACAGAGCTCTTCGACTTAGGATGCCCCGGCGTATTCAGCTGTCGGGTCTAAACCTCAGTATACTGTGCTGCCCGCTTCGCACGGATGGCTGCGATGTCGGCGGGCGCAAGTACCGCTGCTCCCGCCTACCCCTGGTACACCGCCCCCCCCGCCTCCGGTGCGGGTCAGCTGCGGCCCGTAGTGGCCCTGGGCCGCCCCTGCTCTCGTCTGGGGTTCCCTCCGCGCTCCCACGGCTCTTGCGTGGGCGTACGGCGCCGGAGCCGCGTGTCCGAACCGCGCGCCGAAGGTTGCTTGCGAGGCTTGCTTGCGCCGCGTTTCCCCTCCCGCAGGGCCCCCCGGACCCCCGAGTACGGTCCCAGCGGGGAACCCGAACCTGGCCGCGGCCTGTCCCCCGAACCCGGGCCCGGCCGGGTTCGTGAAGTGGTTTTTGGTGAGCGCATGCACTTTCCGTAGATCTGCGCAGTCCGCCTCGTGCACTCCTTGGGACACCCCCCGCACGGAAGGGACAACCTTGGAGAGCACGCCGAGGACAATCCGCGCGTCCCCACACGCCTCCATCATGCGCCCCCCCCGCGCGATGGTGTCGCTGAGAATCTTCCTCGAGTCAAGGAGTTCCAGACGCGTGGCCATTTCCATGGCCACCTGTAGGGTCGCCAGGAGGCCAAACCAGTGGTTGTCTCCGCCCGCGTTCCGCATCCCCTCGAGCACCGGGTCCAGCCTGAGGCGCAACTGTGGCCGTCGGTACGCAAATCGCGGCGGCGGGGAAAATCGGATCGGGACGCGACCGGTGGGTCGTGTCAGCACGGTTTCTTTCGTCGATCGCTCATGTCGTGGTAGTCGTGCGGGATTGAACCGTCCTCGCTACGCTTTCCGTAGGCAGCAGCGTACGTACGGTTCTAATTTACAAAGGGCAGCGGCCAAAAAAAGGTATACCTGGTCCGTTTGCGGCCAAAAACAGGTACATACTTAAAATCAAGTAAAAAACGCACTCCACGTGCCCTGCCATTGGTCCAAAACTCGTTGTACCGGTTTTTGCCTCTTTAAAACCCAGGTATACCTGATTTTGTCTACTCTGCTTGACTTTCACCTTTTTTTTGTCGTTTTTAAGCCAATCAGAGGCCCTTCATAGTTCCACCCTATGCCCCCTATACAAATGCCGACGTACGCGGAGACCCCCTTCTCCCTTCGCACCTCGCACTACACGCCACTCGAGCGACACACATATATCTGCCTGCACACCTCCGCCGAAATAATACGAGATAGAAGGCTCCCCTTCGGGATTGTGGTTGACTTGGAATACCAGGGGTGTCGCAAGCTGAGAAGGGAGAATACAGCAGCAGGCGTTCGTTCCTCGTACTAGTAATAGCAGCTACTCATATACGTAGCCACCGAGCGAGCACGAAGAACATGAAAAAACTCTACTTTGCGTTGCAAGGAACGGCAGGTTCGTGGGGTGCGTTTTAAACTTGATTTTAGTATATACCTTTTTTTGGCCCCGAACGGACCAAGTGTACCTGTTTTTGGCCGCTGCCCTTATTTTAATGTATTTATTTACTCATATTCCGTGCGTGTTTTATGCCGCATGGTCTAAGGGCGCACCGTGCGCGGTCGCGCACGGTAGGCGTACTGCCCCGCCGTGTGCAAACGCGTGCCAGGGTTGCAACTCTATTTCTGTGATCGGGGTTGTAACTCTGAAATGACCGAGTGTACGCGCTACTCGTATATATTCTGTAGTACTGCCCCTCTGCCCCATTGTGAGTACGACCGATGGAATGGTAGATACTCGACTTCGAACGCTGCTGGATATGTGATGAGCGAGCTTGTTCTCACATTTCCTACGTACTGTTACCGCAGTATATCTATCATGCACCTAGGAGCTCACAGTGTTAAGGACGTCGACTCCTATGCTGCTGGGGTATATATATATCACGCGCGAGCAAGGAACTCCAGGAGGTACTCAAGGTCTGTACCTGGGGAACTGTACGATAGGGGTGTTGTTGAGTGCCGTCAAAGCGAGGCAGCGCGGGATACGTACACACCGAACCAAACGGCCTGCGATACCACCGATACCGAACCCCAAAAACCTCAAGTTATCACACACCTCGCGCGGGACCGTGGATGACTGCACGAGCTCCACCAGCTTCTGGTTCTCGCCCCGCTGCACGACCTCCCCGGCTGCCGTCCTCTGTGCCACCGTCTGGCTGGTCTTCGAGAGACTCGACCCGTCGGGATGGATCACTCTCGTCAGGCCCAGCACGCGAGGCTGCCCACGAACCCCCGGCTTGGTGCATGGGAGCTCCGCACCGGTCGAGCGGGGTCGCGCCCAGCGCCATCCCTGCCTCCGACATAACTCTGTCGTTTTCTAACCCCTTCTACTTTGTCGTGCTGTAGTCAAGGTGCGCTGTCGCTCGCGGAGTGGGCTTTAACCACTTTCTTTCAACACAACAATAGAGGCTTTCCCGAAAAGGAGTCCACCATGCTGGTGTACCCTCTTTTTTCTGGATTCCAGATTACTCCGTGAATCTTTGATTTTATAATTGGCGCGAAATATTTTGAGTTGACTCGAGTTTCCTGCGTTAATCTTTGTTATTTAGAACTGACAAGCACATAAAGGGGTTTTGTTCTATTTGTCACGAAATATAAGCACCATTTGGATTATATATTAATGTGCAAACGATGATTATATACGTATATATTAGGGACAGTAGTAGATTTATCACAAGATTTTCGATTCTTCTGAATGTATCATGGGGTGTTGACCCAGATCCCAGATGCAGCGCTGCGGCACGCAATCGAAAAGGGAGGGACGGAAGAAGGCAAGGTTGTGACGGTCGAACGGAGCCTAGGCGTGCGGCGCGCAATCGGGAAGGCAGCGACTGAAGAAAGCATGGCCGAAGGGACCCACGAGTCTCAACAGCAAGCACGATAAATATTTATTTAGTAGCGAGTACAGGACCGAGTCGTCTCCGCGGAGCAACAACAGCACCAAAAATATATTCCTCAGCGACGAGTGGAACCGAGGTATCTCCGAAAGATATGCCCAGTTCGAGGTCGACGCGCTCGACGGCGGCGCGCGACCCGAGAGTGCGCGCGCGGGAAATAGGCGGGGCGGAGGCTGAGGAACGCGACCCTCGAGAAGAGCAGGCGAGAAGCCGATCGCGAGGGTGCCGAACGGACTTCGAGCGGAATCCGGTCTAAAGCGAAAACGATCTGAGGATCTCCAAAGTCACGACGGCGAGCCTTCATAATGATATATATATGTATATATATCATTTTTCCCCCCCCATCTTAACTCAGACACGGGGTCACTAAGTAGGCTCTTCTTCTCCCTCCCCACTACGGCATGTGCCTTGCAGTTTCATCGCGACAAACTTTCAGCACTTTCTTCCCTCGTCGACTCGCGTCGAATTCCGCCTACCCACGCTACGAAGGCGCTCTCAGCAATTTATTTATTTTTCCATCCCATTTATTATATTCGCACTTCTTTCTCCCTCCTTAGTCGTATCTCAGATCCGGGGTCACAAAGTAGGCTCCTCTCCCTCCTCCCCCACTACGGTTCTTGCCTCGGTTTTTATCGCGTAGAGGGTTCAGCCTTCCCAACGCTCGTCGATTTTCATCGAATTTTGCTAACTCACGCTCTCGCGCTTTCCGCTATAGTCAAGGTGTTGCGAGAAAAAGTCCCTACGAGCATGCATTCGAGGGGGCTCGAACTCACGATTTCGACTCTAACAAGCTTCGTGGTTACCTGCTAGCCCACCGGGGCGGCCGGCTTATTGGTTCCTTTTAAATTTTGCAAATAAAGTCATAATCTCACCACGGTGGGGTTTGAACTCGAGTACCAACGCTATTAATAGTAGCATTTAAAGCTGACCACTAGACTACCGGAGTGACCGGCTATAGACGTTACCGGCTGTTCGGGTGTTCGGTGTACGTCCCAAATAAAAATGCATTATTAGTTTTCGACCAACCACAGCAGTCAAGTAAATTCACAGCAGCCAACACCCAACTTAGAAGTCTGAAGCATCCCAGCAGATGGAAGTGAGAGAACAATTAAAAATCCAAAAGTATTGGGATATAACACTACTGCTGTGCAACTGAACAAGCAAGAACACAGCAGCAGCAATAGCAGCAGCAGCAGCAGCAGCACTCGGAAGTTGGCGGTGACGTTGCCGATGAACTCATATGTTTCCTTGAGCTTCAGCTGCTCGGAGTTGAGCCGCTCGCGGGGGTGCATCCGCTGATCCTCCCGCCGAGTATAGAAGTTGCCCTCCAAACCCCTACCAAGTACCTGATACAGATTAACCGAGACAGGCTTCCTGGCTAGCCTTTGTCTCAGCCGATGGGGTAATTTAGCCTCATCAGCGCACTGAGCAATAGCCACGTCGAGGGCGCGGGCGACGCCGTCGTACCGTCGGTCCAGCGAACGATAGTCGCGGCGCTTGGCAGCGTTCTCGGCGCAACTTGCCCCTCCCAACTCCTGCAAACGTACCCAGCGAACGAAGAACTCCTCGTTTGATGTTTTTAGAGCTCCCAGTTTATTTTGTTTTCGTCTTTTTTTTTGCAACTACTGTTTTTTGGGCGCGTGCATTCTTCACATGCGTGGACGATTACGGAGGGTTTCTTGCTGGCTGCGCTAAAACCAGACGCACTTTTTATGTGCTACACTTATTTGTATCCATCGAAACACGTTGTCATGCTGTCGAAAACATTCGAACATATTGAACATCCCCCATTTCCGTATTGGCCTATAGAGGT
The DNA here is from genome assembly GCA_008828725.1 of Saccharina japonica. Classification (NCBI taxonomy): domain Eukaryota; class Phaeophyceae; order Laminariales; family Laminariaceae; genus Saccharina; species Saccharina japonica. The sequence continues at coordinate 314,539 of MEHQ01001240.1, forward strand.
ACAATAATAGGCAAGCCGGGGCCGCACAAAGGCGACTGCGTTTGCCAAGGGGTGTACTTCAACAGTAAATATACCTTCATTCGAACTAGTAACAAGAACGATTGATGGTAAGTACTGCTGTATGAAGAACACCTCGGGCGGCAGGTGTACAACGAATAGCAGCAGCAACAACAGCAGAATATTTACGTCTTAATTATTTTCGGTACAGGAATGCTATACTGTACAAGGTTCCCCTCCGGGACGTGCCTAGGGGAGTGGCGCAAGCACGAATCGAAAACCTACCATAGTAAATAGGACCTACGACTTACACAAAAACCTATATATTCACCAATTTTTACTAACAATATTTGGCCCTATTTACTATGGTCGCCCGTAATACAACAGCATGCGATATTGTATCATACGCATATCATATCATATATTAATAGTACATAAATACGACACTATTAAATATCTGCGTATTAGTGTACCTAAATGTAGACCCTTTTAGAACTGCACGTGTGTTTATTGTGATAAAAACATACTCGGAAATAGGGTGGAACCGTTACTATTGACTCGATCGCTTTTAGAGGTTGCTTAACTGATCCCGCCAAACATTTTTATCATATTTTTCAATATTTAATTGTTGTGGCGCTCGAGGTGCGGAAGGTCTCTCCCGCACAAAACCGAGGACTCCCGACAAAAAAAAGTTTGAAAGCACTCCACACGCACCGTGCACCGCTAACCCCTATAACCCGCTGTTCAAAGAACGATAGATATCGCTCTGGTGTATTGTTGGCCGGAAATTTCATCATAAATTCGCTTCGCTATATATGTATAAGCCAGTGGTATGTATATGCAACGCCTTACCCTGTCGAATGTGGACCTGCTGCGCTCCCGGTTGCCTACGAACATCGCAATTACATGCATGCATGTACCACACAGCAGCGGAGACCCCTAGCTCTACAGATCGCAGGGTCAGATAAAAGAAGCAACAACTATAGCAATAAAGCGCGGAAAAACTACCGAAAGCACGTGGTTTTACTTCCTGCTCTGCTGGCGGAGGGCAGGAGGGTATAGTGTTGTAACACTGCAGTGCTCGTGCGTGCTGTATGTCTTATATATGTGGGGTCTGGGCTACGTACAATACAAAAACAAATGGACAAAAAACAAAACTCGCCGAGGATCAAAATCAAGCCTTCAAATTCAAAACCGGACATGGTGACCATTTGGCGATATTATCAAAGTTTCATTTTCCCATGTACCGGTACAGTACTATTTTTCGCGGCGCGTGCCAGACGGGCGACAGGCCGCACATACATCATGCAAGCACAGCAGCAAGCAGCAGAAGAGAGAGCGGTGGTGGTGGTGATTGATGACGAATGCAAGCCTCCGTTAAAGCAACCATTAACAGCCACATCAGATACGGCGGACCTGCCACAGGCATATCTGCTGCTTGTGCTTTTAGGCGGGGGTGTGACGTCGTTTGCATTCGTTGCATGTTGTCTGATGGCTCGTAGATTTCTGGAGTGAGCTTCGATTCGGGGAAGCACAAAAAACGGAAATATAGGGACAGTTGAGGTACTCCTATTAAATCAAAGTGGCCATTACATTTCCGGCCAGAATGAGCGTGGGTCTGTCACACACAGCAGCAGAACAGAAAGAAAGGTAGCTAGATGGTGGATTACGGACCGCAGGCTCCGATAAACACAGCTAGCCACAGCAGTACAGTGCAGATGAGCGTGTCACACGCGCACGGTATGTTACCTGCTGGTGCTTATGCAGAGTTGTAACATGGTGCTCTCTGCATGTTCCGGTGCCCACGTGTGGTATACTGGTATGTCTGGGCTCTCCTGTGTGCGCATGATGAGCTCGTGAAATGGCAAGAAACAGAACATTATTGTTTACTGGTACGTACGTAGAACATAAAGCCTCGTGTAGAGAACTCGGAAATTGTCCTCTCATCCACTCCCGCCGAAAACAAAGCTTTGAACGCCTGCCACGCAAGCTACAGTGCTCGGATCGAACTCAGACGTCGACCAGCGTGTCCGGACGGGCTTTCTGTGCAGGCGTACTTAGTGTTTTGCCGAAAAGTGCTCGTACGAAGAGATATGCTGCAAAAAGGTAAAAAAAAATAACATACATATATGTACGAGACCGTTGTCGCATATGCGCGACTTATATTCGACACCGCGCCACGCTCGCGGCACACGGTGCAGAGGCACAAGGGGTTGCCCGGGGCGTGTTACCTTCGTCTAGAGCTATCATTGAAGCTATACCGAAACCCACACGGACTCGAATTGGGGAAGTTATGGGCAAATCCGCACACCACCTGGAAATTCAGGCCGGTGTCGTCATTCCTTATATATGACACCGGTGTGTCCCTCATATGCGACACCGCGCAACGTTTTTTCGCGCGCTCTCCAGATAGTTACTTGATTGCGAAGTCTATGTTGTCATCATGGTGTAGGGCTATGATAATTGAAGCTATCATCGAGTAAAAATGGACCAGTACTTGAGGAGGTATTCTAGTCGTGTACCATAGCACTTTTTGAGCAGGATGCGATCACAATCCTAAGATGTTCGATCATATTGTGACACACGCAGCAGCTCGCAAAGGAGACTCGTCGGCATGGTATGTGGGGAAGATGCAGTAAGTATAACTACAATACATTGTGGTACCAGTGCGAGCCCAACAGACTAATAATACCTTAACAAATAGTGTAGTTGGCAAGACATGAGTTGTTAGTCGTGAGTTTGTGTCTCACGTCCACAATGAATACGCTTTTCAAGAAAAAGTGAAGTCCCTCATGTCAATCTTCTGAGAACACTCTCCCTGGGAGTGCTCGTAGGCACGTACAGCCCGATACGAAAAAGACCTAAGACCCCCCGCTGTTCAGAAGGGGGGGAGAGTGTTTTAAGGCTTGCGTAACCCAACAAACTCTTAACTGAACACATTGCTTTCGTCGTGTTGCTTTGTTTGCCTGTGTCTTACCGTGGGGTCAATTTAACCTTGAGCACCAGATAACATCTTGACACATTCCAAGCCAAGTTTGTCATGGTGGGTGAGCCATATTTGAGTGTCTTACACTTTAGTTTTGGCCAGAACGTCGCCTACTGCGCCGTTGACTGGTGCTGAAATGTACAGTACGGTACAGTACAGCACAACACAACACAAAACAATGCACAGAGGTAAAGTTCAAAGCAGTACAGCACCAGGCACAAGACAAACACATCAAAGCATAACTGACGCATTGGTGCGGTGGTAAGCGCATTCTTCAAAGGTAACGTTTTCGAAGATTCAGCAGAAATAGGAACTGTAACGAAAAGACACACACTTCGGACGAACAACGCCAATATACACCGCCGTGACAAAGCAAGTCGATCTTGAGCACCACATAACATCTTGAGACATCCCAAGCCAAGTTTGCCATGGTGGATGACGCCGTATTCTGTTTTATGTGTCGTTTCTATAGCCTACTGCGATACGTGTATCACGAAAAAAATCGTATGCACAACATATATACGAGGGCATCATACGTGGGTTAATGGGTAAAGACTGCTCCGATTGGAGCGCAATTGCTGACACACAAAAAAAAAACTCAAGGTCTCGGGTGTGGCTCAATCACAAACAAAAACAATGAGACAAGATAACTCCCTAACATCTGAGGACGAAATATGTGTATATATGCCTAGTTTGTAAGTATGTCTTACGTGGCCGCAACTCCAACAACACCAAGCACCGGGGTATGTGACATGGAGGATCGTGGTACGTAGGTGTGTACTGTTGATAAGCGCTCGCTGCAAAGTTTGAATACAAGAACATCACGTACCACGCACCAACGCTGTTGTCAAAACAGAACGAATTTAGCTCACCTTGTCATAATAATGCCAGTCGACTTGTGTGGCAGCATGTTCGCCTTGATCGCGTCCCAATCGACATTGTACACGTGAATCCCCCTGGCGGTGCAACAAAAATGGGATAGAACATCAATATATGGGGAGGAATTTCAACGTTGAAACCAAAGTGCAGCTATGAGACGCCGTTGGAGGCATTGCGGGCGGACATCCAAGCGTGGGAGGAACATATTTCCGTAAGGGGTAATTTACGGTCGGTAGTGACTAGAAACACGGACCGCTGCGAGGTTCCAAACGAGCGCAGTTGTACCGAATCCATCCAGCAAACCCAGCACGACATGCGTACGTTTTGTATCTCTGGTTGTGCCCTTTGAAACCTGGGATAATTACAATATACCTGGTACTGATAATGATTTGCTCGGGTCACGTGCGTTCGTACAGACTCGGGCAATGTATTCCCGCTTGGCATGTGCTGCGCACGTGCCGAATATCCTTTGTAAAAAATGTAAAATGCGCGGACTCTAGATCTATATTTAATCGGTGGACTGGACTATCCCCATAGACACATATACAACGTTGCACACTTCAAGGGAAATCTCACCGGCACAACAGCCTATCCTCTACCATAGAAAAAGAGGACGGTCGCAAAGATGTCGAAGACGATGACGGAGATGACGACAACGTGCGAGACGCCTGGTGCCGAGGCTGCTTCCCGCGTCGCTTGCGCTGAGCAGCGACAGCCGACTCCGTTGGACCAGGGGTTGAGGTTGGCGCATGAAAATTGTCGTGGACAGTAGTGCCCCCCCCTGAGTCTTTGGCATACCAGGAGACACCGCCAAGCATTTCCCCAGGAAACAGCTGGGGCCAAACGACTCCTCCTCTCGATTCCATCAGCCGTTCAACAGCTTGCTCGGGATTGCCGTTAGGGTGGTGGATCTCTCCTGCATCCTGTCGCATGGATAGTGAAAACGTAGGCCAGGAAACTGATAAGTCGCAGTCGCATTTCGAACATCGTCAACGTTTTGAAGAACCGAATGAAAGCTTGGACATGTACTGACCTACAGCAGAATAATACCAAAGTATAGCAACGGTGCATGACGTTGCCTCAAACCTTGCCTATACATCACTGCTCGCTGTGCGCTAAAAGAGAACAAGAACGGTAAAATACAGTCAAGTCCTGAAGCACATATGGAAAATAGCAAGCGCACCTTGATGTCGTATTCAATGGTGTTGCCAGGCAGCAACCCGGGCACGCCGACGGAGGGGAGACCATCGCCCAGAGGGTCACTCCAAACCTGACGAGGAATTCCATCAATGGGGAAGCATGATAGAGCAATACATTACGTAAGCAGGGGAAAACTGCGTAACTGCAGAACATCTTATTGTGCAGGCACCTAAGCATTGCCAGGTATTACTCATCACTGTGCGTGGGGTACCGGGCGCATACCAGAAATGCGACGACGTACGAAGCATCAAACGCTCGAGTCCTGCCCCTGTAGAGTTATGTACCTACGCAATCACGTCGTGGGAAACAACCATTGCTGTCGTGAAAATCTGTACCCGGAGATCGAGAGGTTGGACGTTTCACAGAAGCAGACTGCCACATCCGTGATAACGTTTCCTGAATTTTACCAGAACCCCGACCAGATACCCACAGTAGTACACGGCTTCACCCTTAATCGAGGATTCGTGCTATACGGGACATACTCGCCGATGAGGTTCTGCTGACACGTGTTCGCCGACGACCGTTGCCCCCTTTGCATGGCGCATTGGCCAGGTGCTGAAGCATGCCGAGAGTCTTCAACTCTTCTTCAGGACACGCCGCCTGCCATAAGATTACAATCGAACCAATCGAGCAGTGATGGCCGATATGTTCAGATATGCCCTTGAAAACTGAAGTAAGATGCCCCGTGCGTGCCTGAAGGCGTCCGAACAAACAAACGTGGGAAGCAACAACCGAATGGCCAACAAAAGCGACTGCGTCGCGAAGCAATACGCACGCACCCGAACGGCCTGGCTGTCGGCTCCTACAGGAGACCTCTGAAGAATTCGGCGTGCATTTACGTTCGAGCCTTACTACTGTAGGGTAACACTGAGCTGCCTGCAGAAAGCCAGGGGACTGAATACAAATAACGCCGATTCGTCAGCGGTCACAAGGGCCTGTAAAACGGTGACAACGGGGTTGAATCTGCTTCCACAATGGTCGATTTCTCACCTTTACTGAAAGAATGCCTGTCTGGACAAGTTGTTGGAAATGCATCGACAGCTGGTCAAGAACCTTTTCCCGCAGTCCCGGCGGAATCGCAGGCGGACCAAGCTGCAAACGGACGTGGGTGCGTTTCGGTCATATTTGTGGATCAATGGGTTAACCGCAAAGTTGACAAAAGCCTGTGCCCAACGCTCTGTTTGTATCGTGGTGACAAAAATGCCTCCGCTATTCCTCGACACGGACATGGTTCAGACAATTCTCCGCTTCTTTAGGCGGTTTCGAATTTGTGCCGCCACTCTCAGCTCCACGAGCGAACGACTCTGCAGGCTTTCGTATGCACGTTAGTGTGGACACACTGCGCTCTAGCCCCTGCACGAACAGCACGGTACTCGGGTTCCAACCCCAATCAAAGGAAACAAATACGATGCTTCCAGCATGCCGTCGCCGCCTGTGATAACGCCACGTTGTGATGCTTGCGGTCTCAGGCCTTGATTGATCCCCTTGGAAAAAGTTGTTTCCGTCCATCGTTTCCGTTCAGACAAAACACACAATGCAACCTACCCCCGATCACAAAAAAATAAAATCCTCAGTGAAAAGACGAACATGAAATACTCAGCGTGCCCTCCTGGTCACCGATCGCGGTAGCAGCGACGAAAACATATCACAGCAGGACAGCAGTGCACATCACACAGGTAGCACAGCAATACAGTAGCACCGCTCCGTGGTGAACCGCCAGCCGGCGAACCGCAACAACGACCGAGATACCCCCTGAGTTTTCGAGCGATAACACAAAGAGCTCAGCATGATGCTCTCAAGAATGAGGCTGGGGGTCCGTTTTCGGAACAATTTGAAGCTCGACCCCCGGGGCGTTACCATTGGACGCGCCACCATCTACATGGGAAGCCCAACAATCTCGCGGGGTCGAAGTACCGTGGTGTCTGTCTGCTGGCCTGATGCTCTTGTACTGTCGGGTGCTACAGTTTGAGGTGCTAATCTAGGCTTACTCCGCCACAGCATGTTTTATTTTTTCGTAACGACCAGGACAAGAGAACGAAAAAATATGAATTCCCCAGAAATATCATTTTCCATGATGTCTTGATAAAATACTGCATACCTGGTACACGCTATAAACGTTGTTTGCCGATTTTTCGGCATTTGGGTGGAGTTTTTACTTGATAATCGGTGGCCATGACTGTACGGTTGCCGTGGTTGAGGCACTTGGACCAGAAATACAGATATTCAGCAACTATAAAATAAATGGCCGAAAAGCCAGATACTTTTTACGTTTTACCTCTTCTCGCGCAGTTACAGTTGTCTCCTTGAGTTCAAGACACTCAAACAGGATTACATGCCTTGGGTTGTAGGCTATCCGCCACATCAAACCGCAGTAAAATTCACATTGTTGCAGTGGAGCAATCTACTCCCAAAAATTGCTACTTTGAAGCTTAAAAATAAATCCCCCCACAAAATGGTACTCCAACTGGCTGCTTTGGTCTGATCAGCGTTTTCATTGTCGATACTCACTCGTATCATACATATAAACGTATGTCTGTTTGTTATTGTTATATTTGTGTACGGACTAGCTGTTCGGCCACGGCTCCACCCGTGGCGCTAGACCTGCGTTTCCCATACCTGGTACATAGTATATGTAGTACCTGATAGGGTAGTACTCGTATGCGGTGGTATACCACTCTGAACGGAAGTGTAAGGACCATCGTGGGGGGCCGTATCGACCCGGGGCATGTCCGTTTCTGTCCCCGGGTTGGAGTTGTAGTGTGTATTCAATAATTTATGATCCGAAGATGGGGCCTTATCATCCCGGGGTGCCGGGGAACCTCGACGATGAGCCCCAGTCAACACAGCACTCAGCCAGTGGAGTTAGGGTCTCCACACTTTGCGGGGCGGTATCGATCCGCCGGTGTCCGTTTTCGTCCCCGGGTTGGAGATTTTAAATATTATTTGTATTCCATCCGATTTATTGCCTTCGCCGTTTCATTCTCTCCTTCCTAGTCGTAGCTCCGGTCCGGGGTCAAAAAGTATGCGCTTCTCCCTCCTCCCCACTACGGTTCGCACCTTGATTTTTATCGCGACAATACTTCAGCCCTTTTTCCAATCGTCGGCTCGCATCGAATTGCGCCTTCCCACGCTGCTAGGCGCTCTCAGCAGTTGATTCCGTTTTATTATTTTATGTTTGCCAATAAACTCAAAAGTCTGACCCCACGTGGGATTCGAACTCACGAAATCAACTCTAGCAGCATTCGAGGGTACCACTAGTCCACCGGGGCGAGTTGTAGATGTGCTGAAGGAATTATCGTCCGGGGATGGAACCTTATCGTCCCCGGGTGCGGCGGGATCATGACGTTGTCCCGAGGGGCAGTTTGGCAGTTATCGTCGCACGCTGGCTTCTAGGCGCTCTCAGCAGTTGATTCCGTTTTATTTTTTGATGTTTGCCAATAAACTCAAAAGTCTGACCCCACGTGGGATTCGAACTCGCGAAATCAACTCTAGCAGCATTCGAGGGTACCACTAGTCCACCGGGGCGAGTTGTAGATGTGCGGAAGGAATCATCGTCCGGAGATGGAAACTTATCGTCCCCGGGTGCGGCGGGATCATGGCGTTGTCCCGAGGGGCAGTTTGGCAGTTCTCGTCGCACGCTGGCTCGATGAGCCTCAGATAATCATCAATCAGTCGATGAGAGCGGGGTTTCCACATCTTGCGGGGCGATAACGACCCGGGGGGTGTCCATTTTCGTCCCCCGGCTAATTGCAGTTGAGGATGTATGGAAGGATATATTATCCGGGGATGGGACACTATCATCCCCTGGCGCGGCGGGACCTCGACGTTGTCCCGAGGGGCAACTCTCGCCGCTGGCTTCATGAGCCCCAGCCAAATCAGCAATCAGTCCATGGGGGAAGGGTTTCCACACCTTGCGAGGTGGTATTGACCCGGCTGGGTCTTGTTTTCGTTTCCCGGGTTATTGGAGTTGTAGGTATATGCAAGGATTTATGATCAGAGGACGGGACATTATCGTCCCCGGGTGCGGCGGGACCCCGACGTTGTCCCGGGGGGGAAATTTAACCGCGCGCTGGCTCTATATGAACCCCAGGTAACCATGAATCAGCTGATGAGGGTGGGGTTTACACACCTCGAAGGGCGGTATCGAGTGTCTGTTTTCGTCCCCGGGTTGTTGGAGTTGCAGATGCATGAAATGGTTTATGATCTGGGGATAGGACCTCATCGACCCCGGGTGCCGTTGGCTCCATGAGCCAATCAGTGATCAGCCGAAGGGGGTGGGGCTTGCACACTGCTGGGCTGTGTCGACTCGGGGGATCGTCGTTTTAGTCCCCCCGGTAGGTTGGAATGGAGAGATATGGAGGGATTTATGACCCGGCGATAGGCCACTATCACTCACTATCACCCCCGGGTATGGCGGAACCTGAATGGTTATAATCAGCACCAATCTTCCAGAAAGAGCCAGCGGCCTCTGGCATGGATTTGGCCAACCAATCAGCTACCATAATTGTAATTCAAATTGTAAGTCAGCAGCTACACTGGCTGGATGGGCTGTCAGGACTGTCTGGGCATTGTGCCACGGCCACGACTGTCGGCAATTCTCAGCACGCGACAGTGAGGACTCGGCGCGACGTGAGACGCAGTGTCCCATTTGTTGGGTCTCTCACTCTCTCTACCGATGCCGCGAGGCGGGACTAAATGGAAACGCTCTGGATCGCGAGACTCGCGAGACCATGACGACAGTCGCTTCTGCTGCTGCTGTTCTTACGTACAAAATAATATTGAAGCGTTGCAATTGACTGGAATCTGTATGCTTTGTCGGCAATGCTCAGCGCGCGACAGCCAGGATTCGGCGGGGCATGAGACCCGGTGTTCCACTGGTTGTGCACCCAGCCTCTACGTATACCCATGGGGCAAGGCGGTGTTGAAGGGCGCTGGATCGCGAGATCATGATTCCAGACAGACCAACAGCATTTATTGATATAAAAAAATACAAGGGCTACGCATGGGTAAATATACATCATCTATTTCGCACCATCCTTATTGTGTACGACAATGTGATGACGCTCGCTCGTGTTTCGATATCTGACACATACGTATATAAACCTCATTTCTCAGTCTGTCTTACAAATGCATCAATCACCTTCTCTCGGGCTCGTTTTTGGTGTTCTCTGAATAGTCTCAGTTCTTTTTTGCTATTTGGGCGAGGGGAAGACTTTTCTCACGTTGATGTAGAGACATTGAAACGTTCCGTTGCGTTGGGATATGGTCCTCACAGCAGCGCATTTGGCGATTGATTCTATTCAGCAACCGTCGATAGTTTCCCATCAGAAAATAGCCTCTTGGCCGCTTTTCGATCAAAAAGAAATTTGGTTTCGTCATGGGAAACAAACAACCCCCCAGGGGAATACGTACGGCTAAAGGGGAAAAGAGACGAGTCGGTCGGGTAGGTGCTGGAACCTCTCAATCCACTTGTTCCAGCAAGCTGCGGTAGCAAAAAAGAGGCCTTTGCACGGAGTATAGCGAGCAGTCTCTGCCGCCCACGTGCAAAGTAGCCACCTGAGCTTCTCCCACCGATCAAACAGAATCACGGCTGCCTCCCAGACCACCATCCACCGAGTCTCGACAGGCCTCACAAACTTGTGTTTCCAAGTCCCCTCTGCGAAGTGTTTCCCTATCAGGTTTTGAAACTGACGGAATGTAGCGTTGCTAGAGTTGGACCGGCTTATATTGTACCAGACACAGCCGAGAAGAGCCACTGAGTGGTCCGGCTTCCACTCGTACCAACTGCCCACGCCTTAAGGGCCCATGAAGAAGGGATTGGTCATCCCCGCAGTCACGGCGAGATGCACAACGTGCAATGCGAACCCGAGGCGATGACCGAAGATGGGTGCCGCTGCAGCAGGGTCACCAGCTGGTTCTTCTTCAGATGCCGCGGCTTGATGCATGCCCGGCCCCAGAGGATGCACTGGCCTGCTGTCCGCTATCGAGTTCAAAGTTCTAACAGTAAAGTGCGGTCAGCTCACGCTCAAGCGTCCGTGTGTTGCAGCTGTACGCTCTGCGCCCGGTGACGTGCAGCAACCCCATTCGTGTATGATAGCATGAAGGAAACGCAGCAGCTCCAATCATTTTTTACTACAGTAGTATGAGCCAACCAGTAGGATCAGCTCTCTCGCCGTCGGAAAGAGAGGGAAGATGCATCCACGAAATTTGAACAGACTTTTATTGTGATTTTTTCCCATCTCCGATTAGCTTGTTTATGCCAGCTTACAGATCCCCGGACAAAAAAATGGTGAATTCTACGTGTGAAAAATTGCATTCCGAACCTTAACAGCAAGCAGAGCAGACAATGCAATGCCATATACCTTGAGCGCCACAACAATGAAATGTTGACAAATATGATACAATGATTGGCGGGATCATTAGGAAAATCTACAAACACGATTCAGTCAATAGTAACGGTTCCACCCTATTTCCAAGTTATCTTCAATCCCCAAAATGCAGGTGCAGTTTAAAAAGGGTCTACATGTATGTACAGTAATACGCAGATGTGTCATAACGTCGTGTTTACGTACTATAATGTGATAAGCGTATGATACAATATCAACTGCGTGGGCGTAGTAGGTTTTCAATTCGTTCTTGCGCCAAACCCCTAGGCACGTCCCGGTGGGAAATCTTGTAATCCTATACCAGGTATGAGACAGTAGTGAGTGTTGCTGCGTTCGCATCTGAAAACAAAGGGCGAATCGCTTCCCGCTACAAGAAGGCCCGACCACAGACACCCTTCGCTGCCGCGATGACACCAGGTGTGACCATAATCGCTGGGTGTGCGGCCACGCCCGGGTCTGGCGCCGTTGGCCCGATATAACAAAGGCAAAAACGTTTTGAATATGTAGCCCCGATGTCTTTTTCGTTTTTGCGCTTTTCATCGCACGAATTTCCCAGGAAGATGGCGGACTTGTGAGTTAATTTTCTCGCGCAGCACTAAAGTATCCAAGACTGAGAACGGAGAGACAAGAACTGAACATCAAATGAGAACGACTTTGACAAACGAAACAAACTGAGAACGGGATATCACACACGAGATTGCGAAGTATGTATGACAGAATAACTGAATATCGCTAGCGACACGATCTGATAACGTGGCTGATAAATAATATCAGAAGAACTGAGACTAAAATAACTCTCACAAACAAACCTGAGAGATAAATAAGACATATTTACGTCGAAGAAAGGAGCCTCTGAGGGCCATCTAATCCTTCAACACTTGGCATTTTTATTTTTATTATTATTTCCCTCTCATTTGTTATCTTCGCCCTTCTTTTCCCTCCCCCTCTTATTCGTAATTTAGATCCGGGGTCACTACGAGTACGTATACTTTTCTCCTCCCTCTCCAGTACGGTACGTGCCTTGAATTTTTATCGTGAGAAGAGTTTAGCACTTTCTTCCCTCGTCGACTCTCGTTAAATTGTGCCTACCCACGCTATAATAGGCGCTCTCGACAGTTGGTGTCATATGAGAAAAAAACTCTCCATACGGAGACTCGAACCCCTGACTTCAACGTTAGCGTTCTTCGTGGTTAACTGCTAGACCACCGGGACGACCGGCATACGTAGGTTTCACTCATGAGCCAAAACACACATACATCTACGAGCACTACATTTTGATTTATCGGCATTGCTTTCTGCAACACTTGGCACTGATTTGTTCCTATGTGACACTGCAGGAACAGTAGTATACATACACATTTTGTATGTTCTACATTTCGTGTGTGCGTACCACTGCTCGGTCTAGGCCGCTTCTACAATAAAGCTGGGAGCATATGAGCGCATATAGCATTCACCTCTTTGAGCCAATCGCCTCTTTGTATAGGTCCTTTCTAAACCGCATGTCCCCTGCTGCGCACTTTCCAATATTTGTTAGGGCTCAAGAATTCTGGGTAATTTGGATTGACGCTGCACGCGTCGTGCATCATACCAGGTATGTTTAAATCTGAACAGTCTCTCCAGATTGCTCGCAATCAACACGCACCATCATTGCTTGCTCGGCGGGCCAGAATTGAGCCCGCCGTAAATATTTCGTCTCTGGCGCATACAACTCGCACTCCCCACTGATTTTCCAAAGTGCATTCTTCACAACTCGCACTCTTCGGCTGCTTCAAGTCGCGGCAACGCTCGTCTAGTACACAATAGCTAATACGCCCTCCTCCCTCGTAATGCCAAACAATATTTCGGTGGTATTTCTATCGCCCCACTGTCACATAATGTCCAATTGATATTGCGTGCTGGCAGACGCGCGAAAACCTCGATAGTATTGATGTCTCCACAGCCACCCTCTGGCGCTCCCTGATCTCGAGCAGCTTGATGTTCTGCATACTATCTGCCCAAACTGACGGCGGTTCAACAAAGTATCTACCACGCCTGGCACGTACAGAGCCTCAAAAGCCCCGGGCGGCAACCCGCAGTTGGTCCTGATGGGCGTATCATTCCCTCGAACAGACGTTAGCGGTTCACTGGTGCTGGTATGGCCGTGGTGCCGGCGTCACCATCCGTGAGACGTTGGATGTGGGAAGCACGTGGCATGTAGCCCAAATTCAGTAGGGAAATCAACGGAACCGTGCATGCCCTCGCTCGAGCTCCCAAAACTGAAAAAAAAACGGGATGGATTTTGCTCGTAACAGTACGGCTCAAGGCGACCGGCATTGTTGCTCAAAACGGGGGAAACCTCATTCTCTCTCGCTTCCAAACCCGTGACGACGTCGCACTACCTCAATAATAAGCAGCAATACATCAAGAAAGGGCACAGCACCTCCTAGGTACCGACGAGCACGACCGGCACGTTTACTATTAATACAGTGGTAACCGACCATAAAAAGTCGGAAGAGGAACAGCTCTGTTCAAGGGGTATGCATCAAACTCCGTGCCTCCTTGGCTGCGAAATAGGATTGCTTCCACAAACACTCGTTCCTCAATGCCCCCCCTCCCCGTTTCGCAGGTTGCTACAGGTAATTCCGTTTCGACCCCCGGTGTCATAGGCGATTGCGAAAACACAGTTTGAACACGTTTGCGTTGCCTAACAGCATGAACACCATAATTTGGCGAGAGCGACGAAAATCTGTCAATTCAGACAGTGGTTTTGAGCTTCACTACATAACTGCAGACCCTCAGTAGGTCAGTGACAGCACGCAGCAACAGAAACCCCGGTACCGTATTCCGCACTCGAGCAACTTAGACCCGTACGACCCCGTCCACCAGCTCATCAGACCCCCCCCGTCTCCACCAGTAACATCAAGACCACTGTAGGAATTGCCCTGAAATAGTTTTCACCCAAACGCTGAGCAGGTACACGCATACCCTTCTACAGCATTGGTACCGCAAGCACGCTGATAAGGCAGGACACCAGTCGCAGAGCCCTTGCTTGCCTGGAAATATACATTGTCACACTCTCTGGATCAGTCAATCAGCCTTAACATGGAGTTGGCTCCACACCCTCTCCCGCTTTCTCTCTCCCAAGGGGTCGCTGCATCTTCTTGTAGATGAATCCACCGTATACGCCGCAGAAAATATAATAGCAGAATCATCCTGATAAAGGTGTCGACAAAACATGAGCACACGTTAGTAGGGACAACATTAGGTGTTGCGCAGGACCAAGACAGAGAAGTTGAAGCGAAAAAAAGCCAAAATTCACCGCGCGCTGCGGCCGTAGATTTACTCCTCGGCACGAAATCCAGCATTAAAAAAATCTAAAGAGCTTGCTGCAACGTACCTAAAAACGGCGACGTGCTTAGTGTCAGTGTTGCTCACCTGAATCGGCGCTTCCCCTCTACCCTCCACAACGAGAATGCCGGCGTCCACGCCCACACCCATGAGCTCTTGTTGCTCGCCATTTGTTATACCACCCATTGTACGAGCTTGCTGCCCCCCCGTCGCCCCACCTCCACACCCACGACGACTGGCGTGGATGACAGCGCTGAGAGTTACAACACCGTGGAGCCCCCCCCCCCAGGGAATTGATCCGGCGGCGAGGCGAGGCCACCCTGCCCCTCCTTCGCACGTAGCTCGCTCGCCGCACTGGGCAGGTATGGCGACCTTTCCTGCCCTCCAAGAGCAACACCCGTACCGCTGGAAATTTCGCCACTTCGTGTTGTTACGGACTCCGGCGCCGGCAAGGGGGTTAGCGTGCCACCCTCACGACCCTCACCCGCCGGGGTATTCCCTTGCGCCGACCCTCTTGTATCGTTTCCTATTTCTTCGTTTGCTGTCTTCCGGCAGCGAGTGGTCGCCGTCAGCAAGATATTCGCACGACAAGCTCAGGCCGTTTTTACTTTTTCCCCACCACCACGCGTAGCTACTTTCCCTGGTGTCAGCATACCGCCTGGTGTTGCACCACCAATCGCGTGAAAGACAGACATAGTTGCAAAGAGAGAAGCGGCCAGGAGATGTTACATTGCCTGTTCCAGTACCGTCAGTACCACCACCCTTCCGCATTGCTCTAGACTCTAGACATGGTTTCAAACAGCAGTCAATCCTTCGTTTAAACTACTGCTGCACACAATAAGTAGTACCTGAAACACAGCAAAATAGCGAAAACATGATACCGACAAACTGCTCCTGTACGTTATTTTAGGTACGGGAATAGAGATAGTCAGGACAGTAGCTAATCACTATGATAAGTGCTGGGTAGACTGCTGCGCAAGTTCACTACCGGTGCACGACAGCAGTACGTACAGGCGCGTGAGCGATGCGGCCAATAGTTGCCTCGTAAGCAGTTTCTTCTCACAGAGCATCACTTTCTGCTTGGACAGCAGTACACGTACATACATACAAGTCGGTATTGTACAGCAGCTGTGAAATACAGTTGACAAAATACAGACAGCCGCTGCTGTAGTGGAAGGCGCGAGTACAGACACACAAGTGAGGCCTATACGGTGGAGCAGGGTGGAGGCAATAGGTGTATGTCCTGCGCAAGTTAGAGAGTAGCGAATCAAAAGGTGAGCGGTACAAGTGTGTGCCTCGGTGTCGAGTACCAGGCATCATACGAGTAGTTTCTACCACTCTGTCCGTGAAATTAAGGACAATTTGCATATTACATGAATAGCAAACGTTATTTATATTACTGGACAGAGAGAAGTATCGCGATACTGTCCAACACCACACTGCAGTGCGCACCTGGAGTAAACGTGTGTCTCCTCCATCGTGTCGGTCATGGAGGGAAGCTGGGTGCGCTCCATGAGGGCAGTCTCCCACACTACGACGAAGTTCCGCCTGCTTGAGGCGCTCATGCTGCGCGGCGGGAGTTGCCCCACGGGGGAACCCCCCAGTCCCGGCGCACCCGGGGAAGGTAGGGCCCCATCCCCGGTTTAGAAATCCCTCCGTGTCTCTACAACTCCAACCACCCGGGGACGAAAAATAAGTTCCCCCGGCTCGAAACCGCCCCGCACGGTGGAAACCCCAGCCCCACCGGTCGATCGCTGACTGGCTTGGGCTCAAAATAAAGCCAGCGCCACCCGGGGACGATGGGGCCCCATCCCCCGTTCGGAAATCCCTCCATGCATGCATGTACAACTCCAACAGCCCCGGGACGAAAACCGAGATCTCCCGGGTCGACACCGCCAGCCACGGTGTGGTGTGGAAACCCCAGCCACACCGGCCGATCGGTGATTGGCTGGGGCTCGTATACAAAGCCAGAGCCACCCGGGGACGACAGAGTATCATCCCCCGATCGGAAATCCCGCCATGCATCCACAACTCCTCACCCGGGGACGATTGGTCCCCATCCCCGGTTCGGAAATGCCTCCGTATCTCTACAACTCCGACCCCCCGGGGACGAAAATAATGATCCCCCGGGTCGAAACCGCCCCGCACGGTGTGGAAACCCCAGCCCGACCGGCCGATCGCTGATTGGCTGGGGCTCGAAAATAAAGCCAGCGCCACCCGGGGACGATGCGGCCCCATCCCCGGTTCTGAAATACCTCCATACATCTACAACTCCAACAGCCCGGGGACGAAAACCGAGGTCCCCCGGCTCGAAACCGCCCCGCACGGTGTGGAAGCCCCAGCCACACCGGCCGATCGCTGATTGGCTGGGGCTCGTATACAAAGCCAGAGCCACCCGGGGACGACAGAGTATCATCCGCGGATCGGAAATCCTACCAAAAATCCACAACCTCTCACCCGGGGACGATTGGTCCCCATCCCCGGTTTGGAAATGCCTCCGTATCTCTATAAATCCGACCACCCGGGGACGAAAAAAACAATCCCCCGGGTCGAAACCGCCCCGCACGGTGTGGAAACCCCAGCGTGACCGGCCGATCGCTAATTGGCTGGGGCTCGAAAATAAAGCCAGCGCCACCCAGGGACGATAGAGACTCATCCCTGGATCGGAAATCCCTCCATACGTGTACAATTCCAACAGCCCAGGGACGAAAACCGAGGTCCCCCGGGTCGACACCGCCTGGCATGGTGTGGAAACCCCAACCACACCGGCCGATCGCTGATTGGCTGGGGCTCGTACGTATACAAAGCCAGAGCCACCCGGAGACGACAGAGTATCACCCCCGGATCGGAAACCCCGCCTTAAATCCACAACCCCTCACCCGGGGACAATTAGTGCCCATCCCCGGTTCGGAAATGCCTCCGTAACTCTACAACTCCGACCAACCGGGGACGAAAAATGCGATCCCCCAGGTCGAAACCGCCCCGCACGGTGCGGAAACCCCAGCCCGACCGACCGATCGCTGATTGGCTGGGACTCAAAAATAAAGCCAGCGCCACCCGGGGACGATACGGCCCCATCGCCGGATCGGAAATTCCTACATCCTACGTGTACAACTCCAACAACGCGGGGACGAAAACCGAGGTCCCCCGGGTCGACACCGCCGCGCACGGTTTGGAAACCCCAGCCACACCGGGCGATCGCTGATTGACTGGGGCTCGAAATAAAAAATAAAGCCAGCGCCACCCGGGGCCAATATAGTATTATCCCCCGATCGAAATTCCTACCATGCATCCACAACTCCTCACCCGGGGACGATAGGTATCCATCTCCGGTTCGGAAATCCCTCCGTAACTCTACAACTCCGATCACCCGGCGACGAAAAAAATGATCCCCCGGGTCAAAACCGTCCCGCACGGTGTGGAACCCCAGCCCGACCGGCCGATCGCCGATATTCTGGGGCTCGAAAATAAAGCCAGGGCCACCCGGGGACGATAAGGCCCCGTCCCCGGTTCGGGAATCCCTCCCTACATGTACAACTCCAACATCGTGGGGACGAAAGTCGAGATTCTCCCAGGTTGACACCGCCGCGCACGGTGTGGAAACCCCAGCCACATCGGCCGATCGCTGATTGACTGGGGTTCGTATACAACGCCATAGACACCCGGGGACGACAGAGTGTCATCTCGGGATTGGAAATCTCGCCATGCATCCAGAACTCCTCACCCGGAGACGATTGGTACCCATCCCCGGTTTAGAAATGCCTCCGTATACCTACAACTCCGACCACCCGGGGACGAAAAAATGACCCCCCAGGTGGAAACCGCCCCGCACGGTGTGGAAACCCCAGCCCGACCGGCCGATCGCTGATTGGCTGGCGCTCGAAAATAAAGCCAGCACCACCCAGGGATGATTCGGCCTCATCCCCGGTTGGCATTTCGCGGTGTGGAAACCCGAATATCACTGGCTCGTAGCTGATTGGCTTTGTGGGCTGACGTTCGTGAAGCCAGCGTGTCCTAGAGATGGCTCCCGGACTCAAAAATTGGAACCGGGACCAGTACCGCCTTCGGTGGGATTTGACCAGTACCGTCCCGGGTACCCGCGGTACTGGGTATCCCGGGTACCCGGGTACCCGGGGTTACATGTACATTTTGCTCCACTCTTGTGTTTGAGCGGCGTGAGCGGTCCTCAGGCGGGGTGATGAGGCATGGTGAGGCGGAAGGTGAGAGGACAAGACTTCATTTCGTCTCTCTCGATGGATATAAATGCGAAAAAGAGGAGGCTGTGCGTATTCTCCAGTACCGCGGGTACCCGGGGTTACATGTACATTTTTCTCCACTCTTGTGTTTGAGCGGCGTGAACGGTCCTCAGGCGGGGTGGTGAGGCGTGGTGAGGCGGAAGGTGGGAGGACAAGACTTCATTTCGTCTCTCTCGATGAATAAAAATGCAAAAAAGAGGAGGCTGTGCGTATTCTCCAGTACCGCGGGTACCCGGGTACCCGGGGTTACATGTACATTTTGCTAGACATTGGTCATTGGTCTAATCACTGCTGTGTGTGTATGGCGTGTTGTGTGAAGGTAGGTAGGGTATGCTGTGCGCTGTCTATCGGGGGCTCCGTGGAGCGTAACTAACGGGTACCCGGGTATCCGGGAACCCGGGAACCCGGGTACCCGGGACACCCAGTACCGCGGGTAATAAAAAAGGAACCGGGACGGTACCGGTACCGACGGTTCCGGGTACCCGTCTCCGGGTACCCGGTTCACACGAAACCGGGAGCCATCTCTGGCGTGTCCACCAATGGGAGCAAAGAGGTTCAGCAAGTTCGTCAAACCCGATCTATTAAACCTATTTGTCTACGTAGCTAGGAGCGGTTGTCATTCCATATGGATCGCCATCTACAGCCTTCGCTTGGCGCAGCCCAATAAGAAAAAATAAGGCGCACGAAGCGCGCCGATTTTTGTGCTTGTATGTTTTAGGTATGAGGGGTGTGTCGATCTTTCCATGAAGAAGGGGAACATATATTTGATTGAAAGGCACAAGTAAGTACATGTCGCCCTTCCAGCTTTGATTGGTGAAGCGTCGGTGAGGAGTCGGTAAAGAAGCCATTCATTTGGGGGACGACATTATTATTGGTATACCTTCGTCTACAAGCAGTAGTATTGATGTTTGTGATACACAGGTGTATGTGAATGTGGTATGAATATGTATGACTGCTGAAATAAGAGCTGCACATTGTCAGATGGCAAATAAATGTAAGAATAATTAACTATTACGGGGAACACANCCCCCCCCCCCCCCCCGTCGCTACTGTGTCGTCATGACACATTCCATGCACATATCGTCTCATCCCCCTGCCAACCCATCGCCACCAAAACAAAAAGGAATACATTGTAAAGTCAACGAAAAGAAGAAATAAAAAAAGGAAAAATAAAATAAAATACAACACTGGTCGTGCCGCCCGCCGGCACGGTCCCTATGCGCGGTGCTCCTCCGCCCCCCGCGGACCACGGCTGCTCTACACCACCGGCCCGAATGGGTTGGTGCACACTGCCTGCCGGTTCCCCGCTAGTTAGCAGTGCAGGCACACTTGTCACGGCACGTGAGGTGGGGATGGAACTGGTCGCGCCCCGCACCGAGGCACTTGCGACAGAGCTCCCCCAACTGAGAATGCCCCGGCGTATTCAGCTGTCGGGTCTGAACCTCATCATGCTATGCTGCCCGCTTCGCATGAATGGCTGCGATGTCGGCGGGCGAAAGCACCGCTGCTCCCGCCCCCGGCCGGCCCCGGTGCCGGTCAGTTGCGGTCCGTAGTGGCCCTGGACCACCCCTGCTCTCGCCTGAGGTGGACTCCGCGCTCCCACGGCGCTTGCGTGGGCGTACGGCGCCGGAGCCGCGTGTCCGAACCGCGCGCCGACGGTCGCTTGCGCGGCTTGCTTGCGCCACGTTCCCCCTTCCGCAGTCCCCCCGAACCCCCGAGTCCGGTCCTGGCGGGGAACCCGAACCTGAGCGCGGCCTGCCCCCCGAACCCGAACCCGGCTGGGCTCGTGAAGTAGTTTTTGGTGAGCGCATGCACTTTCCGTGGCTCTGCGCAGTCCGCCTCGTGCATTTCTTGAGACACCCCGCCGCACGGAAGGGAGCATCTTGGAGAACACGCCGAGGATAACCCGCGCGTCTCCACATGCCTCCACTATGCGCCCCCCCCGCGCGATGGTGTCGCTGAGAACCTTCCTCAAGTCAAGGAGCTCCAGATGCGTGACCATTTCCATGGCCACGTGTAGGGTCCCCAGGAGGTCGAACCAGTGGTTGTCTCTGCCCGCGTTCCGCATCACCTCGAGCACCGGGTCCAGCCTGAGGCATAACTGTGGCCGTCGGTACGCGGATCGCGACGGCGGGGAAAGTCGGTTCGGGACAAGACCGGTGGGTCGTGTCAGCACGGTTTCGTTCGTCGATCGCTCATATCGTGGTGGTCGTGCGCGGTTTAAACCGTTCTCGCTGCGCTTTCTGTACGCCGCAGTGTACGTACGGTTTTTAAGTAATTGAAAAATTATTTATTTATTTATTCATTTTCCATCCGTGTTTTATCCAGTACGGTCTAAGGGCGCACTGTTCGCGGTCGCGCACGGTAGGCGTACTGCCTCACCGTGTGCAAGCGCGTGCCGGGGTTGTAGCCCTGTTTCTGTTATCGGGGTTGTAACTCTGAAATGACTGAGTGTACGCGTCGGGGTGGCTTCCTTCTATGGGCGCCGTCGTATCGTTCACCGGTTGGCATGTTCCCTAAAATTATTGAGAGAAGTCGTATGGGTACCTGTTGTTTTGGGTGGCGTCGTATCATCAGCAGGCCGGCCTTGAACTGTATGTGCTCGCTCGTGCCGGGGTTGAACCGTATGTGCTCGCTCTTGCCGGGGTTGAACCGTATGTGCTCGCTTGTGCCGGGGTTGAACCGTATGTGGTCGCTCGTGCCGGGGTTGAGCCGTATGTGCTCGCTCGTGCCGGGCTTCAACCGTATGTGCTCACTCGTGCGCGTTCGGGGTGGAACCCGGCGTGCTCGCTGTGGCCGTATTGCCAGACAGCCGTCGACCAAGGTGTTGGGGGTTAAACCCCACTCGCTTGCTGTGACCGTAATGTCAAACAGCCGCTGCTCGCTTGTCCCTTCGGGGGTTGAACCCAATGGGTTCCTCGCTTGTTATCGAATCGACGGGGGGAGACACTTTAAACGAGATACGGTGCCTACTCCCGCCTGGTACGAGTAGTGGTCTGGGGATTGAACCCGTTACGCTCGACCGAATGGTTTTGGGGGTTAAACCCTGTTCGCTTGCTGTGACTGTAATGTCCAACAGCCGCTGCTCGCTTGTCCCTTTTGGGGGTTGAACCCTGCGGGTTCCTCGCTCGTTATCGAATCGACGGGGGTAGACACTTCGAACGAAATACTGTGCCTACTCCCTACTCCCTTCTGGTAGAGGTCTGGGGATTCAACCCGTTACGCACGACCAAATATTTAGGGGGTTAGACCCTGCTCGCTTGTCCCTTCGGGGATTAAACCCTGCGGGCGCGCCCGGGCCGTCCTGCCCGGTCACCGTTATCGAGGTAGTCGGGGTTGAAACCCTTGGATTATTGTATATACGCATCGAGGCTGGGGCTGTATACGTACTGCTGAGGTCTGCTATGAGTGGTCCAATCTGTTCCCATACGCATGATATATGTATACCACCCTACCAGTAAATGTACGCTGATGACTCGCGCGGGGGTGGATACAACTTTACATCCATGTCCACTTGTTACAATTTTTTTAGTCGTGTGAGTTGTGGTTGCGGCCAGTAGCTCTGTTGGTGCTCCGTTAAGCACGCCACGACGTATGTTGGGCGCAATTGGTTGCAGCAACAGCAGCAGCAGCAGTGCAGGTTCCTGCTCTCGAGCCCGTTTTGACGACGAGTTCGTGTGGGATGTCCGGTACTGCTGTGACCGTGAGCCCTACACCTCGGTGGAATGAGAGATCCGTACCATCTTGTATCCACACCGCTGTCCCGATCGAGTGGGCGTCGTTAGGCGGTGCCATTTTATACCAAGCACCTGGAATGTGTATACCTGGTAGTTATGCTTGTCAATTTTCGTACTTTTCCGAACATACCAGGTATCTCTTCGTACGAGCACTTTTGGTGTACTGCTGTAGCATTACATGTAAAATATGTACGAGCGCGACCAGTCCTCTCACTTGTGAGTTCGACCTATTGAACGGTTTATGTTCGACTTCAAACGCTGTGTTGGGTGTATAGTACGACAATCGAACTTGTTCTGGCATTCCCTTGTACAGTAGTAGACGCCCACGAACCTGTAGGAGCTAAACGTGTGTCGGACGGCGACAACTTATGCTGCTGAGGTACGTATTATGCAAGCGGAACACGCCGGGAGCGGCTAGGTCTGAACCTGGGGAGCGATACGTTAGGGGTTGTTATCGAGGGCCCACAGCAGTAACGCACACACAGAACGCCCTTACACAGCGGCACTGCTGTGCCGCCGTCTGGCCCCGCTGAAAGGACGCGGGAGCCCAAAGCGGGCGCGATTCGTTGTCGAGCAGCGTGTGCTGCTGTACTCGGCCCTCTGGCCCTACTGGGGTACGGTTTTATATGTGTACTTACATTCCGCCGTACCCGTACTCGTGCGTGGGCGCTGGTCACTTGCGAGGTGTTGTATGTATTTAGCTATTAATACTATCCTTACGGTTCGTCAGCTGTGAGTACCGCCGGTAACGCGGTTGGTACTCCGTTGTACCCCCTACGTTGTACGTGACCGAACCTGGTATTTGTCCAATATGTGTCTTTCTCGAATACGTGTGTCGGATAGTGTACACCCACCATTGTACCAATTGTTTTAGTCATGGGGACACGGTGCTATTATATACTGGTGTAGCGTCACTCGTATATGCTACGTACTGCTGTAGCGCTGCCCCTCTGCCCCATTGTGAGTACCACCGATTGGATGGAGTACTGGACTTCGAACTCTGCTGGATATGTGATGGGCGAGCTTGTTCTCACATTTACTACGTACTGCTACCGCAGTATATCTCTTATGCACCTAGGAGCTCACAGTGTTATGGACGTCAACCCCTATGCTGCTGGGGTATATATATATACAAGGGGGGGTTCGCCGCGGCGGGCTGACGCCCACCTGCGGCTTCGCGCAATGCCCCTAACGGCGAAGAGTAGAGGTATAGAATAATAGGGTTAGTGCGCACAAAAGCGAATGTACTGCCAAGGGGTGTGCAGTACAGGACACCTAATGATACTCACTCGTTCTGACCCAGACTGGGTTTCTAATATATTTGAGAGGAGAGGGTGCGTTCTACACTAAAATCAATATATATTGGCTCCCGAATTACTTATTTCCTTGTAAATGGACTCGTGTGTCCTACTGTTGCTGCTATTACTGCTGCTCTGTTGCTGTTGTTGTTGATGCCGCCGCCACGGCTGCTGCTGCTGCTGCTGCTGCTGCTGTCTGCTGACGTTTTTTTTTTCCCGGTAAAAAGAGAGAACCCGTACGGCACGTATACATACGTAGATGTTCGTTCGTGTTGGCTCAGCACAACAATCAGTATTTGCCCGGCATGGTGTATCGCATATTTAACTACTGTAGGTACTGAGGTCCCGCCTGATTACCACCAATTAATTACTACTGTAGTAATATAAATGTTGACAGTGAGTGCTGTTGCATTGAAGAACACCTGGGGTGGCAGGTGTACACAATAGCAAACAGCAGCAGCAAACAACAGAAGAATACATTCACCTGGTATTCACATACAGATCGATCTGACAGCTGTTGTTGTTGCTTTTTAATTTATAAATATACACATAAGAGACAGAGATTTACATGCATACTTGGTATATTCAATTCGTATTGACAGCAGTACTGAAATAAGCGTATTGTATTTAAAACAATAATACTACCGGGGTACTATATATACTCGTACGCTACGAACGGCAACAACAAATATCAGTACCATACTATTCGACGTACGTACCACATATCATATTGATACGCCTACCTGCTGCTGCTGTGAATGTAGTTCTGCGGTGCTGGTGCGCCTCGCGAGAAAATGTCCCGACATGCCCCTGAGGAACGCATGCAGTAATTCGTTCGTAGATCGCAAGCTACACAGCAAATATCGTATGATATGATACAAACAGAAAAAATACATAGGCCGAGAAGGGTGAACTGTTAGTGCCATGTCACAGTGTTTCGGTGGCTCGCTTTGGCGAGAAATTGGTTTGCGGGAGTCGTGTGTTGGTGGGAGCGAAGTCACAGTGTTTTGGTGGCTCGCTTCGGCGAGAAATTGGTTTGCGGGAGTCGTGTGTTGGTGGGAGCGAAGTCACAGTGTTTTGGTGGCTCGCTTTGGCGAGAAATTGGTTTGCGGGAGTCGTGTGTTGGTGGGAGCGAAGTCACAGTGTTTTGGTGGCTCGCTTTGGCGAGAAATTGGTTTGCGGGAGTCGTGTGTTGGTGGGAGCGAAGTCACAGTGTTTTGGTGGCTCGCTTTGGCGAGAAATTGGTTTGCGGGAGTCGTGTGTTGGTGGGAGCGAAGTCACAGTGTTTTGGTGGCTCGCTTTGGCGAGAAATTGGTTTGCGGGAGTCGTGTGTTGGTGGGAGCGAAGTCACAGTGTTTTGGTGGCTCGCTTTGGCGAGAAATTGGTTTGCGGGAGTCGTGTGTTGGTGGGAGCGAAGTCACAGTGTTTTGGTGGCTCGCTTTGGCGAGAAATTGGTTTGCGGGAGTCGTGTGTTGGTGGGAGCGAAGTCACAGTGTTTTGGTGGCTCGCTTTGGCGAGAAATTGGTTTGCGGGAGTCGTGTGTTGGTGGGAGCGAAGTCACAGTGTTTTGGTGGCTCGCTTTGGCGAGAAATTGGTTTGCGGGAGTCGTGTGTTGGTGGGAGCGAAGTCACAGTGTTTTGGTGGCTCGCTTTGGCGAGAAATTGGTTTGCGGGAGTCGTGTGTTGGTGGGAGCGAAGTCACAGTGTTTTGGTGGCTCGCTTTGGCGAGAAATTGGTTTGCGGGAGTCGTGTGTTGGTGGGAGCGAAGTCACAGTGTTTTGGTGGCTCGCTTTGGCGAGAAATTGGTTTGCGGGAGTCGTGTGTTGGTGGGAGCGAAGTCACAGTGTTTTGGTGGCTCGCTTTGGCGAGAAATTGGTTTGCGGGAGTCGTGTGTTGGTGGGAGCGAA
>MEHQ01001670.1:0-19392 GCA_008828725.1 Saccharina japonica
TACGGGTGGTGGGGCCGGGTGGGGTCAACGGGGAGCGCGGGAGGGGCACGTAAGCGCAAAAAATCTCGATCGATAGAGGAGGAGCGGTGCTCATGAAAGGGCATGTTGCGTTTTGATGTTGCTTTTTGTTCTTGCCGTGGAGATAGGCACCGCAACAGCAACACACAGCACCCACCCGGTGCAATCAATACGACGGAGGGCAGGGAATAAAGACCAAGACTCACCGGCGAGTGCCTGCGGGCGATGACGTCGAGCTCGCGCTCGTAGCGGGCGTTCCAGGACAGCGTGCCTTCGTCCAACATATTTTGTGTGTGTGTTCGCGTACTCGCTCTGTGTTGCACTTCGGGTTTTCGGGTCGCCAACTCTGCTCGGTCGTTTCTTGCGTTCACCGCTTGAACAATGGGCGTCGGTGGAAGAGAGGAGGAGGGAGAGGAGGACCACGTGGAGGAAGAGGAGGAGAGTGTTCTTCGTTCTCGTAGTTCGGGTTTCGGGATTGGTTGGCTATCAGCGTAGTAGCAAGGGTAGGTCGAGGAGAGAAAGTGCCACTAAAGGGGCACTTCGGCTTCGGCCGGCCTGCTGCCTACTTGAGGTTGTTAAATTGTTGGCCAATCAGCTTCCACCAGCAAGTAATTTTGTTTCCCTATGCGCAACATGCAAAAAAGACAAATGGAACACCCCAGCGCCGAGCAAATGCGGTGCGTTTCGGTTGAAACCAGCAGGGCGAGCTCTCTGGCCTCTTGGCTCTCGGAGCCGTGTTCGAATTCTGAATCAAGAAATCGGAGGGGGCTAGGTGGCGGGAAGATGCCTTACATTCGTAATGGTGAGACTTTATAACTTTGGCGTGTCTCTCATGTACTGCTGTAGCTTTGGCAGTGCTACGTTTTTATCAAAGCTGTTCCTATTTCGCCATCGATTATCGTTGTTTGTGTGTGCAGCAGTGTGTCTATCGACGAGTAAGTCGGCGGACAAAATAGGCGCGTCGGCAGTCGGCACCTCGACTATTCGCCTTTAAAAGTATCCACACCTTGCAAGAGCAGGCGCTTGAATGGCGGCTCGTGACTCTCTCTGGGTGGAGCTCTTTGTATCAATCATATACATCGTCGGATGAACTACCGGTTTCGTATGATACCTTGTCGATACTCGCTGGTGTTGGATGCTTGTATATACATTCACTGGGTACTGCTTGTAGGACAACTTTCGAGCTTTCGAGAGAATGCAGCGGGTGCTGTCTACGTCTGAAGTAGGGTTGCACCCCGTCTGACTGAGAACCGGGTACCCAGTGGCGGGTACCCGGAACCGTCGGAACCGGAATCGGACCGGAACAAATAAATTTACCCCGGGTATTTATTTGGACCCCGGGTACCCGGATAGTACCCGGGTACCCGGGTACCCGTTGATTGTGCTATACGGAGCCCCCAAAACTGGGATATACGTTGATTTATACATACTACACTACTACACTGCTTGTGTCCCTAGACTCTCCTTTTTCCTTTTCTCCCTTCTCTCCTCCAGCCTTCGCACAACACGCGACACACAGACGATACCCCTACCAGCTACAAGGACACACACACGTATGATATGAGCCATGAGCCAGGACATGGATGACGTGTATAACGTGGACCATTCGCAACAGAGTGCTATAGGGGGGGGGGGTAATTATTTTCCCTGCGGCCGCCTACTTCCTTTCTGCTGTGAAATAGGGGACAAAAGAAGGGGATATACAAGGGGGATATAAAGCCAGCAGCCTGGCTGGTCTCTGTGTGAGTGGTGTATTTCAACATTTAACACACACACCTCTCTCTCAGAACATACTGCAAGAGACAGCCTTCTGCCTTCCATCTTCTTTCTTTGGCATGATTCATTGAGAGAATAGACGAAATGAAGTCATTCCCTCCCACCGTCCGCCTTACCACGCCGCCTGCGGACCGTTCAGGCCCGCTGAAACTCTAAAAGGGGAGATAATAGTGCATGGTAACCCGGGTACCCGGGTAACCGGGCTGAAAGCAGGCCGGGTACCCGGTTCCGGTTCCGTCTGAACCCCCCACATTCCGGTCCGGTTACCGGTTCCAAATTTTGAGGCCGGGGTGCAACCCTAGTCTGAAGTCAGTAGCACACGCTCTCATTCGAAAGAACGCGGTAGGCATGTGCGTAGACGTAGGCATGTAGGCATCCCTCATCCTTCTCCACTCTCGTACTCGTAAACCGATTCCATCCGTCCAGAGATCCAGAGACTGCTGTTATCGTGTACCAGGGTGCGTACGAGTATATCGGTCAAGTGTCAAGTACATCTCGTAGACGGCCTGTGACACATCGTTAGACGAAACGACGAGTGCCAGGTGCCAGGTACAGAAGCAGGCCTTGTGTCTAAGTATTGACCGAGCGGGCAAGCTGCAGTTGAAACACTCTCTCCTCTCTCACGTATACTCGTACTGCTGATGTACAGCAGTATTTCGTTTATGACCGAATAGCATTCCATCCGCCATTTTGTATGTTTCCGTTTTCCTTTGTTTCTCTTCAGTAAAAATACCTGCACCAGGTACGTACGGTACCAGTTTTAACGAAGTTACTTCAAGTACAGTCAGTAGTTTACCCAGGGTATCAGTTTGGAGGCCGAGGATGTGTTTTCAACTGGTTTTTACGAGTTTTCAACCGGCACTCCCAATTATATACCCTGGTATATGTTGTACCTGGTACTGGTATGTACGTAGCGTAAAAATGACACCTGGGACTCACTCCCCCATACGAGCTGGACCAGCCATAAAATGGTTCAAACGTCGGATTGGCCATGCCCCCATCAATTTTGCGAATTTGGACTTGATTGTTTTGACACGGTGTAGTTCATGCACTCAGGCTAATTAATATGCAGTCGGATACGTGGATCGAAAAAGCCGGTTTCCGATTGGAGACACAATCGGGCTTTCTTATACAGTTGAAAAAGAGATTTTTCGATCCAACTTTTTCGATTGAGAAATCCAATCCACGAATCCCGTCGAAAAACTCGAGTTTTTCGACGAGATTCGTGGATTGGATTTCTCAATCGATTTTTTTTCGAAGCTCACCGCATCTCTCTTCACCCCTCCAAACACACGGTCACACCACCCAGCGGCAGCCTAAACACCTCTCCGATGCTGGGTTGACTGCTCTGCTGCTGCTGCTCGTAGCGCAGCACCTACTAGAACCCGCGAGCAGGACACGAACCAGTTTTCAACTCTCGTATCAACCGCCCCCAGGAAGAGCACACAAAACTACAAAATCGATCCGATTGACGATAGGGAAGGCGTACATGACACACCCCGTCGAATTTAGAGTGGATCGGAAACCGAGTTTTTCGATCCTCTCAATCCGACGGCATAAGAATTAGCCTCATCGACAGGTTGACCTTCGGCCCTATGAATTATTTTATTTTTTCCAAGATATATGACCGATCCAAAAATCCGAAAAAAAAAACAAAAGCGACCAAAACTACATGTAAAAAAAACAAAAACATAAATAGGGCCGGCATTGAATGCCTTTGAACGTGCGATTCAAATCCGGGGTTAAAAACTCAGTGCAAAATTCTCAAAATTGAGCGGGGCATCGCAGAAATGCCATTTGTTTCGTAACGACTTGACTAATGAATGGAATCGAGTTTAGGTAATATCTCTTGATAGGTGGCGAATTGGGCAACGAGACTTCCATCGCTCTTCTCCTTGTGTCTTCAGCTCTGTCTCCACCAAGTTTCTTTTAGATCGAAACCGACGATTTTTATACGATTTTTGTGTCAAAAAGTCGGTGTTTTTTAGATTTCGCGGATATCTCGGCGACATCAAGTCGGGAAAATAAAAAGTATAGATATTTTCATATACGATTTTTGTTTGCATAAGCAGTGGTGTGTCAGGGTTAGTTCTCCCCGATTTTTGTAGCCTAATTCGCAGTGGTTCACGAGATACGACTACGACGAGTAGGAAGCTTTCTCGGTTTTACGCCTGGTTCAGCTTGTAATGTAAACCCTTTACTGTTCTGTGGCTACATAATATATGTACAGTAGTGTATTGCGGCTTCCTAAATCACATGCGGTTTCCGACTTTTTTGCGGTTCCCAAAATTAGTTACGTAGGGCCCGAAACAACGAAAAAAACAACCAGACTTTGGTGTTTTCGTGGAAACAGAGGATGAAGTACCGTACGTATATACAAACTCAGGAAACGCGCGAAAAACAAAAGCTAAAATCTAAACAAGAACGACTCAACGGTCGAGGCGGAGCACCAACACTGATGCATCATCCAACTGCGGTAGAGGCGGCGCCAAGCCCTGAAAAAAAAGGGAATGCAGCCGACCATACTCTACTGCTGCAAGCCACCGGTATCCTGAACCGCTACTGTAGGTGTGCGCTGGATAAAGTACGAGTGAGTGCTGTTCACAAGCAAGCATCATCACTGCTACCACGTACGTACCTGGTACGATTTTGGGCTGTACATCAGCACTCAATTCGATTAGGCACGGCCCCATGGGCCACGGTTTTGGCTTCGGTGGTGGAAGCTGCCTTGACTGGCACCAACATCATGCTGTTCGTGTATTTTATCTGCTCTCTGCCTTCTGGCTGTTTGGTCTACGGTTTGTTCGTAGCTACGGTTGTCGCCATGGTCTCGCTTCTCGCTTGGGCTGTTCATTTTTGGCTGTGTGTTCTGATCCCTAAATCTTGAGAAACCAAAATGAGGCCAGCCGGTCTTTTGGGCCCTCATGTTGGCTGTTTGGCCCAGGAGAAGGAGTGAATCTTCCTATAATACTTCGAAGTATATAATATTTTGTTTTGTTTTCATCTTCAAAATCCTCCGTTTGGACGGGGCCTTAAGTGGCCTCTACAGCAGTATTGAAAAACGCTTTCATTTTGGTGAGTCCAAACCGCCCCACCCGCTGCTACGTACATGTACTGAGTCTAACTATTAATATTAAAGAGGATGAGTGTCGCAGAGGATCGAAAAAATGAAAAGTTACTCGTACGATAAGCATGAGGCAGTTTCGTAATTTCGCAATTTTCCATTTTTTTGCAGAGAGGGAACGATAGGCATGCGTCCCCTGCTTTAGCGCTTGGCAAGTTTTCACGGTTCCGATGTTGGAGAGCGATTTCCACATTTGGTAATTTCCGGTTGTATCGTTAGGGTCCGTTTTAACGAAAAATATGTATGTATATTTTCAACTTTTTTGCATCGGATTATCCTTTTCAACTTGTTTTGCATCGGATTGAATTGAATTCGATTCGATTTGGTGGAAAAATAATAAAAAAAATGTTTTTTTGGTTGGTCCTCAGGCCGTTTCCTATGTGGTTCGATTTTTTAGCTTCAGATTTTGGCTCGATCGATTTTTCAGCGACCTAGTTCGAAAATCGAAACAGCCTTCCTATGCGAGAAAAAAAACATTTATTTTACGTGCAGAGATTCGAGCAAACGGCGAGACGAACTGCTGTTGTGGTCTGGCGCCGCGAAGAGACGCGCCGAGTGCGCTGCACTAGGCGTAGGACCCAAGCGTCCGAACCCACGCTGGCTACCTCTGTTCTGGCGGCCACGTGCCGAGTGCGCTCGAGTCGACTTGTCTTGGTATTTTGTATTTTGACACGAAGCATCCGAGCCCAGCACGTTGATTGACTGTTGCTGCTGTATAGTCTACGATTGCGGAGAGGCGCGCGCCGAGTGCGCTTCCCTTCGTCTCTAGGGCCAAGCCCGCGCCAGCCGACTGTAGTCTGGTGACGGAGAGATGCACTGATCGCCGATTGCGCGTCGGGCGCGAAGCAACGTCGCTGTGTCACCATCCAACTCATCGATCATTCTGCTGCTGCTGCTGCTGCTGCTGTTTGCTTGGGTTGATAACATTTTGAATTAAGAGACAATGCCATTTTTCGATTTGATGATCTGATGGTCCAAGTCGTCGGATTTTGGGCCAAAATCTGACGACTTGGGCCATCGGATTCTCCTATCGAAAACAATTCGGTTAGATTTTGTACAATCGGACTGCATAGGCAGATGCTTTCGTTTTTTAAATCGAAAAAAAACAATCTGAAGCTCGAAATCGAACCGCATAGGGAAACGAACGGCCTTGGACCGTTTCCTAAGCGGTTCGATTTTTGAGCTTCAGATTATGGTCCGATCGATTTTTCAGCGACCTAGTTCGAAAATCGAAACAGTCTTCCTATACGAGAAAAACGGATTTATTGTACGTGCAGAGATTTGAGCAAACGGCGAGACCAACTGCTGTTGTTGTGGTCTGGCGCCGCGAAGAGACGCGCCGAGTGCGCTGCACTGGGCGTAGGACCCAAGCGTCCGAAGCCACGCTGGCTGCCTCTGGTCTGGCGGAGACGTGCCGAGTGCGCTCGAGTCGACCTGTCTTGGTATTTTGTATTTTGACACGAAGTATACGAGCCCAGCACGTTGACTGACTGACTGCTGCTGCTGCTGCTGCTGCTGTAGTCTACGAGCACGAAGAGGAGCGCGTCGAGTGCGCTTCCCTTCGGCTCTGGCCCGAGCCCGCGCCAGCCGACTATAGTCTGGCGACGGAGAGACGTACAGATCGCCGGCTGCGCGTCGGGCGCGAAGCAACGTCGCTGTGTCACCATCCAACTCATCGATCGTTCTGTTGCTGCTGCTGCTGCTGCTGCTGCTTGCTTGCTGCGTGGATAGCATCTTGAACTTGGAGACCATGCCATTTTTCGATTTGAAAATCTGATGACCCAAGTCGTCGGATTTTGGGCCAAAATCTGATGACCCGAGTCGTCGGAGTTTGGGCCAAAATCTGACGACTTGGGCCATCGGATTCTCAAATCGAAAAAATTCCCGTTTTATTTTGAACAATCGGACTGCATAAGCAGATGCTTTCGTTTTTTTAATCGAAAAAAACAAATCTGAAGCTCGAAATCGAACCGCATTGGAAACGGCCTTAGGCCTTTTCCTATGCGGTTCGATTTTTCAACTTCAGATTTTGGTCCGGTCGATTTTTCAGCGAAAATCGAGCCAGTCTTCCTATGTAAAAAAAAACGGAATAATTTTGCGTGCAGAGATTCGAGCAATCGACGAGACCAACTACTGTTGTTGTTGTTGTTGTGGTCTAGCACCGCGAAGAGACGCGCCGAGTGCGCTGCACTGGACGTAGGACCCAAGCGTCCGAACCCACGCTGGCTACCTCTGGTCTGGCGGCGAAGATACGTGCCGAGTGCGCCCGAGCCAACCTGTCTCGGTATGCTGTATTTTGACACAACGAAGCATCCGAGCCCATCACGCTGACTGACTGACCGACTGCTGCTGCTGGTGGTGCTGTAGTCTACGAGTACGGAGAGTGCGCTTCTCTTCGTCTCTAGACCCGAGCTCGCGCCAGCTGACGTAGTCTGGCGACGGAGAGATGCGCCGGCCGCCGACTGCTCGCCGGGCGCGAAGCAACGTCGCTGTGTCACCATCCAACTCATCGATCGTTCTGCTGCTGCTTGCTTGGGTGGATAACATCTTGAATTAAGAGACCATCCCATTTTTCGATCTGAAAATCTCATGGCCCACGTCGTCGGATTTTGGGCCAAAATCTGACGACTTGGGCCATCGGATTCTCAAACCGAAAAAAAAAACGGTCAGATTTTGCACAATCGGACTGCGTAGGCAGATACATTCGTTTTTGAGATCGAAAAATACAAATCTGAAGCTTGAAACCGAACCGCATACATAGGAAACGGCCTTATCGGGAAATCGCGTACCAGGTATGGCTTTTCAAATAAATATGGAATCGGAATAACGCATAATAACGCAGTACATCACACAACGCCCCGTTGACAAACATCGATGAGAGTAGACGAGGGCGACGGCCATGGGAGGTCGCGCGCGCGCCGCCGCCAGCCTCTTTTTTTTTTGGCGGCGCAGGCTAGGCAGCTATCACCCTCAGGGCCGCTTGCGTGGGGGAGAGGAGGGCACCCTAAAACGCCACGCGTGGATCAGCAAACGGCGACGTAACTATCGTCCAAGTCTTCAGCGAACCCTGCGTGTTTCGGGCCGATCGCTCGGTTTTGGTGGTGTTTGGCCGATCGAGCTGTTGGAAAAATTGGGCTTGCGGCCGCCATGTGTTTTTTTTTTTCGAGGCGCAACCGCCGAGGTACGCTGTGCTGCAGTCCCCAGGCGTGGGCACGGCTCTTGCCCCGGTCGCCGTTCGCTGAGGTTCACTATGTATCGTCTCGGTCGTGGTCGTCGACAAAGGCCAAACAGCCGACGGATTGCCTCGGGGACGTTGGTCCAGGGTGAACATGCCATATCAAGCTGGATCAAGTCCTCCTTTTGAATTCAATCCAATTCAATTTTCTCCCAAATATGTGTTTATGGACTTCTTTTGTTGATAGACTTGAATTAAATTTCTCTCACCCCACAATGAAAACGCCTTCTTGGTGTTTTCATTGTTTTTACCAATCATAATCAAATTCAATTCAAGACAATTTTTTAAAAAATGAATTGGATTTTTTTGTTTTCCTTCGTCAAAAAAACGGGCCCTCACGTATAGTAACCGAGCGGTTTCCAATTCCATTCGCGGCTATACCCATTTCTGATCATAAGGTGAGATAAACAACAACGTAGCATATAGAGGATGCACATCCTGCATGAAAACATATAAAACCCGTAAGTACGCGCGATCGAAGTATTACACTCAGCTAGCAAAAACGAGTTTCAACGAAATCCTCGATCTCAAAGCTGTTTTTTTTTTTTAATTTTTATAAATAAATCGCACCTAATATGATATCATGCGTATTGTGGGCGAACACAGCGTTTTCTCCCCACGAATCTGATTCCTGACGTTGTACTCGGAGCAGTTCTGGTGATAGGCTACAGACAGAGCAGATCATCACTTGGGGTACAGCAGTAAACACAGCATTTCACCCGCCCGCGTTTCGCGCGCGGGGGTGGGGGGGGGGGGGGGGGGGGGGGGGGGGGGGGGGGGGGGGGGGCAGGGGACGTCGCGGCCCTCGAGACTCGCGGTCCTCGAAAAACCGTTTCGAAAAAGCTTGGGCGGGATTCTGGGGATCGCCTCGGCCTCGGAGGATACTCGTTGGTCCCTTCCTCACTCGCTTAGACTCGTTCACCTTACTTACCTTACTACCAGGTACTTCCACAATACTTCATACTAAAACTACTGCTACGTACCGGCGAAATCACAGGTGGGCATAAACCGTAGACCCCCCCCCCCCCCCCCCCCCCCCCCCCCCCCCCCCCCCCCCCCCCCCCCCCCCCCACCGCCCCCCCACCGCGGTCGAGTTAGATAATTTGTGCGGGGTGGAGAACCTTTGCCCCGCACAATGGGAATGATCGCATCACGTAGTGTGTATATGGTAAGGCACCCGCGAGGCAGTTACGTAGTGCTCCCATTGATGTCTCAGGAAGTGGCCACACCAGAAATTAAATTAACTCATTGAAGCTGTCGTCCATATGCAAGTCCGTCTCAGAGGCGGTTCTTAGCAGGATGCAGCCCACCCTCCATGCGACTCGCCCAATACCTCACGGCGCTTGGTGCAAGCGATGCCTGCCTGGTTGGTGAAAACCCAACGTGTTCCGTCCCGGCATTGTAGGGATGCGAGGATCTATGGTCATACGACTACGACCGTGCACGACATGAGTACCCCCCCCCCCACCGCCACACCAACGCCCACGGGGTCGGGAAGGCATCGGGGCAATCGGCAGTTGGCGCGGGAGGAAGCGACGGCCGAGTATCGTATCATCTGTAGCAGCACTGTGATATCGTGCACTATTAATACTGCTGTAGTTTTCTCGTACGGAAACGCGCCTACTAGCCTCAATTCAAGCCTCCGGGTCGACACGAAGGATTTCGTCTCAGCCTGCTATGATGTCGTCGTAGTATGCAGTATGCTACCATACGGTTGATACTCGCAACCCCTTTAGAACTGCACTGTCTAGAAATACATATTTCAGTCTAATTCCGAGTGTTTTGTCCCCACATCGGGACTGCAGTCCTAAATGGGTTAACAATGCAGAGTAGGGCGCTCCCGGCAGAGACCGCCACGGCCGTCGCCGTAGCAGCCCCGACTAATACATACCTGGTATACCGACACGGTCGTGGTCCCTCTTTAGTGCCGGTTGCCCGCTTTAGTGTCCGTGGGGTCGCTTGGCACGGGTGGGATTGACCAGTGCGGCAGTGTGCGGAGTAGTAGTGCCGGTTGCCGCTATAGAGTGCCGGTGTTGTCGGCTGGCGCATACCGGCACTACTATGGAGGGACCACTGCGACCGCTGTTGCGCCCGCGCAGAACACGGTCACCCCGGCGACTGCTGACAAACGCCCGAGGGGTTCCTGCCGCTCCTCTACCAGCGGAACCGTGTTTGGAGCCACATATGCTAGAAATATTGGCGGTGGAGCAACGGTGGAGCAGCGGTTGAGTAGTGGCCGACGCGTCGGCGTGCGGTCTCAATACGGCTGAAGTCTCGGACCCGCATTCTCTCCTCTCTCAGGCCTATTTATTGTCTATCGATGCTTCGTGTCCTCTACTGCTGCAACGCCAGGGCACCTGGTAATTTCATGCCAGTAGAGGCTGAAGCCGATGTTTGATGTCCAGTTTTGTTCCAAATATTGTCCTCGGTAGTATCCTTTTCTGTTTATTCCGTACTCCATACGTTGTGCTTTTACGTAAGGGGTGTGATTATCATGCTGGGGCAATTCGTGGGGATATCTGTCGCAAAGTAAAGAACCCTGCGCCACATGTATACGTACGGCATTGGTTCAAGACGCCGACATCGATGATGGCTATATATGTAAAAAAAAGTGGACACTCGTATAA
Source organism: Saccharina japonica (assembly GCA_008828725.1). Taxonomy (NCBI): domain Eukaryota; class Phaeophyceae; order Laminariales; family Laminariaceae; genus Saccharina; species Saccharina japonica. Next base: position 10,781 of record MEHQ01001670.1, read on the forward strand.
ATAGCAACACTGGCTTTGGTGTGCTTCCCGACTTGTGTGCAGCAAAAACAGACGGAAGAAAGCGCCGAGGACATTGTTCGCGAAGACGTTGCCAGCACCCCCTCCCCGCGCCCAACTAACTCAACGTGTGCGGACAAGCAGCGGAGAGAGCCGACTGAACACTGAAAGGTTTGGGGTGTAGATGCGCATCCCCGATATTTGGTGAAAGCGTGCGCACAGAAGCGGACCACGGGGCGTTGCGAGCGCATACATACGTAGACAAAGAGGGCAAGGCGTCCGGAATCACGGATGATATGTATTGCGCGAAGGCGGTGTCCAAATGCGATATACCACAACTTACGTACGTACCGGGAAATGCCACAAAAGGCACAAAATACCACAGAACACATTGTATACGGTATATACCTCAAAACATCAAATACCGCAAGATGTGATACCGTATTCCCACAAAAATGCAAAACACCGCGCAATACAAAAATACCACAAAATACCAAAATATCGCCCACAAAATATCGCCCACAAGTTACCAAAACATATAAAATATCACCAAATACAAAATTACCACCACACATAAAAACCACAGGTGGAAAGTGAAGAGTGCTTGGTAGGAAAATACAGGGGTGCATCGCTGGCAGCGACTGGAAGCTGAATCTTCATGACGGCGCAACATGTGCATGACGAGATGATGTGATAAGATGATACGGTAACAACTCGCTTGTTTGTTTCCCCACCCACGGTGCAGGCACCCTGCAACTGGAGTGGTAACGTTTTTGCTTGTTTTTTGCTTCCGAGTATCGGGATCTGCTCGTTGTGTTTGCCGCCGCTGGCGCTGCTGCTGCTGCTGCTGCTGCTGCTGCTGTAACATTGGCGATTGCATTTGCATGTATACATTGCGTCCCTCTTTCGCGAAAAAATAATTGCGTATACAACCCAAACCCAACCCAAACCCAACCCAACCTGCTTTATATTGCCCTCATTTCGTCAAAAGGGGTTGCATGCATGCATGCATCATCTGATGCTGTTTTCGATTATCCCCCCTTTTTTCCCCTCTTCTTGCCCTTCGTGCACGACGACGTATGGCGAAGCTACCAAGCCGTTGCACGAACCTGACTGACGCGCCACCCCCCGTTTGTATGGCTCATGGGGAGACGGGGGGAGTTATGCTTCAGCGCCAACAATCTATACCAATAGCACAACAACAATAGGCGCTCGATCAGCACGACCTATCATATCAATATCATAGGATACTCGTCAAACATATGCCGACACTTATAAATAAATATGTCATTCATTTACTATTACTGGGGACCATAGTAACTACATAGGGGACCAAAACTTGTTACTAAAAATCCAAAAAAGGGAAATGTTCGTATTATACGAGGAGTAAGTTTTTGTGTGTACCTCAGGTCCCCTATTTCCTATGATCCCCCGTGTTACCACCGTCGTAACCTTTATGCCTGGTACCGTATACGGTGTGTGCAGAGTTACGGGAAAGACCGCGCCCGTGGTTGTTGGAGCTCTGAGAACAGGATAAGGCGCTTTTTCCACAATAATACCAACCATTTGTGAGAGGAGACACACGCGGCTTCCCCACAGCTGGGTCTGATCTGGTCCCACACCCCGCACCACGCACAACGGCGGTCGATTCGCACGTTTGGCTCTGGTGTTTGGTTGTGCTCGTGTTTTGGGCCCCATCGCCAGCCCCAGCCCCCCAACCTTTTAGTAAAACAACGTGCTGCCGTGGATCTGGCTGAACACACAACGCAATCCTTATCCTTCCTTGTCGAAAGCCCTCCCGCTCGAAAATACGCTGCCATGCTGCCATACGTTGGATGCTCGCGTTGTGGAGGAACCTCCAAGTTTTTGTCCTGTGGGTGCGGCGTATTTTGGCCGTACACCTGGTACCTGGTAATACAAGAAGAGTAAAAGTGAACGAGCGAAAATGTTACTGCTGTTCCTACCTACACAAGCTATAAAGGGTATCAGATGCGTCCCATGCCCAGTCACAGAACGGTTTCGCTACGTACACACGGACTATTTTAATCTACGAATATGCATCTGTTAGTTGCTTGCGTTACGATGTGCAAACCATCAATTAGTTGCAAATAATCTCCCGGCGACCGTTGATCGAGCCGGCATCAAGACCCCAAGCGGTCGTTCCCGAGCCATGGCGTTGGACCTGCGCCGCCGCTTGCGGAGTACGTACGGCTCTCAAGCGAACGCAAAATCGATGCCTTTTTTACCAAATATTATAACGCTATCGATGGAGCTTTTGCCTCATGTCAAGCTCGTAGTCTGTGTGGATGTGTACTGCGCCGCGCTCCTTCGGCTCTGTCTCGAGGCGAGCAGTCCGAGCCAGAGCTTAAAACATTCTGTAGGATTATTGAACATAGCGCGTTGCGATATTGATGCGACGGGCGCGGTTGCACGGCAGAGTCAGGCTCTCGACCGCTGGCTTGCAATAGGAAAAGCTTCACCACATCTTCTGTCAGCAGAAAACTTCGAGGTATACGAAAAACTAAACTCCGAAAGCAGTTCGCTTCCTTTTCCGCCTTCGTCGCGTAAGAGTGGACGGATACCGAGTTATACGCGGACGTCCGTTGTTTCTGAGGGGTTCGAATCATTCGGTTGTTTTCACATTTCCCCCCCTCCTGGTTGGTGGAAACCCAACGTGCTCCGTCCCGGCATTGTAGGGATGCGAGGGTCTATGGTCATACGACTACGACCGTGCACGACATGAGTACACCCCCCCCCTGTACCCTGTCTCTTATACACATCTCCCGCCCCACAAGCAACACGTTGCCTCGCCTCTCTATATTTATTGTATCGCTCACTCCAGTCTCTCTTCGTTATAATGCGCAACTTCCCAGGCCGGGTTGTGGCCCAGCGGTCTTCGTTCCGATTGAGTGCCATCTCGGAGTTCATCTGGACTGTGCTGAACGTCATCGGTCTCTTGTAAGTCTCGCGACGTTGTAAATAGCCGCAACCTTGCTGCAGTAGCTGTGTATCATGCTGGCTTACAAATCGGCTTTTGCTCGAATTTTCCAACTGGTATTTTCCGGGGGGGAGGGCGGGGGGGGTGGCTTGCTTATTCCTTCCTTCGGGCGATGTCGCTATTATCTGCCGGACCGCCTGTATACGCCGTTGGTGTGTCACAGAAAGTGCCACCGGTTGTTTTCGCGACGAGGTCCGTCTTGGCTATCCGGACTGCGTCCGTCCTCGTTCGTGGCTGCGCTGTGTTTGCGAGGCGTCGACCCACTGCAGTTTGTCGTTGCTGTCTTCACATGAAACCGTTTTTTTCTGCCCAATTATGGTTATTCATCCCCTATTAATAGAGAGGTATTACTGGTTATTCATCCTATTAATAGAGAGGTATTACTCCTGCGGTCGCAGGCTCCCGTACGAGCCAGAGATAACACTCAACGTAATTGTTGGATGATATCAGGTGGCGCACGCAGGCACGTTTTATCTGGTGCTTCCACGTGTTTCGCTTGTGCAAGCATCGGAGAGTTTGAAGCAACTCCGGCGATTGCGGGTATCGCAAGTGTATGTCATACGTGACGGTGGCTAATGGTTGTGCTTGTGTCCCGCCGCCTCGTTGTCAACAACGTGAACCTTATTTGCTTCCATTAAATACTATACCGTCCAAACTCTCGGCGAATCTGACGAACTGGCCCATCTTGGCGCGAGCAGCTTCGGCACCATGGCGGCGGTGAGTGAAATATTTATGATGAATTTGCGAGCAGAGGTTGTTGGTTCATTCATTGCTCGACTAGCCCTATGAACAGCAGCAACATACTAAATGTATACGTACTCTTAATAGTAGATACGGGTAGCCATGTTCATGGTTCGTCCGTTCGGACGGGCGAACTTCGGCAGTAAAGTTTGTCCGCCTGTGCCTTTGTTGTGCCGCAGCAGGATGTTTGTATCTCGTCAATCTTGGGGTGCGTTGGTGGATGGTGGACGGCAGCTGTTGTTGTTGTTGTTGTTGTCTCGTCTCCCAAATCTATTATGTAGTCACAAGACAGGCTCTAAAGGTATATACCTGCGTCGATGGACGTCGTATGCTTGAGGCAATCGGCTTCAGCCAGCTCGCAAGGGATTCCATTTTGTTCGGGTGTGAAAAAATCCCAAAAAGGCATACCTGCGGTGGAGGACGTCGTACGAATCAGGAAATCGTCCTCAGCTATGATAGCTCGAAAGAGGTCCTTATGTGTAGGCGCCGTCTAAAACAGAAAGTCGCCGTCGCTCGTAACAGTAGTGGTTTTCCAGCGCGTCTTGAACGTGGTTCGTTCGTTTTCGTCGGAATCTTCGAATCTTGGAAGAAATCACCCATTAAAAACGCCTCCTGAAGATCTCCGATGTGCGCCGCCTTCCATTGCCACGTTTGGTAACGGGTTGTGGCAGCCTGTATGTAGTATCGCCCAACCCCCGCCCACTCTCTAGCCCCCCCGCTCAGACGCGAGCCTCTGGTCCACTCCCCTCGCTTGGCAACCCCTGTCGACTTGAATCATTTCCAGAAAACTCCTTCGCGCAAGCGCAAGAAGGAACGCGGGTTTCATAACTACCGGGGTGGTGGGGGTGGGGGGGATGGAGGCGACGACGACGACGGCGGCGGCGGCGGCCGGCCAAGAGGATGGAACGTGCATAGAATGCAGCCTCCACAAGGTATATACACATGTATATCATCACGCGACAGGCGTTCAAGCAAACGGTTGGATTGGCCACAACTCGAGAAAATCGGCTTCTGTATTTCCTTTTTGTCCATCACGGTCTGGGCGCACGCACGTCCTTTTGATGCTCTCTGCTCACGCCGATGAAACATTGATTGCTTGGAAATAGACAGTCGATGCGGATGGCAAAGAAAACGGTGGATGTACCATTGGTGTATTCGCGCACCGTAGGTCCGCCGACTCTTCGCGCGTCCCGGAAAACCGCTTGCTCGCGGTTTTAAGCAAGAACGGGGATTTTCGACGACTATTTGTTCTTTATTCGTCATAACGTCAGCGGCTTTGTGCCGGCAGCAGTGGCATCCTTTTCATACGCACTGCTGTTCCCCGCCGCCACCGCCGCCGCCGACACCACCGCCGCTGCCCCTCTATGCCCCCCCGCATCGCGACGTGTTTTGTGCGTTTTCTGCCGTGCACGGCCAGGTGCGTGCGATGCCCCAATGGGCGGCGGGTGAGGGTAAGGCCGCAAGTTGCCCCGCCTGGCGAGAGTCCGTCAGTCTTGTTCGTCCGTCCGTAACTTATACAAACGTGTTTCCATCAGCGTTGGTGTTTCGCTCACCGACGACCGACGCCACCATCGGTGCGCCTTCCTTGGTCTCTACCGACCGCCGCGCCTGCTGCTGTACCACACACAGCAGCACAGCGGTTAAGAGATCAAATCGCACCATCTTCAAAAGTTTGGTGGTGCGGTTTTTGGGATGTCGAGCACGTCGGACATTTAAGCACGTCGGCCGCGCTTAAAAAGTAACAAGTTACGGCAGATTGAACGGACTCGCTTTTCGGGGCGCTTGCGGCCTTTGTCGGCCCGTCTTCGCGACGAGGATCGAAAATGGAAGGGCTATTAGGAGATACAACTATTGAGAGGCCTGGGGGTAGGCGCACCACGCACATGGCATGGCATGGCATGTCATGGGGTTGCAACGCCCCCTTCCCCCTCCCATCCCCCGTTTCTCTGTTTAGTAGTTGTGTCTTGTGTTCTTTCTTCGGTTTTTTATCGTTCGCGTAGAAGCGCAGAACGGCACCCATCAGTATCTTCTCATTTCCGTGGTTAGTTCGGCCTCTCTCTCCCGATATTTCGAGTGAACGGAGAGGAGTGGGGTCACCCCTCAGTTTGGGCTATATATAGCCAAGGGACGGGCATTAGGATACGGTTGGTTGCGGTGCTGACGGGATGGCTTGAGCCCTCTCTTCGCCTTCTCCACTTCGTTGAACGAAGGGGAGGGGGCGGGGGGGGAGGGCACTATGACGTGACTTTTCACAAAGGGGTTTACGCCCATCGAATTGTCGCCGAGATCTTTTTCAAGTCGTCTGCGTTCAGCAACCCTGGCAAAAAAAATCAAGTAGTCTACGTTAGACTTTTTCAAGTGGTCTTACGTTAGCCATCTTTGCTAAGGGGGTATTTTTTTTTTCGCTTGATAGTGGTCAACGGTAATGCGGCAGCTGGCTGGCGTCGACCCGCAAAGCACTGCCGCTGTACGTAGTAAGTTGACCGTGACGTGTGATGTGTAGAGATTTGTCGACCACGTGTCACAGCAATAATTTCGGCTTTTTTGCGCCTGTTGGTGAGTTATCGCCTCTACTCGAGCCTCGTGGTAAGGAGCTGCAGCGCAGATAGTAAGTAGTTGTTGAGCAGGAAGAACGTGTTTTTTTTGTGGTGTGCAGGACCCGCTGCCTCTCCGTGCGTGCTGCCTTGTTTTTCATTTCCTGTCTAATGAGCACGTCAAGGTCAAGTCAAGCGCTCAAGATTGTTTCTACTTTGCGCAAAAAAGTAAAAACATAACGTCACATCTACGTACGTACACGATATAAATGTCGAGCATTGAGTCGATGATCGACCCTTTTTTTTTGGACGAGCAGAACAGAACGACTTTTCTTTCACGTCTATTCGTTTTTCGTACATTCATACCGCGTTTGATTGTGTCTTGTTTCTGTAATTATCGAGTTGAACGATGACTGAAGGAAGCAATTACATTGAGGTATGGTCGACCCTGGCTGCTCCTTTTGATTTGGAGTGTGGTGATGCTTTTGACTGCACGAGCGGTATGTGGTGATGCTTTTGACATGCATTTTTTTTTTCTCGTTTTTTCCTGTTTTGGTGGTCCAGCCACGGCCTGGGCGCATGATGCGAACGGACTGCGAACGGACCAGACGTTCGCAATTAATATTAATAGTACTAATGCAATATGTCGTTTTCCTCTTCTCGGTTTATATGCGTGTGTGGCAAAAACATTCAGCATGCTGCTTGCTGTGTATTTTTTTTTCACGTTTTCTGTTTTTGTTGTTGATGATGATATCACCAATCAGCGGATGCCACGTGTTGACCCGCACCCTGTGTGTCCGGCATGGTCCCTCCAAGTACGCAAATTCTACAAACTAATTGTATTATGTGTACGCCTGGATGCTGCCCTCTGGTTCCCAGTTTCGAGATGTTGTGTCTCTTGCCCCTTTTTAAGCGACTAAGTATAGTGTTGCTTACCTTACGTACGTACCACGGAGAAAAGGGTAACCGTAAAAATAGTAACTTAATAAGAGTGTGATCGTGTGTGTCATCGCCACTGACTGCTATCTCGACGCGTTTGTGTGTTAATTTTGCGCACCTCGAAGCTGCATGGGCCTTGGCAGTGTTTAACAATGTGGATCCCGTCATCGTAGCCCATTGCCTTTAACTACACTATTAGTAAGTAAAGAGTAAAGCCTGAGGATTAATCCCCTTACCGCTACTGCTGCCGTAACTGTACGAGTAGTTACCGTCTCCCTCAGAAATGCGATCATTGCCATGTTTTTTGCTGCTGTGTACGGCACCAATCATAGCGTTGCCGCCCGTGTCGTCGTCGTCCACATATTCCCCAGTGGCACACGGGGAGCTCTCGACCTACTGCTTGCTGTGTGGAACGGGAACTATTTATTTTGTCCTCATTTTTCCATGTAAGTTTTTGTCCTCGCTTTTTCAAGTCGTATCGTGTGCGACCGTTCACTCCCGCCAGGCATGACCTACACACGTTTTCCCTTCGACAATCCCTAACGATTGATACCGCGACGGGCACCAATGGCTGACACACACACACAAGCGGCCTTCCTAGCGGCCTGTGTCTACTCTCTGCTTCTCGTCTTCGCTGTTCTCTGCTTCAAGAAAAAATATGGTATTGTTGTTATCAGCGTACACTGGGTACGGTATCGCGTATCTGACCTGTCTCAGGCCAACCGGCTGGGGGGGAAGGTACGACGTCTTGCCAGAGTCATACGTATAAGATAGATAATTTCAAGCGGTTTGTAGGTGGTGATCGAGTGACAAGTTTACATGGTCACTCAGTGTGCCGGAAAACGACCAGCTCGTGGAGCAGAACTAAGCCGACAATTAATCGTGTTATCAGCGTACACCGTCGATTTGTATCGCGTGGCTGACCTGTGCCAGGCCAACCGGCTGGGGGGGAAGGTACGACGGTTTGGTATAGTCATACATATTATATGTATAGGATTGCAATCGGTATGTAGGGGGTGATCGATTGGAGAGTTAGCATGGTCACTCAGTGTGCTGGCAAAAGGCCACCGCGATGAGCAGAACTAAGCTGACTACTCAGGCGAAAGTGCAAAACATCGACAAAAAGTCGATGCGAAGTACCGAGCTAAAAGGCGTTTGTACAGAAGCGCAGCACGCTGGCAAAAGGCTAACGTGACGTGCGGATAGGTACGATGTCACGGGCGAAAGTGTGAAACGGCGACAAAAGGTCGACGCGGATCACCAAGCCCAAACAAAGGCGTTCGCATGAAAGCACAACACGCCGGCAACATCCCAGCGTGAGGTGTGGACTAGTACGATGCCTCGGGCGACAGTATGAATCATCGACAAAAAGTCGACGTGCAGTACCAAGCCACTCCCCCCCC
>MEHQ01001670.1:20404-76440 GCA_008828725.1 Saccharina japonica
CCCCCGCAACCTATACCCCCCCCCCCTCAACCACCCGGGCGAAGTATGAAACAGCGACAAAAAGTCGACGCGGATCACCAAGCCCAAACAAAGGCGTTCGTATGAAAGCACAACACGCCGGCCAAACCCCAGCGTGAGGTGTAGACTAGTACGATGCCTTGAGCAACAGTATGAATCATCGACAAACGGTCGACGTGCAGTACAAAGCCACCCCCCCCCAACAACCAGGGCGAAGAATGAAACGACGACGAAAGGTCGACGCGGATCACCAAGCCCCACAAAAGACGTTCGTATGAAAGCACAGCACGCTGGAAAAATCTTAGCGTGAGGTGTGGACTAGTACGATGCCTCGGGCGAAAGTGCGACACATCGACAAAAGGTCGACGTGGAGTACCAAGCCAACCCCCCCCCCAAACCAATGGCGACCCTTGAACTTTTGATAAGCGATGGACCTTAGGTTGAAAGCCAGTTGCCAAAATAGCGTCTTCCGATATAGTGCACCATCGAGAGTACCGCGTGATTGTCTCTTCCTGGCCACTCAGCTGGGGGGGATGTTACGACGGTGCATCTAGATATTGCTCAATATCTGAAGGCGCCAAGGGAAGACCCAGTTCAAGGGCGATGAAGAATGAGTGCCCTCGTGAAAAGGCCTCCTTACGTGGAACTCCGGCTTAATACCGAGTCTCGTGAAGGAGAGCCCTCCTTGCCCACAAGTGAAGTGGGCAAGCACAAGGCATATCTGAGCCATATCTAAACCAACCGCTCTGCGAGTTGGAGCTTCATCAGCGGGAGGAGGCGAGAGCAGCACGGTCATCAACACTGAAGCCTGTTCACCACGAGGACCCACAGGTAGTGTCAATGCACGAGCTCGGTACAAGCTAAGTCGTGTGTCTATCATAGGTCGAGGCCTGTCAGGTGACCCCGAGATGTCGGTTACCACGAGCGGCAATCGATAGCGGGAAGCCAGTACCACAAACTGTCCTTGACCTATGTTGACCAGACCGCAAGTTTGTTTCACAGCAGAGTCCTAAACGGTGATGCTGTTCACTGACCCCAGACGCGATATCCCGGCGCAGCCCTAAACCATGATGTTTAGCGCGCCCAGAAACGATGCCCCAGCAGCCCTAAACGATTAAAATGTCCAGCGACCCCAGAAGCGATGCTCCAGCAGCCTAAAACAATCGCCTACAACAGAAGACATTCTCGCCCGGTTTTGATCCCCATCGATGATACTGCTTGTGGGCCGATCCCGAAAGACACTCTGGCGACCTCAACTTATTGTTGAGCGACTCAGGGATGTCCGACAGTCCCAACCAACAGTGCTGTACGAGTAGCGATTCCGAAAATTGTCTTTCCGGCAATCCCAAGCACTTAACATGTTTGCAGCGATCCCTTGAAATATGTATTTCGGCAACATTATGCTGAGGCGACCCCTCGTGACGATAATGCCCTGGCAAGTCCCTGCTGTACTTTCATCACCTAAAAATGGAGCCCTTGTCGCAGTGATCGTCAACATTAACGGCCGACATATTCTCCCTGTCATCGGGGTGGGTTGGGGCACTGATTGCAGTTGTTGTACGCACGCTGCCCGTCTCTGAGCGCGGGGCTCCTTGCGCATATTTATATCATAGCACCCCATCATGTCGCTGTGTCCGTCCAGGTAGATTTTTTCCCATATTTCATCAGTACTCGTAATGTTAATAGTAGTAGTAGTAGTAGTAGTAGTAGTAGTAGTAGTAGTAGTAGTAGTAGTAGTAGTAGTAGTAGTAGTAGTAGTAGTAGTAGTAGTAGTAGTAGTGGCACTTCCTCTCCTACGTAGCAGCAGCGGCATGTATCCGCAATCGAGTCGAAGGACCCCCATGCAACCGAACGCAGAGCTTACGCACAGCCGTGCTTACTCCAGCAGCAGTGCATTCGCAGCAGTTTTGAACCAGCCCGTCACTTACTCGAAAGGAATTATTCGAGGGCTACTTACTGTTCAGGGCTCAGCCCGAAGTGTGTAACAGCAGTAGTACTCGACAGCAGTAGTAGTTCACAGCGACAGCTCCTCCAGGTGACGACGACTTCGGCAGCTTTGTGGAGAGTCTTCGGTGTTTCGCAGCAGCAGAAGCCTCAGATGACGGTGATCCTGGCAACTTTGTGAAGAAATGGTTCTTGCCGTTTTTCGCAGCAGCAGCTCCACATTGCGATGATCCTGGCAGCTCTGTGGAGAGTGACTTGTCGTTCTTCGTAGTAGCAGCTCCAGATAACGATGACCCCGGCAGCTCTGCGGAGAGTAACTTGTCGTTTTTCGCAGTAGCAGCTCCAGATGACGACGATCCTGGCAGCTCTGTAGAGAAGCTCAGAGCGGACTCAGCAGCTCGGGTCTTGATCGCAGTCTTCACCCGATGACCCTGGTGGTTCGCAGCTCTGCAACGCTTACGAATATCGAGGCTCATAACCTTTTGGCGTGATTTCCGCACGAAGCGTGTAGTGCGGCTGCTGAGTCACGCCAGGCAGCCAGCAGAAGCCAAGCACTGTCAGTCGGGGTTGTCCGGCTGGTGCATGAGCTTCATCTCCACAGAGGCGATGGAATAAATGGTGCTCCGAGGTTAGCGGTGTTGGTTGTTGGGTGGCGCCCAAGAGGACAAGAGACAGGATGAGGAAAAGAAGAGGAGTGAGAGAGTGTGCGAGGAGCCCGCTTGTCACAGCTTCGAACGAAACGAAAATAAAACATAGAGGATCTACTACAAAGGAAAACCCAAAGACTCGTGACCCTTCGTCGGTATCCCTTTTGGAGTTCCCGAAATTCTGAAAACTCATTTACGAAACGACAATTTAATCGTGCCGCATATCTACTAAATCGTCGTTTGGCATACGGCACGTATTGTACCGCTGAAGCACTGAATCGGGGGTCAACAATCTTTAGTGCCTCGAGATTTAGTGCCGACAGAAAACCTAAGAGTACATTCTTAGGAGCCACCACTACAAGGTTGCTCGTATGATATGCCGACCGTATACTGCTGTACCGGTACTGCTGTACGTAGTACGTAACGTTCTATCTTGTATGTGCGATTTCCCGCCGCCCCCCCTCCCGCTTCTTCAGGGGCGAGATTAAGTAGTCTCCGCCCTCGTCCGTGTCTTGACTGCGGGCCGAGATGTCGTGTACGCTCCTTTCTTTGTAGTTTGTACTGGATATTAGTGCGGATGAACTGTCCGCACTTTTACTCGTTCGCCTTCCCTGTCTGTACAGCCTGTGGCTTTTCGGTACACAGCGAGTACTGCTGTACGCCCGTCCGTCCGCCACTTTTAATTTTATTTTTAATTTTGTTTTTTTGTTGTACCCTCTCGTTACAACCTGTGCTTCGAACGCGGCCGTCCACGTCTTCACGGCCTGGGTTGAAATGTGTTCGTTAGTTTGTTCGCCTGTCCGTTTTGTTTGTACATGTCATCTCGCCCATCCTACGTATATACCTGGTGTCTACGATTTCACATTGATGTTTTGTATTGTTAATAGTCTACAATAATATCATACCAGGTAGTATTTACATTTTAATTGCATTCCGACAATCAATGTACAGAGTGCATAAGATATAGATTTTTGGTGTCTGTTAGAGGTAATACCATTACCACTGAGATAGCAGCCAGTGCTGACTGTTCGCTTATGGTTCACATCTGTATAACAAAAGTACAGTCAGCACGCTGCTGGATGTCGATTGGTAAGGGCCTGATGTGATCAACACATAGCAAGCTCAATCTGCATGTATGCAACGGATCCGTTTTACGTTTCATGCCTCTGTTATATGTTCCTTTTTCAGAGCGGACCACGTAGGACAGTTGCTCGCTCTATTTTATGCCATACATATATCTACATGCCCAATATCTATATCTATCTGTTCTGATGTTATGAAGGCTGGTGGCTGGAAAAATGTTCAGTTAGTTAGTTGGTTTCTGTTGGCGGCTGGCGTGCATATTAAATCAGATGTATTTATTTAATTGTCATGCAGCATCCCACTTCAGAGAGGAGGTTGTCCGCACACTCTACGCACGCTATATGCCATGAAGTTTCTTATTCGCTCGTCCTTTACAGAAGGCGCCCGCTAACGAGAAACATTAATATGGCGTCGAGGCTCGATTTCTTATTTTGTTGCGACCCTTGAGCACAGGCTACTATTGGCTATTACATGATATTTACAGCAGTAAGGCACCCGATCCTGTGAGCATCTTTGCATGGGTCAACTTTCGTAGTTATCGTGCAAACGCGAGCCTCAATTTATTACGACCGGATTTCTTACGAGCGTTCGCCCTCTGTCTGCCTTCCAGATTTTGTTTAGAGCTGAGTATATAGCCGGTCGCCCCGGTAGAGTAGTGGTCAGCTTCAAAGACTACTATCATTGGTACCCAAGATCGAATCCCACCGTGGTGAGAGATTTTGTCTTTATTTAAAAAAATAAAAAGGAACCAATTGCTGAGAGCTCGTTCGTGGCGTGGGTAGGCGGAATCCGACGCAAGTCGACGAGGGAAGAAAGTGCTGAAATCTTCTCGCGATACAAATACAAGGCAAGAACCCTAGTGGGGGAGGAGAGAGAAGAGCCTACTTTGTGACCCCGGATCTGAGTTACGACCAGGAAGAAGAGAGAAAGGAAGGGCGAAGATAATAAATGGGATGAAAAAAGTATATATATAACAGATACTACAGTACCCTAGACCAAGAACAACACGATTATGTCGGCTTCAATATCGCTGTCTTCGCAGAGCATAAAGTGGATGGTTTTGTCAAAAACAGATTGACTTCGGCGATGTCTGACCTCAGCGTACGTACCCACCCGAGAAGATGAGAGTTAGTCCCAGATAGATGGATGCTATATATCATATATTGCATACACACAGCAGTAGGCATTTTTTAGCTATCAATACTACTACTACTACTACTACTACTACTACTACTACTACTACTACTACTACCACCATTACTACTACTACTACTACGGACAGATCCCCGTCGAGATGCAGGGTCGGGGGTGACGCGTTTCAACTAATTTACTCGAGAAAAAACGGCATGGACCCCTGCGGCGTGGTGTGAAAAGAAAGGCATCACAGGCCGCGAAACGAGCTGAACGAGGTAGGGTAAGAAAATAACCGTTCAATCGGTCGTACTCACAGCTGACGTATTTTAACATATTTTTTTTTTAAATGCAATGGCCTAGGAAAGGTCAGGCACGCAAGTATTGTACACGACGATTGTGGTTTCCGCCACAGAGGCTCCTGTAGCAATCTCTGTTGACCAATCAGCCTTTAAGTTAGACCTCTTTTTCTACAACTGGTACCTGGGAATTCTATAGTTAGTACTCGCGTGTGTAGTACATGTAGGTACATCTTACATGGAGCTGTTGTAGCCTGTAGTCTCTGCCGCCATGGAACACCTACGCCTACCTGTACCTATTTCCAGTGCCAGGTACCAGATATTTGGTAGTAATAGATTGTTGTACTATAATATTAATATTATGTCTTGTTGTGTACGCGTACAGGCAAGGGCTGCTTCTTATGATGCAAACTCCCAGGAATGACTGCGGACCCTATCAACCGGCTGTACCCGAGGTCAAGTTACGCCGGCCTGCCATTGCGTTGCCTGTTGTGAAAAGTAATTTGTGTGTATTTCCGTTTGCTAAAGTTATGCCATATCAGAATAGCTCCAATAGTACAAGAGCCTCCGCTTCTACTTACTGCGTTTAAAATACCTCGCACCTCGTACCAGGTAATACTTCTCTTTGTCGAGATCAGGGAAGAATAACCGTTTTTTTTCATGATACAAGACGCGATGGATGCATCCCCGACCTGCTGCTCTTCCTTCTTCAAAGTTGTTGCTCTTACTCGCCTTCCGTTTCAGCTGTTTTTTGTAATATCCTCACGTCATCTCTGCAGGGCCTATTTTCACGGAGGTAGCCCCGTGGTAGACAGAGAGAGGCATGCCGCACGCATTTTTCTCCGGGTTGCCCACAAAACAGGCCCCGTTGTTTCGCCCGCGGGCGCTGGTACGTTGTACCAGGTACACGTCAAAGCATACATGTTGGAGCAGCTTCGAACTATCCGTCTGTTACGACTGCCGATGAACGACTGAACAGGTGCGCCCTGGCTCGTGACTCGCCATAAACCCCCTTCCGATATGGATAGGCCTCTCAATTTATCCGCTATACTTTTGTCCGCGCAACTATATCTCGAATCCAGGGCCTTCGAAGGTGTTTCGAAGCAATGCCGTATCACTACAAGCCCACCCTGATGAGCCGTATATGTATTATGCGGGTATGTATAAGGAAGATTCGGGGAAGTGGTTCCACTCGTAGGCTAGTAGGCAGAATTGCTTTAAAGATTCGAATTGGACCACTCAATCCGCTCCGAGGCGTCTGTAAGATCTGCGAGGCTGCGAAGCCGCCTCCTGAAGAAGCGCCGAAAAATCAAGAAAAAAAGACAGCCTACCCGTAGTAAGGGGCGCAAGTCGCCTTCCACCGGAAGTATCGCCTTGTCCTCCCCGAGGAGGGGGCGGGGGGGGGGGGAGATGGCGAAAAAAATAAACACCAGAATAGGTGGAAGCGACAAAACCCCCGAACATTTCTGCGCCGCGGGACGGCCGGCCAGATCACCCAATCACCTCCAATGGAGCAGGGCGCGAGGGTGGGGTGGAGGGGGGGTTGGGGGGGAGGGGTTGACACGGAGCCTACACATTTTAACACGTGGCAGACGGCCAAGACCGAAACGCAGAGATGCTACGCAGTGCAGCAAAGCATCCAACCACGAAACCTTCTGCACCACAAGAGCTATCGTGCCGGCATACGGTATAACATCTTGGTGCCCACGAAACAGTGCAAACTAACCGGACGGAAACATCGAGCGAGCGCCCGGAGGCATCCGATGGAGGGATCGGGACAGCAGTCGGAATTGAAAGGTACTCGGAAGCCAATGCTAAGGCCAAAAAAAAGTAATAAAACCACGCCTCAAACCCCAAGACAAAATAATCTGAATCAGGAAAAAAAAAAAAGGTACGTATAGCGGTTGCGTCAATCCGAGCAAACCACGTCGGCTCCGCAGGGTTTCCCTGTGATAGATAGAAGAGTCCCCTGGCAAAAAACGCCGTTATTTAAGTCGTGTGGCGTGCCCAATAATCAGGTATAGCCTATTCGGTCGGTGCCGAGTCGTCGAGAAAACGCAGCAACTGTATGCCGGTGGCCGCCTGGCGGGCGGTGGTTTTCTCCTACCCACCTTAACCTTTCCAGGACCTAGATGCACGGCGGACAAACAAAGTATACAAAATCGGCATTATTATTGGGCGCTTGCTCGTAGTGTGTGTTGGTTATAAAGCGCGAGGATACACAGCGCGGGTGGGGTGCCCCGGAGATCACTGTTAGGAAGTCTGCGAGATTCGACGAACTCGAAAAACATATGTATTTTGTTGTTATACAGCACCGCCCACTGGCGTACAGAGTCGTTCACGTGGTTCTGTAGGCTAGTGGGGTAGTGCTATGTGTATATATATATATATATATAAGCGATGGGGTCCTTACTCTCAAAGAGGTCTGTTGCTGCGCGTGCGTGCTTCGTTCTTACCCCCTTGTGCTGGCGTTCGTACTCCAAAATCGTCACTCGCGAACAAGTAGCAGCCCTCCTTAGGCTGCTTCATGTGACCGATGTCGTGACCGTCATATATATTTTTGTAACTTTTTTTTCCGTCTCAAGTCGAAAAATAGTTCGACCGCCTTGGGCCTTGTGCCAAGGGTGAGTGAGCTCCGTTGGGAAGCGCCGTGTTTCTTGAGCGCCGATTCCCAACCAACACGCAGAACGCAACCATAGCACCCGTATCCGAGCGACAGATAGCGTTCGCGATTGCCACGAGAATTTTCCCGTTGTGCGGATCAATTTCGCTTCAGGCGGAAGAGAGTTCTATCGTACTGTAGTTCGACGGTGCTGTGGTTCGATGTGCAGGTCCAGTGAGTAAATAAAGCAGAATCTGCTTACAGAAGTGCTCCTCAAGATGATAAATAATTTGCGTTCCCAAGATGGGCGCAACAATTGTTTTCCTATGAATAGTGCGTCTCGTACAATACTGCAAATTACGCAAGTACACCAAACGCGCCCACTGACCGATCGGTGGTCGGTGACGTTTTTCCCTTCGAGCCGGCGAAGACCCGTCGAAAAGTTGCCTTGGGTAGCACTGAATGACAAAAGGTTTTCTTCGCGTGATTGTTGAGCGCATACTGCGTCAAAAACCCGATGACAGCTTTTCCAGCATGTCTAAATTGTCGTGGGGGTTGGCGCAGGGCTATCAGCATGCCACGGATACGGTGCGGTGGGAGGGGAGCCCGTGCCGGGCGTTCCCTAGAAATGACCTACATGTAGGAGCGCCGAGAAGGGGGGGGGGGCATCAAGCGTGTCGCTGGAAGAGTAGGGACCATATGCGATAAGCTCGGAGGGACCTATCGCATTTGAGCGAGAGTTTGGACTTGAGGATGTTTGCGTCCATGCCGGCATTCGCGCGTCGGCGCATTGTTCAGGCCGTGTTGCATACGCAAGCCAAATTGCCGACGATGAACTGGGAAACGCGATGCATTGCGCTGAGCAGGGCTGAGTTTCGGGAACTGCGAAGAGCGCGCTGATCGCGAGCGGCACCGTACGAACACTTCGGGCGGGTCCGTTACGAGGAAGCAGTGAGCGAGCTGGTCGCGGGACGAACAACATTGGCCAACGACACCGGTGCATCCAGAAATTGTTAAATGGGGACCATGGAAGTGGACCCATCTAGACCTCAGACGGGGCTAACCTGATAGTGGCGCTGACCGTATTGTTTTTTAGAGGAAATTGTTACGCGCTGGAGTTGCGCGTTGGGGCATATTGCAGCTAATTCGTCTCCATGGACAGCACTGGCGCCTGTGGTGTCATTCACACTTTCCTCGTCACCATTGCCGTTTTGCGTGGTAAACATTCATGGCGATTGTAGCGTGTACATACACATCGTGCGAGGGCTAATAAAACAGGACTGAAGCACAGCACCTGAGTGTATGCTTCGCTGGAACCTTCAAGGAGGGGAGTGTACCGATTCATGAGCGCGCTGGTCGCTCTTTTTGCCGTAACTCGGTTGCATTGACGGCAAACATGTCAGCGCGATGGCCGTATCGGTTGGCTAAGAGCGAAGCGCACCGGTAGGTGTTAACACGGGGCGTGACCGGCGGGAGGTCGAAGAGTTCGGCGCTGATGATGATGCCGGGCCCAGCAGGCAAGGGCAGCGGAATGAGAGGCCATCGAACGGCCAGCCGAGAGGTTTTCCGCAAAGTGGCACGTCCAAAAACGCCAAAGCAACCGTCGAGTGCAGAAGCTCACACCGACCGACTAAACGAAGCCTCTCTCGCGTTTTCAGGATTCTTGTCACCCTGTTGTGACGTAAAGCCGCCAAGTTGTTGACCAAAAGCCGCGAAGTGGCAGGCTTGCATGACCCACGGGCACACAGTGAAACCAGTGGTAGACAACTAAGAAACGCCAATGCGACTGGGCTCGACGTTTAAAAGACAGGCACCCCGTCCCCCTGATTGACGTCAACGAACAGCGAGGGCGGGGCGGGGTTGGTTCACGAACTGGCCAGTCGATGCCGTCGTCGGTGGTATCAAGTTGTCCCTTGTCAGCGCGCTCCGTGATCTCTGAAAGGAGCGGTGCTGGTTCAAAGGGAAAGCTGTGGTACCTCAATGCGACTGGGTTCGTCGTTTAAAAGACAGGCACCTCGTCCACCCGATTGACGCGAACGAACAGCGGAGGCGGAGCGGGGTTGGTTCACGAACTGGCCTGTCGATGCCGTCGTCGATGGTATGAAGTCATCCCTTGTCAGCGCGCTCCCTGATCTCTGAAAGGAGGGATGCTGGTTCAGAGGGAAACCTGTGCCATACATTTCCAAACAGGGCCGCCGGCCGTCCGAGAATAGCTAAACAATTAGCGGCCCAGCACGCGGCCCGGGCTCAGCCTGTCTCTCACTCTCACAGTCGGTGTGCGAAACAACGAAGTAACGCCAGGCAGAATCATAAAGTCGTAGTTCGGCGGCAGCTCCGAGAGTACCCGTGCCAAGGATAGCGTCGACGAGCGTGGCAGGAGGAGGAGGAGGCGGGAGTTTCGAAAGCGATGTAGCTGGAAGCTTAGTGCTGGAGCGGTCGAATTGAGTCGATACTGCTGGGACAGGTGTCAGAGCATGAGCAGCGTCCGCATCGACGTCCGAATGTGATCGTGGGCGACGAACAAACGGCGAGGCGCAAGCCTGTCGAATCGACGAACGAGGGACCCCGCTGGGGCCGAAGTCCGAAACCACACACAACAGCGGCTTGGCCGAGGTCGCCCGTAGCTGCTGTTGCGGCTGCAGTTCGATGACGGGCTCGAGCAGAGGTGAGGTCCTATTAAGGCGTCGACGTAAGAGGTGACGCAGAGGCCGGAAGGTCAAGGGGGTAAAGGGTGCGGACACGGCCTGGTCGGCGATTGCGGTGGTTGCAGCAGTGTGCAGAGTACTCGTCGGCGACGGAGAAGCCTGGGCTACGAGTAGCTCTAGCGCGGCAGCGTGTGGGCACCGGCGGCTCAGGCCCACGGAGGGCACGGCGAAAATTGAAACGTAGGCGGTGTCTGCGTCGACGTCGGCCGAGCGGGTCGCCCGACTGAGATAGCGAGCGTTGAAAGCGACGCAGGAAAGAACGTGCATTTCAGGGCAACACCGTTACGCCTCACGCCGCAGTGCTGTGGTTCGTTTCTTGCAATTATTAGACAGAAACGCCTCCTCCTTACTACTCGCTAAAAACACATACAGGGAGGCAACAAAAAGAAAACGAAACTCGGCGGGAATCCTGTGAGATTGACAAGTAAGTGCCATGACCACGTGCACAGGTGAGCACACCCCCCCCCGTCCACAACGTCGATAATCGTATAATCCCACACCAGTATACTACCCATGTTACAGGCGCCATACTCACAAGAGATATACAGCTCCTGGCCGCAGTTTATGGTGCATCGAAGACACACACACTTTGCCGACCTAAAACCCACCACGACAAACGTTGTCGTTCCCCAAGCGGTACGTATTGACCATCTACCGTAAACCTTACCTGGCACCAGTTTATGTTAGTGGCAGGGAAATGACAAAAGCCGCGTACGTATGGGAAATGGTGATGGTTAAATAAACAATACCAGGTACCTTTTTTTTGTTTTGACTTCCCTTGGCTTTCTTCTTTCGGGGACTGTTTTATGTTTATGAGTGATCAACGTTGAAGCTCATGCTTTGTACATTGTTGGATGGCAAACGCAGTACTAATAATACCAGATATCTTGCTAGCATGTAAGATCATCAAATTACTTGTTGTCCTCACCACTTTTATGAAAGATCGGGGGTCGGGTGCCGGGTGCGTGCGTAGAGCCGCCTTTCCGACGGTTCTGAAAAGGAATCTACCGGGTACCCTCGTATATAGGATAACGCACATGTTGACGTGATGTACCCATTTTCTATAGTTTATCCCGGACGCTATTTTGGTGGTGGGTAAAGGCTATGTACTCCCACTACTGTTGGTCCCAATTTTTTATACAACATGCTATTAACACATGATGCCGTTTTCGGGATTTTTTACTGCATTATGTTACCAGGCGAAGAAATATGTACTACTGTTGTACTGTACTTCGAAGTAGTAGTCTACAGTAGTGCTACGAAGAGTGAAGAAGTAGATCCAGCAGTGTGCTTTGACTTGTCATTCGCTTGGTGGTGATGGTGGCGAGGATAATGATGATGGTGATAATTATATTGATAGTATAATTATACTACTTACGTACCAGTATACCCCGTACAATAGATAGACAGAAGGATGTTGTTTGTTCCATAAAGAGAGGGGACCTATATCTAACTAACGCACTCTGTAAAAACACAAAAAATAAATTGAAAAAAGAGCAGGGGATGGAGCCAGGGCGCGGCTCAATTCGAATATTGTAGGGTAGGCAAGTGTACACCGAGAGATGCTCGTACAGGAGGGAGCATGGACAACAGGTAGACTAGGTCGATGGTGAGCCGGGAGTAGGTGAGGAAAGAAGTAAGACATATATTATGATGAGACAAGACCGAGCGCGCAGCGCGAGACCGTTTTCAGTCTGTATTTGAAAAGGCTCTTCACAGCGGGGCGCGTGCATACTTTTGTTCGTCAATGCGTCTGTTCGTTGTTCGTTTATGTTTTTTTTTTGTGTTCTCCTTTCTCGTACAAACGATTTACATCATCGCTTGCGAGACCTGCACATACAATCTATTTCGACCAACCCAGCGTCTATGAAAGCGGACGGGCTTGGGCTTCATTTAACCCATTGGGTTTGTTTTGTTGGCAGCCGTCTAGAGTTGGCTCTGATGGTCGTGCTGCGATGCATGGTTGAAAGCTCCGTGTTTTGTTTAATTGTTTTTCGATGAAGGCTGCGGGAATTGTTTTTTATTCCTTCTCGCTTTATTCTACCACTTGCACGACCTGGTGTGACATGGCCGGTACGCGGCAACCTTGCGTCTTTGCCACTCTAACAAGAAGTGATGACAATTTTTGTGTACTACTAATAAATGCCATACCGGTGCATACAACCTACAGATAGTGCATGAAAAAGTGTTTATTTAGTGCTGGTGGTTTTCTAGTGGATGCGGCGTTTGTGATATCGCACTGCCCTAGTCCCTACAGTAGTGTAGAAGGCATGCAAAGGTCAACGATAGGAATACGGGAAAGGATGGCATATATTTTGGAAGGCATATGCGAATAGGGAACAGGGGTTGAGGGAGAGAAAGCCGAACCCACCGATTTAGGCTTTCATCTGGAACCAGTGATGTGAACCGAAAATGAAAATTGACTCGGTCGGTTTTTCGGTTTCTCACCGAAAAGTCGGTCGGTTTCGGTCGGTTTTTTATTTTAAACCGAAAAAAAAGGAAACCGAAACCGAACATTTTCGGTCAGTTTTTCGGTCGGTTTCCCGACTAAACTAGCCAATTGGTCCACATTTCGAAGGGTTCGGCGCGCATGTGTTGGCATAATGTGACGAGATGATATCGCGGTGTGGTGTCAAGTGAGTACCTGCGTCTGCTGCGCCACACGCGGTACAGGCCGACATGCATATTTATAATCTGCAGCCGACAATAGCTACATACAGGTACATGTAACAGCTGTTGCTACGTACAATAAAAGACAGTAGGATAGTATTATACGAGGGCACTGCTGATGTGTAGTCTAGATACCATGTATGATGTAATGATAGATGATAGATACATCTTGCAGCGTACAGCTACGTCGTAACACCATCAAGAACGCTAGGTTGCTGAAGGGGGGGCTGTAAGTATACCCGCCTCTGCCTCCGGCGCAAGGTCAGAGTCACCACTGCCGCCTGAACCGGAGATGGTTATCCTTCGCAGTCTCGCGACGCACTGCTGTACCGCTGTACCCTGTGCCCTGTGCGGCTGTTGTTGACGCTGCTGGTGCGGGCTGTGTGCTATGTGCTGTGTGCTGTGTGTCCATGTCAATTCATAACGGGGTTTACATGTAGATATGTAGGAGTTATTGATTTTCGGGACAGGAAAAAAAAACCGACCGAAAAAAACCGAGTCGGTTTTTCGGTTTCGGTTTTTTTCGGCAACCGAAAAACCGAAAAATAAAAGTCGGTTTTCGGTTTGGAAAAACCGAAATAAACCGACCGAAAACACCGACTTTCGGTTGTCAGTTCACATCACTGTCTGGAACACAGATTGGATTCTGTAACGCTGTTTTTGAACGCTGTCTATGAGGTTCTTGGCGTTCGTACAAATCGCCACCAGCTCCTAGAAATCCACCTGAACGGCAACGGTGGTGTGGCGCGTGTATATCTCACGATGACGAAAATGCTGGATACGGTCGTCATTAAGAGTCAAGGCGGCCGGGATGTACAGCCCCCGCGCGTAGAATTTTCCTACAACAATGCGGTCAGTGCCGCCACTGGATTAGCTCCGAACAAGGCCCACATGGGTAGGTTTCCGCGACTTCCTCTCTCGTGAGTGCCGAGCGCGTCGGGGTCGCCGGGCATCGCAGTTTATCCCGCGATCATTTCCTACGCTGCCACTTGGGTACAGACCGCCGGCAGCGTTCATACGACACCGTTTGCGAGCAGCATGCTCTCGAAGTTTCTCGCGTGGATCGCCGAAACTCTGCCCTTGCAAACGCGTTACACCAAGGACGCATGCTACGGTAGAGGTGTGCACACCCTTCATTTTCTGAGGGTGGTCACTTGAAAAGCTCTATACTAATAGTAAGTCAAAAACTGATTTTGGAGGAAACTAAAAGTTCTATATACCCGATGACCAATCCCATGGTCTTAACCCTTTTAGGACTGCAGACCCGTTTTGGGGACAATCCACACTAATTCTAAGTATTTTGTCCCCAAAACGGGACTCCAGTCCTATAAGGGTTAAGCATAAAAGAAAAAAAAAACGAACGAATCACAAGAATTAATTTCTGACGATTTTGGGTTATAACCCATTCAGAACTGAAAAAAAAATCCCACACTAATTACAAGTAGTTTGTCCCCGAAAACGGGGGACCAGTTCTTAAGGGGTTAAGGAGCCCCGCCGTCCAGAAAAAAAGTAGCCAAAAAAATGCTACCTCTATCGTAGCACGCGTCCAAGTTCCCCAATTCGTTGTTGGCAGTTGGGCTTGGGTGTACAATACGGCTGCGGCGACTTGCTAAGGCGTGAAGCCGGCACGGGCGCTAAACTCTTCAAGGCGACAGACACATCGGATCGTTCCCCTCATGTCGACAGTTTGCTATGCCCCCCGGATATTCCCGGCGCGGCGGCACACCACCGCGTCTCCATGGCGCGCTGCGGGCCCTGCACCAACCCCAACCACGGCGATGGGAAGCCGAAATGAGTACTGGCGGGGGCTGACGCAATACGTGCTCGATAACTTCGCCAATAACTCCCCCCTATAGTACGCCACCCTGAACGACGTTTCGGCACCCCTTCAACAGCTTGAAGTGGAGAAGATCGCCTGCCATCAAGCGATCCGCGGTTGAATTGCGGCCATCGCGGTGATGTACGAGACACATTGGATGGGACTCTTTCGACCATCTTGGGAACGGGAAATTGATCCCCAGCTTTCTCGCCAGCAGGCCTTGCTCTATTGGGTTGGTAGTCCGAACCAGCACCGACCAAACTAGCCATCTGTACCGAATAACTCGGATTGGTGCTGAACAGCGGGAACATTCTCGAGGCAACGGCGAACGTTTTCTGGCACACGGGTACCAATGCATCCCGCGCACGGGTTGTCTTCCTCGCCACAGCACTATGCTGCTCCCCAACGGAGGTCACGTTTGGTACAAAGGGCGAAGCGGGTTGATGGTGGCGAGGGAAAATCAGCGCGAGCTCGCCTACCCAAGGGGTGTGTTTTGTGCGTTCTCTGGACGACCCGGGGCCCGGACACGCTTCCTACCCCTGCGGCGCACTACCACGACTTTGGCGGGGGCTGTCAGGGGTTCTCGGTGTCTGTATAAATCCGCTCATAGGTAGTAGCGCGTTTGTACGGGGGGTCCAACGTGGCGTGGACGAATCTAGAGGCGCAGACGAGGTTAGGTAGGTTACGTCACCGCTGCGCTCGATTGCTTTCCGTCTTATCTGAGCTGAGGGTCAGGGGTTTCTTGTATGATCTTCTGTTTTCCGGGTCGATTCCGACGTCGTTTCTACCTCCGGACCTAATAGCTATGACTAAATGTTCGCTCCGATTCGCGTGCCAAATTCCGTACGTAGTGCTTCGGCCATGTGACTGTAGTTCTCACGACCGTTTCAGGATTGGCAGCCCTCTTTTTTACCGCCTCGTGTAACAACTCAGTGTTTTCGCCCCTCGCGGTTAGTCTTACACACGTGTTCCTCTTGTTTTCTGCGCCCCGTCGACCTCCCCCCGCTCGTCGCTGGGGGTCGTCTGGAAACTCTGGCCGCTCATGTATATTGAGGCACGGGGTAATTAGGTTTTTGTGTTCTACCTTTTCAACAACACCTTCCCCCCTCCTCCTCGCTGAGGATATGGCAGTAGCTTCGGTTTTTTTTTACGAGCCTCTTAGGAATAGGCGTCCTTTCCTTTGCCCGTTTTGACGCGTTTGACGTTTCTTAAGGAGGCTTCGTTGCCTCGCAGGTTAGAGGCGTGGCAGATGTTTTCTGAGGAGTGGGATTTCGGGTTCATATTCTAACTCGTGGGACAGGCGTTTCCCCGAAGCGTCCAAATTTCTGCATGCACACATATACGACTCATTAGGGTGGGCAGTAGTGTTTGCTGTGGAAGTTACGGCATTTCACCCTGGAAGGCGTGTGTATAAAGTGCAGAATAAAGGTCGAACACAAGAAATACTGTAAAGGATGGCGTGTTACTTGAAAGGCTTATAGTCTACCTAGTCCTGTACGCAGGGAGCAGGGGTTCAGCGCGAGGGACAGCCGAGCCCACTTGTCTGTGCAGAGACCTTCAGCTGGAGCATACAGTGGATTCGGTAAAAACAAACAACTCAGAAGGGTTAGACAGCAGCAAAAGCTCTAGAAAAGAAGAGAGGGGCCCACCGACGGCTCAAAATGGAAATCAAGCAGCAGAACATACCGACCGGTATTATCGCCAGCCCTCCCAGGTGAACACTGATGCTCGCGAGGAGAGAGAGGAGGAAGGGCTGCCAGGTCGTGCAAAATCACCATTCAAATATTTTTAGCGGGAGCTCCGCCTTGCGTTGTGCAATTATAAAATTGATATCGTTTTACAACGCGGGCGCAAGATCCCGGTAAACCTCGCAACCATCCCAGGGTTCCCGGCAACTTGGAGAGCGCTCGCCCCAGTGTCTAGTGGTTTGCCTCGAAAACTGCTGAGGTCAATGATCAGGGTTTCGAACCCGTAGGGGGGAGGGGGGAGGGGGGAGGGGGGAGAAGAGCCTGCTGTGTGACTCCGGACCTGAGTTACGGCCGTTAATATTAACAGGAGGGAGAGAGAAAAAAAAGGGCGAAGCTCATAAATGGGATGGAAACACAAAACAAAAAAAACGCCATGTTAAAAAAGAAAACATGCGTGCGCGCGGGTGCGGTCTTGGGATCCAGCAGAGCTCACCACTTTTTCGATATTTGGTCTGTTTGGCTTAGGGTCAGAGTTAGGGTTGGTCTGATTGACTTGTAGGGTTATTTATCGTTGTCTGGTACACTGTGTGTATCAACCATTTCCACGGATAAGTGGTAAGCAACCCTCTTGGGATCTTCGCTCAAGGAACGTCTGAACCCTCTTGGGATCTTCGCTCAAGGAACGTCTGAGGGCCGAGCCACAGAATTTTCCGGCGGCGGTGAGCAAGGTCAATATCATACCTGGTATCATACATACTGGTATTGATTTACATGTCACATATCATTACGATGTTCGTACATGATGCGATACAGCAGTATTAGATTTCCGGAAACTACGTAACATATCTGGTGTGTTTGTACGACGTATATAATATGTATGTGTGTATTGTCTTCACATTAAACTCGTTATTTCGTACCCAACTACATCAATCAGTACACCCAGTGTCTGTCCTGATTCCTAATCCTAAAGAGATTCAAATTCTGTGGTCACAGACTGCTGTGAGACGGAGAAAAAAACCGAATATTTGTATTGTACGATATTAAAGCACCTGGTACCTGGTGTACCACAATATACATGATGTACGTATTTTATATCTGCTAAGCTTGTTCTCGTGGCGACGACTCAACGAGCGAGGGGTGGGGGTGGAAGGTGGGGAGGTGGGCAAGAGTGTGGTTGTGTGGTGCTTCTCGCCCTTCCTAATTATGATGTCCTTTGGTTGATGGGCTTGGTGAAGTACGGAAATACTGGTATTTTATATTTTATGAATTAATGACTCGTTGAATGTATATATGATACGTATCGTATATATAGTTGTTTTTCAAAGATGAAACTCAAAAATCGGTTTCCAAGAGAAAACAAGTGAAAAAATTGGACAATACAAAAATGCCCACAAGATATCCTCGTTCGGAAGACTGCAAATGACTGCCGTTCAACGATGATTCATTCGTAGCACTTTATTCCGACCACACCAAACGAAATTACATCAATAGACTATACCTTTAACCTGGTATCGTATTAAAAAAAATGGTCTAGGTACGTACGTAGTGGGCTGATCGGTCAGAGACCTTATGGACTGATTATTATGCAGCAGAATGTAAACTCCAAGTATACCTGGTGCATGTACATTATCTTTAGTATAAGACATGCTGCCTTGTAATAAAAGCATCAACAGGGTATTACCGAAATTGAAATTGAAACGGGTTGATTGAAATTATGTTTGTTTTTGCTGTTTGGACCGGCTTGTTTGGACTAAAGTTGTACAGACGGCTATCATCATCATAATAATATTCCTACGTCGTACACCACTCACTACTATTTATACCACAGTAGTATGTAACTGAAGCGCGGGGGGGGTGCTGTTATTTACTGCTTCCTGCTGCGTTCCGGGTTATGCACATCCTTGTTGGAGTGGGGTTCGGTTGCTTTGCTGTTCTACCGCTTGCTGTTTTCCGTTCCCGATCGGACCTGGTTATTTTGACACACATCCACGAGCCGTGAAATCTATGTGGTTAATCATCGCACTTCGCCATTTTCTACTCACTCAATAATGCTCATCATCTACGCAGACTATTTATGTACCCACGCACAACCTACGAGTATGGGCTCATAGGCACAACAGAGACAGCAACAGAAGCTACCAGGTACCGGTATGCAATGAGAAGAAAATGAGGAGTGCTCGCTCGTGCTGGTCCTTCTGTCTGCTCGCTGTGTAGAACGGACACCAGAGACTAGAGACTTGACACCAGACAAAATCCTTTGACCCCTCCCTCACTTCCTTCCACGCTGCTTCTCCTTCTTGCCTGACGGAACACGGCTGGCTGGTAATTCCTCTCTCGCTGCTGATTGCTGCTGGCTGCAGAACCTTTTGTTGTTGTTGTTGTTGTTGTTATTGCTGCTGCTGCTGCTATCGTTGGTGCTGGTGTCTTCTTGGGTGCTTCTCCGCTCTCCCTCGTCCACACGCTTTGTCGCCATCAGCATCGTCCTTCACGTTCGTTCATCGTGTGTATCATACGTACCAGGCAGAGTACATAATAATCAATATCATATTTAAAAAAATCATAATACAACAGGAAAATGTATCAAACCACGGGTACCCGGTATCTTGACAACAATACCATTCCAAAGTCCAGAGTGTACCATAAAATGAATGGGAATGGCAGCGGTTGTCGACCGGTTTTTCGGGGGGGCGAGGTACCAACGGTCAGCAGAAACAGAAACGAAAAAATATGAACATCGGAAAAAATATATATTTAGGTGACTTTGGACTTTGGACTTGTGACTTGGGACATTCCAGGCACCGGGGGCTCTGAGACGGGAACGGACGCAGTGCGCTGGTTTTTTTATCAGAACTTTCGTGTCTTTTCGAAACTCTGGCGTGTGTACGTGCTGCGCACGGACAGTTTGAGGGTTGGTTCCCGAGTTCCAGTTCCTTCCCCTTTTACACTCTGCTGCTACCACCACTGCTGTTGCTGCTGTTTGTGTCGGGCTATACCAACATCGCGCGTGCGCCGCTGCGGAACGCAGAGCGCCCGACGGGAGAAGCTTGCGCGCTCTCGGCACGGGACGAGAGAGGAGAGGTGGGTCTGCCGCTTGTTGTTCGTCTGCCTGCGATCTCGATCTTGCATGCATGAGTGCGTGCGTGCGGGCGCTTGGATTTTGATGTGGATTATACACAAGAGACATTTTTTTCTGGCCTTCAAATCGTGGCTTTTTTTCAAATTCAAGGGGCCTGAGCGTTGAGCGCCTTTTTTTTGTCTGTCTAAATGTACCCAAGGTATGTTTTTTTTGTGTGTTGGCTGCTGGCTGTGTTTGTCCAAGACAATTGAGTTGCCCGCCATCGTCTCATCCTCTTCGTTTCTTGTTCTCCTGCTACGCCTTCATCCTCCTCCTCCTTGCCCTCGTCCTCATTATCGACCCCCTGACACCCCCCCGCGGCGCAAACCCATCGGCGTGGTCCTTGCCGAACCTCTCAGCTACATACACACATAGATAGGTGTGCCACCACGTGGGTGGTTGGATCTTTGTGCAATGTGTCTTGCGTGGTGTTGGCTCCGGGTGACCACGAGCGAGCCGGACTGGCATCAATGTGAACGCAATTTAATCGTCGCCTCTCCTCTTCTGGTGCTTGCACATGTGCTTTATCCCCTTTTGTCTCTGCTTTTGAACGGCCGGCCTGCTTGGCCTCTTGCGTGATGTGTGACGCACACCTCTTTCTAGAGGCGATTGCTTGTGCTTGTGTTGGTGTGCCCTCGCGCTACGCGAGAGCCCTGCCCTCGGGCTTGTTCCCTCGCGGTGTGCTCCCGAAAGAACGACTCCCCAACCACGAACTGTACAGAGGGGTTGTGGTCATATATAATGCCACCCACCCCAAAGGCTCAATCAACCCAACAAAAACAAGGACTTCCGCCAACCCAAAACGCGAAATTATTGTTTTGTGTCACTGACGAGAAAAAGGCTCACTTTCACCTCTTTGCCACAACGCTTGTTCTCTCGCTCGTGGCGCACCCGCTTCCTTGCCGATATCCGACAGACGCGAAGAACAGAGCTAGCAGAGAGACAGCAGCAGTGCAGCCCGGAGCAACAACTGCCGCCGGCCGCCAAAAGGAAAGGGGGGAGGTTAGCTAGAAACCAAACCTCAAACCCGCGAAGATAGGTTCATATCACCGGAACTAAACTACTGCTGCACTAGCAGCAGCAGCAGAAGAGACAGCAGTAAGCCTGTGATCGCCCCACTCCGTCTCTGCCCTGCGTGTGGCGCGCTGGCGGCCCAAGGCGACGCTACTCCACCCCCGCGGCATGCTGTGCACCCCCTGCCCAAGTACCTTCGATACGAGCTGTTGTTGATAGTCGCGGGAGACAAAGGCAGCCATCTCGCATGAGGTATGAAACGGTACGCTCCTTGCTGACAAGTCAAGGCATTTAAGTTCGTCAACCGCAATACGCTTGACTCGTATACGACTCGTAGTCAAATCATTTCGGGTGTATAGTCTATACGCGCAGTAATTACTCGCGTTGTGTACGTGCGGTTCGCTGTTTTTCTTTCTCTGCGAGGTGCGAGGTATGCTATGCTGCTTGCTGTGTAACGAACTCTTTGAAACGTTCTCTGCGAAAGTTGGTTCTGGTTTTTATTGAGAAGTTTCAGAGAGAGATGGGACATCCACATGCATATCCACATGGGTACGAGAGGGAGGGCGGAAGGGGGGAGGGTAGGGGGGGGGGGGGGGGATAGAGAGATCAAAAGGATGAACACAAACAACAAACACAATAATACGTAACAGAGCAGTTGTTGGTGTCAATAATATAATGTCATTTCATGCCAACGCGCCCACCACCTGCACCAAAAAGCCATTTTATTTGGTACATTTACTATCAAAGAGCACCCCAGTTTGCATACCACTCTCGCTTTACTCCCTCACTCGCTCGCTTACCCATTCATTGACACCCTCGGTACGGCAAGGCAGCTACACGTACTGCTGCTGTTGCAGTGTACACGACGAGTACGAGTGTTTATGATATACCAGGGTAGTATAACACATACATAAGAAGTACAACGTA
The DNA here is from genome assembly GCA_008828725.1 of Saccharina japonica. Taxonomy (NCBI): domain Eukaryota; class Phaeophyceae; order Laminariales; family Laminariaceae; genus Saccharina; species Saccharina japonica. Next base: position 42,067 of record MEHQ01001670.1, read on the forward strand.
TGTATATGGTGTTACAGGAGCACTCGTACATTTTTTAGAAAAAGTGGATGGAGATGGCTCGTTCGCTTTGGTCCGATGCCCATCTGCTTGGGAATACAGAATGCGCATAGTCTACATACATATCATACGTACACCTGGTCTAATGGTACAGCTGTTTACATCAGGGTACGTACAGGTGCACCTATCGTTAGGAGCAGCACCACAAGCGCTTCAGCGTGGCACTTTGGGATACTTCGACTTGTCCAATCTGGCATTCTGTTACGCGTACGACAAGGATATGACGATCCGAGTACAAGATCGCGCTTGGAGTACGAGTTTGCGAGTTTTATATACCGCCCGGCTGCGTTTCATCTCGAAAACAGAGAAAATGACAGCACCACCAGGTGCATCGGTGTTTGATTTTTTGTATTTTTGTCGATTCGATAGGATTCGATTCTTCTTTGCTTCGTTGGTGGATCCAGCGGGCCCGGCTAGCGGCCCGCAGCGAGACGTGCTTTCGTCTCCCCCCCCGCCGGGGAGACTGTGGCGCGGGTGGTCTTGGCCAGGCTATATGACCGCACCGACTGTAGCACAGTCTCCTGTGCAGCACATTACCGTTGCGGGCAGTGTGGTGGGGGCACCGGAGCGCGATCTCGGTGTCCAGGAAGGAGGCAATGATGCGGTTGGGTTGTGATCTCGGTATCATATTATCCAATTGATAGTATATAATATCTCCTGAGTAGGTCGACCACGTCTTGCGCCACAACTACAACAAACGAATGAACGAAACGAGACGAACGACCCGTTTATTTTATTTTATTTTTGTGGGTCGATTTATCTGGTGCCAAGCCAGAAAAGCCGGAAGCGCCCCCCCCCCCCCCCCCCCCCCCCCCCCCCCCCCCCCCCCACCCCACCTCCCCCTCCCACACCCCCACACCCAGTCGACTGGGTTGCTCACTTACTTTTCCTCAGCTGCATTGCAGCAAGTACCAGGTAAAGTACATGTTATTACGAGTATACCTGGTACATTGTTTCTTCCTGCCATTAGTTGCGTATGTAAATAAGACTTACATTCATTTGTCCACTGTGTGTTGTGGCGTATGGAAATATATACGCTTGCGAGACCACGGGACTCGAATCTCATCTTGAATCTCTACCCGGCGTAACCTGATAACACGAGTACCCAAGTATGCGCTTGGCTGCTTGGACGTCGCCGGATGCATGGGCGAGTAAACACGGGTGTAAATAAAGCAAAATTATAAAATGATGGTGAGGATGATATTCGTATACAGAGTGCAAAGCCACACCTTGCAAAAATTATGGTGAAGATGACGTGTACAGGGTACATATGTAAAAAGATAGCAGACAAACAGCGAATTGAATCAATGCTATTTACGAGATTAAAAAAAAATACCGACATTTTCACTCGGCCGGCGACAAAAACTCAGTATAAATGTGCATTATTTCAATCGACCAGGTGAAGCTGCTGTCCTGTCTGTCTTCTCTTGTGTGACGCCCCTGAAACTTTTTAAAGCCGCGCCGCCATCGTGACCACTGCCCTCGCGTCGCAACCCCCCCCCTCCCCCCTGTGCCACCCATGGCTGCCGCTGCCTCCGCAAGAACAGCTCGTGTGTGCGACGTGCCTCTCGAGCACCCGCAAGCTGCTTTTTCCCGCCCCTGAAGGCACCAATGGGTCACCCCCAGATGATCCAAGATGACAACAGCACCGGCACCTCGACCACCACCACCACAACCTCCGCTGCTCTCAGTTGTGAGCGGATCCTCGTGGACAGCGGTGCCATCCACCCGCCAACAGCCCAAGCAACATCAACAGCGGTAGCAGCGGCTGCGGCAGCAGCAGCAGCAGCGACGACGTCGACGAGTGTGGATGCTATCAACACGGCGGAGGTGGTGGCGGCAACGACACCAACAGGGGCTGCTTCCAACGGTAACGACACCGGCCATGTCGGCGGGGGCGCCTGCAGGCGATGCCGAGGGGAGATGGAGGACCCCTTCGCCGCTGACGCCGACCCCAAGATCGCCTCAGAGGCGCGAGCGGACAGGGTCGGAGCCGAGCTGATAGCAGCTCTCAAAGCGCAACGACTCGGAGAGAATGGAGGGGGGCGGGTAGGAGGAGGACGGGGGGGGGAGGGGGAAACGGGTGGCGGTGCTGTCGCGGCCGCAGCGAGGAGGAGGGTGTCGCAGCTCGAGGCTGAGCTGCTCGAGGCTCGGGCCGAGGCGAGCAAGGCCGAAGAAATGCTCAGGGAGAGGGGGGAAGCTTGCGGTGAGTTTCGTGGCTCTACCATGATCTAAAATGCGATAATATTAATAATGTTCCAAAATGTTTAACTTGCTTTTTGTTTTTTATGCATACCATACGTATCACTGCATGATATTGTGTGCTGCTGCTCATTTGTTGCTGTTGCTGGTTCTGGTGAGTGCAAACCCTGTGGTGGTGAGTTGTGTGGGTGTGCGTCGGAAGGTATTATAGCCGTTGCCCCCCCCCCTCCCCGGGAGATTGAAGATAAAATGTGGTCAGGGCTGGGGGGGAGGCGATACGATATATTTGTTGGGGTAGTGTACCTTTTCGTGCTGGCTCTTGCTCTCGCGTTCTTCGTCGCTGCTGCTGCTGCTGCTTTTTTTGCTGGTGGGCTGTTGTTTTTGTCCTCTTGTCCTCTTTTTGACATGCATCCATCCAAGAAAAAGTGGTTTGAAATGAAAAGAGCTGATTAATGCATGCGCTCGGTCCGGTCGCCTTCACGGCAAAGATACATCGTATCATATATCATACGTACCTACTCGTACTACAACTGATTTCTGTATGTATAGTATGCACACCATATACACGAGATGTGCATACCAGGTACGACATCGGTGATGTTGCACGTGGGCAGCGGAAGGGGGGATGATTTGATTGAGTGCCGTCAATTTTTGTCTGCCGGCTCTTGGTGGAGGGAGTGGAAATGGCGTATCAGATACATATTATATCAGGTATCATTCGTTTTTGCTTGTTTGTTTGTTTGTTTTTTAAATCGTCCCCTCGCACCTGCGAACGCCCCCCCCAAGGCCAAGGAGGAAATTGGAAATTTAAATATTCACACACACGTACATATTTCATACAGCAAAGATGAGCTTCGACGAAATCCTCGAGCTCACAGCTGTTGTTTTTTTTTTAATTTTTTTTTAATATACCTCGTACACCACAGGTGTGTTTTATTTATCAAATATGTAGGTATAGTCTACGTGTACTAAAAATACCTGGTTATGATATATACCGGTGTATTACCAGGCGCCGGTGAATAGAAAAGGTACTCGCTTGTATGTATTATGCATCAGTAATATTTAATGGTGCTGGTGCGCTCCTGCTGCTGCTGCTGCTCCTCCTCTTGCCGCGCTTGTATGTACTACCGTACGTACGTACAGCAGTAGGGACTACTTTGTGTAGCAGTTGGCGCGTGCGTTCGTACCCTCTACAAACTCAAAAACTACAAAAACAAATATTGACACTACATAGAAAAAAAATGTACCTGGTATGCCCGAACGGTACATTTATCTGTTATTTGTATTATATTGTACGCCCGTGGTTGGCATACCGTTCGGTCTTCGTTCTTCGTTCGCTCTACGGTTCCTCTTGTTTACCGTATATTCGCACTATTTACAGTACCAGGTCGTAAGTATAAGTGCCCGTGTTTCCATTTTCGTATATATATGCACCACGTACGGCTGTATGTACTCCTCCGGTACGTCGTTCCAACGCAACTAGTTGGTGCATGTTGTTAATAGTGTCTGGTATTTTATTTGGGACTCGTTGAGGGTTGAGGCGAGGAGACCTTTCTCCGATATCGTTCGAATAAATGAGCGCGTTTATGATCGCATCACAACGCATACGCAATCCCAAAGCGACCACGTTCTTTCTGCATGGTATTTTCTTATTTTCTTATTTTCTGTAAATATCCGCCGTGTTGTTGTTTGTTGTGTTTCTATCGTACCGGATACTATCTTATCAATACTAATATTAATAATAACATTATTAATATCAGCTGTTTTTAATGTTGAGACTAATATCATCATACCTCGCGGAAGGTGAACGCACAACGAACCGCCATTGTTAGCTGTTTAGTACCAGGTATCTGTTTGTTTCCCCGTTGCCCCCCTGGTGCTCTTGCCCCCCGCCCTCTCCTACCCCCGCCCCTCGTCCGGGCATTGTAGGGATGCGAGGGTCTATGGTCATACGACTACGGCCATGCACGCCATTAATAGAACCGGGGTTAAAAAAATAACAAGGTATCGGTTTCCATATACCCCAGGGTCAAGTTGATTTGATTTTGTATTTTTATGACAACAAACTATTAATATCTACATATACGTCGACCCCATAATATATACTGGTACCAGTATATACATTGTACGAAGAAGTTAAAACTCTCCTTCGTACGCAAGAAACTACCTGGTAATGATTATATTCCTGCGACGCCCCGCTTAAACGGTTTGACGCATTGACTATCAATAAATAAAGCCTACCATACAGCGCCAAAAAAACGATTGATTCACAGCATGTAATACTACTATTAATATTTATACTTGCAAGATATCATACTGTGCGTATTGCGAACAGGGTCCATCTACGAGGCACACAATACACGTAGCGCACTAACTTGTCAAAGGTCCAAAACACAATGTATCAGGTGCCAGTTACCAGGGAACTAAATATACCAGTACCAGGTATAGGTATCATGTCCCTTGGAGATTAGTGGAGTGATAGATGGATGGACGGACGGATGGTCTGATCGAGTGAACAAACCGAACCGCCCACAGCGGCCACCTTACGCGTACACCTAATGCGTGTCAAGGAGTCAGGAGACAGCACCTTCACCCCTCTGGACAGACAGCAGAATTGCCTTAATTTACCTCTTGACTTGACACCAACCTACTCTTTTAATACCGGCACCTGGTAGGTTTTTCGTGTGGAACACTCGCCCTTAACCATTTGACATTGACGGCGCGCGTTTTTGCCTTTCGATTGGCATGTCTCCTGATATGCTTTCCTTGCGTATGCAATAAGTAATTCAGTCTGATCTATTAAATAGCCTCGGGATACAGTCGGTACGAGTGAACCCAATACGAGGGTGTATGCAAAAGTATATCGTATACCGGTACGTACCTGGTAAATTTTTAGGAACCACAGCAGATCAGGTGTAAGAATACACCGCATACTTTCGCATGAAGTTTAGCCATTGTCGAACCTCTTCTTAGATTCTAGGAACGCCATCGAAACATAAATCTAGCCCCGGTAGGGTGCAGTTTACCTTTTTAAGGGCGTGGGGTTGGCGTATTCTACTTGCTAGCCTTTCCGTTCGTACTGGAACCACACGCTGACTGCTTTATCCTAATCAAAGTACTACTAACTTTTAATACTACACTACACTACACTACTACTACTACTACTACTACTACTACTACTACTACTACTACTACTACTACTATTAATACTACTACTACTACTACTACTACTACTACTACTACTACTACTACTACTATTAATACTACTACTACCGTATTAACGTGTTCTAATACGAGTAGTTCAGGCGAGTGGTAAAGGCGGCTCGCTAAGCCCATACTGTTGGTACAGTTTCTATAGACCCTCTGGCAATAGTGTCCAACTCTCTATCTTTTTGTTTTTTTTAAAGAGTACCAGTACGTATGGTACCATCGCTCGAAATCAATGTCCGACCTGTTTATCTGTCTGGTACATCTGGTGCCCAATGATACCAGGGAGAGGCAAAGAGGGAACCACGTTTCAAATTCCTGGAGAGTCGGGAGGCCAGAGGGCCAAAAGCCGCGCCATGTGTGGCCGTTACTCAACAGAGCAAAAGTGTAAAGGCACCGCTTACACTGTCATAACTGATCACAAGACCCCTTCAGGTACCGTCCCACACCCCATCCCATCCAGTCCCATCCCACTCCATCGTCCCACCACGACGCGATCACAACCGGGACGCCTCTCACCGCCGCTCCGCCCGTTCCCTTGCTTCTCGTCCTCCCCCCCTCCTCTCCTTCCTCCCATCCTACCCCCGGAATCGGTTTACCTCCCCCCCCGCCCCCCCGGTATATAGAGCGCATGCGCCAAGAGGTAACCCGCCTGGAAAGGGAAGCGTGCGACCTGATCGACTTTCTCAAGCGGGACGAGGCCAAGGCCACGTCCACGGCCGCAACGGCGCCCTCGTCGCCAGCTGCCGTCGACACACACGCCAGCGACCTAAACTCTCCGCTCACGCCCCACGCGCTGGACGGGTTGACCAGGCTGGCCGCCACTGCCGCCGCTGCCACTGCTTGCCCTGCTTCCACTACTGCTATGGCCGCGACTGAGGTGGCGGCTATGACTGCGGTGACTGCGGTGAACACTGGCCGTTTTCAGGAGGGAAACCAGGTGCGGGCTGGCGGCTGAGATCTGAGCTTTCCTGGTTAGACTTGGGGGTGGAGGGCGGGGGGGGGGGAGGGGCAGTGGGGTGACTCAAGCGCGTTTGGTTATTTGTCCGCTTGTTTTTTTTTCGTGTGTGCAAGCACTGCCAGTAGCACTGCCTGTTGGAGGTAGATTGTCATTGGGTATAACTGTTATCGAGCTGGCTTCTATGGAATCAATTGAGTGAGTGAGAAGACTATTGAGTGAGTGAGAAGATTACGCGAGGGAGTGAGTTGGCTGTTGTTGTGCCCCGTGGTCATCATCGCGTCGTCAATATTTTTGAGTATTGAATCTTGAATACTTGGTAATACAAAAAAAAATGTGGTCGTTGTCGTTATTGTTGCCGCCACTGTTGTTGGTTGGCTTTGTGTCGCCCACATGGCCTCGCGGCGACCGCTGTCCAAAATGAACCCCTCGCACGTAACGCCTTTGACTAAGGTACACCTTTAGATCTACAGTACAGTAGTACATGTATATTCCTTACCAGCTACGGTACTACTTTGGTATACCCTTTCTTGCCGATGACCTCGTACCATTCGCGCTGCAAATCGCGTTCAACGTTCACAGCTCCTCGTGTTGGCTCTAATTTCTTTTGACGACCGAGCGCGCTCCCGAGCAGAGAAAAGTGGTTGAAGTGTTGAGGAAAATTGAGTGTCAGCAAATCCGCAGGTCCCGGCGGGGGGGGGGCTAAAAGGGCCCCAGGCCCTCACCACCAGCCACGTGCCTCAGTACCCAGCTTGTACCCGCCGCACCGATACACCGATGCTGAACGCACAGCTGGTGGGTAGATAGAACATTGCAGACGGGTGGGTGGCTTAATGTATCTCAACGTAGTTGCATGGGTCTAGCATGCACGACTAAAGCCCCGGGCCAGGCCGGAGGGTTGTTTTTACTCCGCAGGGTTTGTCCTCGTCTACAACTACTAACAGCACAGGGCACTACGAGTATTTATGCTGTCTTTTGTTCGTTCGAAAACGAACACTAAGAAAGTCGGGGCTGAGAGATTTCTATACAGGAAATTTAGAACCCTGTGAGCAGTTACGCTGAAGGTTGTTATAACAGCAGTGTACATACAAAGCGCGCTCTTTACCAAGATAAAAGTATCCAGTCTACAGCAGTAGGTCAGTATTTCTGTTATCTAACTTCGACCAATATACGAGTAGGATCGTACCACAGGTATTGTATATGGTATGTGTTCCTGTTGAATTTCTAAACAGAGCAGTACCGACATTTAGACGTTTTTTGTGTATTTTGTTTTTTGCGTGTACTGTTTGTCCTGTTGAATTTCTAAACAGAGCAGTACCGACGTTTAGATGGGTTTTTTTTCGTGTCTTTTGTTTATTGCGTGTACTCGGTACACTGCGTGTACTCGGTACACCTCTTTTGTGCTTTTTGCTCATGACGGTGTGATGCACAGAGTAATACCTGGCATGATACATGATACCATACTGCACCGCACGCATACAACGTACCCCCCTCGAGCTAATTTCCACGCTGGTTTTCTCTATAACAATGTAGAGAGTGCTAACAACGCGTGCAACGATAGAGGTATTCATAGCACTTTCTGACTGAACTGGTTTCTGAACGATCTCGGGCTCCTTTTTAACCCCTTAAGAACTGGTCCCTCGTTTTTGGGGGGCAAACTACTTGGAATTAGTGTGTTTTTTTTTTTAGTTCTGGATGGGTCAACCCGAATTCGTCGGACTTTGATTCTTGTGTTGGAATATTTTTCATTGTGTATTTCCTGTAGGCCCATGGCATTGTTGATAGGGTACTACTGGCTGTAGCATTCCCCCCCCCCCCCCCTCCAAAATCAGTTTTTTGGATGAGGTAGTGGAACTCCTCAAGTGACCAACCACCCTCAGAAGCAATCATCATCTGTCATGGTGCACCTCCTCTACCGTCCGTAGCATGCGTTTTGTTAACGCAGAGCGATGCATGATGCATGCGTCCATGGAAATATCTCGACAAAATATTTCGAAAACCCATCATTTTGGTCGTGTGTGCCCCCCCCCCCCCGCTTCTGTTGGAGAAAAAAAATGGCTCGGAGATTCGGAAATTCGTGACAGCGTGTGCGTGTTTTCTCGTTATCTCGCTCGTTCTATACCTGGTATACAACACGACAAATGATGTTTCAGGTGCGACCTAAAGCAGCAGTACCTACCACTCTGTCCGGAAAAGTAAGGACCGTTAGAGTGTTGTATTAATACCAAATTTAATACCCGAACGATCCTTATATTTGCGGACAAAATTGGTTCGTAGTGCCTACATATATCTCGGCGCCACAGCGATGTCGACTTTTCACTTTTGAGACTGCAGGGACGGCTATGAAACACCGATTTTCAAGAGAGGTTATATAGTACAGGACACCTAATAAGAAACGGGCTAATAAGAAAGCCAGGCTGAGATTTAGAGTAAAAACAATAAATTCGGGAGTCGTTATCTTGAAATTAGTGTAGAAAGCACCCTTTCTCAGATAAGAAATCCAGCCTGGACCATATTTTCTGTTTCTTATTAGGTGTTCAGTACTGTATACGTACAATGGCTTGGACACGGGCATACTAAAAACTACGTACACGATGGTATATAACATGAAATCCGGTTGCAAGAGAAATACCGGTTTAGCCTCTTGAAAACTGAAAAAAAAAATCTGGTCACACTACTTGGAATTACTGTTGAGCACTTTTTTTAGTAGTGTAAGGTCTACTAGGCCTGACAAAACGCTGTCCCCTGTGTGCCAGGAAGTGTTTATGAGAAATAGTATGAGTATTCTATGTCCTACATATCCTCGTGTTCTCATATATACTGTACCGTTATCCTCCCCTGTCAACTGAAAAACGTCCATATCACCCCGACTACGACTACGAATGAAACGAAAAACGTATTAGGTACGACGACTTACCGGCAAGAGAGAGTTAGGGGTACGACCTCTATACCCGAGGGTACGTAATCTTGTTCAAATATTTTGCCACTCTGTACATAATGTACGCATAACTCGGAGTCTAGTATTTCCAAGTTTTTTTTCCCCCACAACTCCTGGAGTTTGTGGTTCTTCCTTGTTCACATCACATGATCAAACCGTTCTTTCGTGCTTTCCACCCGTCCTGCGTCGACATCCAGCGCCGCACCCAGTGTCTGCCGATTCTTAAAATTTCAATCTTACGTAGAGAGATACTCGTAGAAGCTCTGTGGTCACAAAAGGTCCTACGAGTAACACAATAATAACAGGGGAACAGGGGTCATTAATTTACCTGCCATCAGACAAAAAATCTGCTGCGTAACCACTACGAGTATTAATATTAATAATGTCTCAAGCAAGACCCCATCCCATGCTGAAGTGACAGAATATCTACTGTCGCAAAAACACGAAAAACTAAAGCGTGAATTAATGTATCATACAGCAGCAGTGTGTGTGTGTTCTTCACATTAAGCAGTACGAGTATCCAACAACCAAATGTATATTATTATTATCTTTGCCATTTGCCATCCGACAATGTGCAGCATATGAGCTTCAACGTCGATCACTCATAACATTCCCGAAAGCAGAAAACCACGGAAACAAAGGAAACCTATTCGCAGAGTCTTAACTTCCTTCCATGTTCCATGTCTACTTCCCGTTAAGTTTTATCCACATTATATTGTACGTAAATACTACCTGGTACTGCTTTACTAATAGATGTAACCTGTGCTGGATGTCGACGGGTAGAAAGTACGGTTTAACATGTTTCCTGGTACAAAGTATACCTCCATTTTTTAACATGGCACGTATATATGATATAATCCAAGTATAATCTGTTTTTTCTTCTAATAATACATGAGATGAGTCGTATATACTCATAGCAGCTTTTCTGGTCTCCTTGCGTCATTTGTATTCTGTTTCATTTCAGAATTCGTTTTTTATTGTCCTTTTGTTCTTATTTTTCTGGTCAGGGCTTGTGTGGTTGTGTTCTCGTACTCGGTACGCTGGCTTTTCACTTGCTTCATACCCATTCATTCGCGGTTATTTTTGTTTCGGTTTTTCCCTGTCTCACAAGTCTTGTGGTGACCACACGATTATTAATACTATCTCTCTAGGATTAGGAATCAGGACAGACACTGGGTGTACTGATGTAGTTTGTTGAGTAGAAATGACGGTTTAATGAAGGAAACACACTTAACGGCCCCTTCAAGCCTCAAAAGGGCCAAGTCCTCCCCCTCCCAAGCGCTTCCAAATAGGTTACGATCCTTTCAATAACCTTGTACTGGTATATACGAAATTCCTGGTATTTGTATATATAGCGAGCGGCATAATATTGAAAACTTGTCCATTGAAATTGTCCTCCACATCGCCTTTTATTTGTTTGATTTACGTAATGATTGGATTTTGGTACAATAGCGGGTGGGCGCAATTCGATGCGAGTCGATGAGGGAAGGACGGGCTGAAGGTCTTCTCGCGATAAAAAAAATCAAGGCAAGAACTACTCGTAGTGGAGGAGGAGGGAGAAGAGCCTACTTTGTGACCCCGGATCTGAGTCACGACTATTAATAGGAAGGAGAATGGGAGGGCGAAGATAATAAATGGGATGTAAACCAAAAAAAAAAAAAAAAAAAGCTCAGGAGTAGAAATGGTGGCCAGTGGGGCATCGGCCGGCCAGCGTGTTGGGCCGCTACTACTGACTGTCGTACCGTTTTGATGTTACAGCAATACTCTGTTGAGCATTGCCAGCAGGCAGCAGTAGAATTGATGTACTACTATGATACCGTCGTGCCGTTTGTAGTATCGTGTTTATTTTATGGTGGTGCAATATGGTGCCGTGCACCTGGTCATGGCATTCTGGCATTTCGTCCGTAGGATTATTTTCGGCGGCACTGCTCGCAGGCTCGACGTGGGCTCGTAGCTAGCTCTCTCTCTCTCTGCTTGTTTTGCTGCATCGGTACATGTCAGCGCGTTTTAGCGGTTGTTGTTGCTGCTGTTGCTGTTGCTGTCTTTTTTTGGTTGGTGTTTTGTGCTGTCTGCGCATATTAAACCTCAACAGTAGTACCATTCATATTTTTTATACGCCAGGTACAATGTGCAGCAGTCGTAGTAGCTCTAACGTTTGTTCAGCAGCGGTATATAGTGCCCAGCGAAACAAGAAGAAAAAAAAAAAACACACCCCGAGACTAGTGTCCAGGTTAACACCACACTAATTTCAAGTGACTCCCCCCCCAAAAAAAAACAAAAACGCGCGTCTGCAGTTCTGGAGATGTCAAGAACTGCTGCCGATGCTTTATCGACATTTTTTGGGAACTAAACATAAATATGTACTTCGTATAATATGTACTTTCAGTTAGTTTTGGCCGATTTTTGCAGTGGTAATAAATGGGTAATTTATTTTGGGATTTGAGAGGGGAGCAGATTCTAAAATGCATGACGATTGCAGCATAGCATCGGCCGCTCGGAGCAGCCCGGGCTGGCTGCTGGGGTACGTTTTTTTTGTTTTTGTTTTTGCTCCATCCCATTTATTATCTTCGCCCCTTCTTTTCTCTCTCCCTCTTTAGTCGTAACTCAGATCCGGGGTCACTAAGTAGGCTCTCCTCCCCCCTCTCCCCACTACGGCACGCGCCTTGCATTTTTACCTTCGCGAGAAGATTTCAGCACTTTCTTCCCTCGTCGACTCTGAGTACCCACCCTATACCTCGGCGCTCTCGACAGTTAAGTGTAATTTGATAATATATGATTCCATACGGAGACTCGAACCCTCGACTCTCAACCTTAGCAGTGTGTGTACTTAACTGCTATGATATAGACCGCCGGGGCGGGATGTGTTGGATGTGCTGCATACAATAGATACCACGTTTGATACTGGTGCATAGTGCCTAAGATAGGTGCTGTATGACACGCTACTATAGCAGGCAACAAGCTGGTGCTGGTGCTGTGCTTGGACTGCCGCACGAGCTACTTTTCGTTGACCCTTTTGATAGGATCATCGCACCCGTCGTGTGTTTGGTCGCTCTGTGATGCATGGCTGGTGGGTCCAAAAAGCCTCTCTTCTCTCTTGTCTCTGGCACGTGGTTTTTTTCTCTCTCTCTCTGCCCCTCTCTATCTGTTCCTCTCTCTCCTCCTCGGTACATATCTCTGGCGCGTGGTCGTTTTTACACTGTACCAGTCAGGCTGGAAACACAATCCACGTTAAGGCCCTGATGTCAATACGAAATGGGCATTATTTTTTCGGTTACATAGCAGTGGTACCTGGTATGCTGGAGTATACTATATCCACGCACCCCCCCCCCCTCCCTGATCAACATATGAGAAAACGGCCACAACCATGACGATGGTGACAACGTGATGGACGCTGTTTAACAGCAGCGTGTCCCGTCTCGCTGGTTGTGTTTGCTTATCGTCGTCCGCGTGGACGAGTGTCCTTGCACCAAGTACAAAGCAGAGCTATTCCTATCGTACCGCATCGTAAGAGATACCAGTATCTTATTGGGGATGTGGATGCATACCCGCGTCCTGCAGGCAGCACGTGTGCCTACTAGAAAAAAGAATGACACGGGTAGGGGGGGGGGAGGGGGAGGGGGCACATTGGACATACTTTAGTAAAAAGAATGACACGGGTAGGGGGGGGGGGGGGGGAGGGGGTACATTATACATACTTTAGTCAGTAGGTAGCCCTTATTAGGGGACCTCGCGATAAAGGCAAAAAAAAAACCTGTATTAAGGGTTGTTGCCCACTATAGTAGGTACAAGGGACCGGTACGTAGCAACTGTTGATAATATGTTTTGCTTATATAAGGGACCTCCAATCTAGAACGCAGTACGTAGGGTCCCTAAAAAGGGGCTATTACGCCTCGTACTTCTGTGCCCTCGGTGTGCCTCATTTTTTCTCAGTTTTCTCACGGAAAGGAACTCTGTACGTCCCTACCTCCTCACGGAAATTAAGAAAACGAATGCACGCACCACCCTGAAAACAATCAATCCCAATGACTGAAAACACTATGTACCACGCTGATCCGAAATATAAGGACCATTTCAATTTCATATCAGTATACAAAAGTTCCTTATATTCCCGGTCATCAGATTTGTACCTGGTACTACTAATAAACGTATACTTCGTATAAGTATACCTTGGTATAAATATAGAGTGCCTTGGTCATGGCCGCGGACTAGATTTGTGACAAAACTAGCGCTAAATAATGTGAATCGGCACGGACACTGGGTGTGTGCTGGATGTCGACGGGTAGAAAGAACACTAAATAACCGGTTGTGACAAAATTAGCTCTAAATAATGTGAGATCAACAAACACGCCATGTAATTTCTTGGGTATATAAGATGTTGTCGTGGTGTTGGTGTCACGTGTATGTATTAATATTTATAGTGATGAATGTGGCTTTGAGATTTTCCACGCAAGGTCGTGCGTCGTCGTGCCCGAGGGGCGATCCTACTAATTGATTGTGTTTGCTGATATCCTGCTTTCAGGCCGATACGGGTCTTAACTTCGATGAAAGCACATATTCCATCGTACTGCTGTCTTAGTAAAGACCAAGGATTTTATTTAGAGCCAGTGTCCAAGAAGGGCATGAGAAAAAAGCGTAAAACAAAAGTTCTGCAAGACCCTTGCTGTGCTGCTGCTGCTGCTGCTGCTGCTGCTGCTGCTGTGCCTCATCTGTATCAGTTGGCTCGTACCAGGTAATGCCGTAGGCAAGCTGGGGGGTGCGACGTACTGACAGGGCAAATTATGGATGGGGGGTTGGTTATCAAGCCTTATCCGTTGGTTTGATGTATTATGTGAGAAACCAACGTGAGGTGCAACGTGCGCACAGGCGACAGTCGACAGCGCCCTGCCGGTTGTCGTTTGCCAGTTCCGCCGCTATCGCTGCTACCGCCACCGCCGTCGCTTATTTCCTGGCCTGGTGCTAAACGCTGCTACTTGGGACTCGTACACCGCTCCGATCAAAATCGGCAGTATTTTAAGTGATTCCTTTTGTCCCCGCCCCCCCTAGTAGTATGCCCGATATCGATCAACAATGCGCGAGTCTTGCCACCATTCCGACAGGCAGCCCCTCTCACCTTGTCATTATCCCTCCATCTCTCCCCCCCCCCCCCCCCCCCCCCCCCCCCGTAACGTCGCCTGCCCCCATGTAAACCCCTCCCCCCCCCCCCCTTAGGGCGTACAGTCCGCAGAAGTCTCCTCCTCGCTTATACTAGCGTCGTCGATCACGAGCCTCGCCCCGTCGGCACACGCCGTTGTCGGGCCGCCGGCGATAACCATCCCCGACAAGGACCAAGACTTTTCCGGCGACACTCGCCCTCTCCTTCTTCCTCCTCCTCCTCCTCCTCCCACCTTTTCTCCTTCTTCTGCGTCCCTGTCTCCCTCTCCTTCCTCTTCTTCTCCCGCTCCTGTCCATCATCCCTCTCTGTCTCTCTCTCTTTCTCCGCTATCCGCGGCGAGGCAGAGCGGCGGCGGAGGAGGAGCAGGAGCAGGAGCGGTCGGCGGCGAGAGCAACGGCGTCGCTAACGGCGACGCCATTGCTAGGTCAGCGGTGGTGGCCACCGCAGGGTCGGCGGCCGCCCGGCAGGAGCGAGCAGGAGAAGAAAAGGGTAGCAGTGGCAGCGCCGGCACCAGCGGTGTGTGCGGGGGCGGCACCGGCCTAAGCGTAAGCAAGGGCAGGGTGCTGCTGTCCGGGATCGACAGCGGGCGCGCGGTCGACGTTGCCGACGACCGCCGGAAGGCGGCTGCTGCGGCGGCGGCAGCGGCGGCGGCGGCGACGGCAGCGGGGGTTGTGGTGCCGCCAGACGCGTCGCGCCTCCGCCCGAAGTTCGCGGGAGATAGGCTGCTGCGGAGCCTGTCTCCGCCGAGCGGCGTCATGGTGGCCTCTGCCAGCCCTTCGAACGGAATGGGTCGGGTATACGGCAACACTCTCAACCGCGGCATGGCCCCGTTTGCCAGCTCGGCGAACGGCCCCGCTTACAAGGAAGACGGAAGGCGCATGCACCAGGTAGGACACAAGAGGACGGGAAGGGAGGGGGACAAAACAGGGCGGGTTAAGAGGAGGGGGGGGGCAGGGGTGGGCTTTAAGCCCGACCGGTGTTGTCTTGATCGTTCCTAAGTGTCAGGGAGGGGCAGGGTGCGGGGGAAGGGGGGTGTTAAGGGGTCTGCTGCTTTGTCCCCGTTGAAATCGCGCTGTGTTCTTTTGAATTTCGTTTTATTTGGTTTGGGTGTGCGGACAGACGGAGGGACGATGCACGGTATATCATTCATACCACATACATACATACATACAGCCTCGCGAAGCCTTTTCCAGACGTTTCTATATAGTAGGGGCATCAGTAGTTTGTTAGTACTAGTAGTGGTTACTGCTGTCCTGATGGCGAGAGGAGAAGAGTTGGAGACGTGACTATCATTACTTGGCCCGTTGTGTTGCCACAGCGACAGCAACGATTTTTTCACACAGGAGATACATAATACGGACATGAAAACATATATATATATTTTTATGCTCACTTCGCTCCTTCAGAGAACTCTCCTCTCTCGCCCCTCTCGTCTCCTCCCTCCCTCTGTTTAACGTCCACCCACCTCCCCCTCCCTCTTCTCCCACCCCCCAAACATGTGCTGCCCATATATGACACCGCCGCCCCCCGACGCCGCTCCCCTGAACCATAACGCCATCCCATCATTACAGCAGGCGAAGTCCAACACTCACTCTTCCTCCACCTTCATGTCCAAAGAACACGCCTCCGACCCGTACGACTACGTCTACGACGATGTCAGATGTGTCGAGATTCCAGTAGGCCGAGAGGACGAGGTGAGTTTTTTTTTTGTCGCAGGGAAGTCAAGTCGTCGTCTCGCCTCGCCGCTCTGCGATCGCTGCGATGTTGTTTGTTTGTTTTTTTGTGCTGTTTTTCTCTTCTGTCTCCTGGTCTATTATACCCTCGCCCCCTCCGCCCATACCCGCGTACCGTACCGCACCGCACCGCTGATTTGTTGTCGAAATTTTGGGCCCGGATGGCCGGACCAAAACCACAAGGATGTTACCGAAAATATATATCATGCTACTGAAAATGGCG
This sequence comes from Saccharina japonica, assembly GCA_008828725.1. Lineage (NCBI taxonomy): Eukaryota > Phaeophyceae > Laminariales > Laminariaceae > Saccharina > Saccharina japonica. The sequence continues at coordinate 58,537 of MEHQ01001670.1, forward strand.
ATATGACTTATCTAATGAGAGCGAGTGAGAATGAAAGTGAAAATAAAAGAGTTCGGCATGACTCTGCTCGACTCGTATCGCAACCGTACCCCCCACCCCCCCCCTCCCGGCTGTGTCTACAAAACATTTGGTTTTGGGCCGTGTATTGATGGAGCGATGATTGGCAAACCTAAAATGAGCCTGAACATGATAAATCACAATTAGAAGGATACTGAAACCTCGACTCGGCTCAACTCGACTCGAAACATAACCCCCCCCCGCCCTCCCACGCTCCGTCTCGAAAGGGATGCGTGGTCAATGGTCAAATGACTGAGGCAAGCAATAAATGAGTACGCCCCCCCCCCCCCCCCCCCCCCCCCCCCCCCCCCCCCCCCCCCCCCCCCCCCCCCCCCTCCCACGCTGTCTCCACAAATCGCCTGGTGTGCGTCACGTGCTGGTGAACGGTGTTCTTATGGAAACTATACTAACCTCAACTTCACTACACTACCCTATACTATACTATGGCAGGGGCTTCTGCTTGGCGGCGGCCGCGTCCTCCACAAGCTCAAGGAGGAGCTCGGCGGGACGCTGGAGTACCGCCGGCCGCAGGGAGTGGTGTGCGTGCACGGCCAGCAGGGAAGCCCGCGTAGGGCCGCCGCCTGCGTCCGGACCGCCCTCGTCCTGCGCGGCAGGACCTCCGAGCCCTTGGTGAGGAAGGAGACAAGTAGAGAGGGCGGAGGGGGGAGAGGGGGTTACTCATTTGTTGCTTGCCTTACATCATTTGACCATTGACCACGCATCATTTCCGAGACGGGGCGGGGTGGGGGCGGGGAGTGAATCAATCGCTCGAACTGATGCTCGTTTTTGTTTTGTCGTGTCTGTTTTGGGTGTGGGGGTTGGTTTTTGTTTGATTGGGGGGGTTGTTTTCTTGGTGCGCGAGTAAGCGAGCGAGTGAAGACGAGATGTGCGGTAGTGTTTGGTTGTCGCCGAGGTTCTCGTTTGCGGCCCAGCCGAGCTTTTGTAGGTTTTGATACCCTGCTGCAGGCGTTTCTACTGTAGTGTTTGCCCAATCTTCTTCGCGGAGCCGCTTCCCCCACCCAATGGTTGATGGGCTGGCTCGCTGATGCTTGATTGGTTTGACTCGTTGATTGATTGATTGATTGGTTGGTTGGTTGATGAACCTAGCGCCGCCTGCTCTCCTGAACGCAGGCTGAGGAGTATTCGCTGGCGAGGCTCTGCATGGACGACCTGCTCGCGGAATGCATCGCCCTCAAGGGCTTCCGGCAGGCCGGCGGTGGCGGCGGCGGCGGAAGCAGCAGCAGCAGTAGCAGTAGCAGCAGCAACGGCGGCAACAGCAGCAGCGGCGGCGGCACGACGAGTCAACCCTGGTCAGACGCTCCGCAGCCAGTGCCAACCGCGACAGCGATAACGACAGCGGCGACAGTCAGCGCCACCCCATCCCCAAGGTCCTCGAAGGACGGAGGCTCGCCCGGAGTCCGCAGTTCCGGCCCCTGGAGCCCCTCCCGGGGCGTAGTGTCTGCGTCCCCTCCCCCCGCCACCACCGCCGCCTCCTCCTCTTCCTCCTCCTCCTCAGCCGCTGCAGCTGCTGCTGCTGCTGCTGCTGCCGCCGCCTCCACGCCGTCCGTTTCCGCGACCGCTGCCGCCGCTGCCGTTAGCGTGGCCTCAAACCTCCCCGACGGAGAGTACCCCCCCGAGACTGCCTCGCTCCGCATTATCGGCGAAAAATACGGCTGCGTGATCGACGTCGTGGGGGAGGCTGCTGCGGACGCAGCTGCTGCCGCCGTCGCCGCCTCCTCCTCGTCCTTGAGGGACCTCGGCCGAGGGGTTCCCCAGCTCCAGCCGGTGGGGTCGGCGACTCCTGTGGGGCACCAGGACGTGCTGATCTGGGGCCCGTCCGGGGTGGTGGGGCAGGCGAAGGATGCGGTGGCCGCGCTGGTGTCAGGCAACGCCTCCGCAGAGGTGGTGGTCGGGATCGGGAGGATCGGCCGGAGGGACCGCGGCTTCTGGGTCAACTGCGAGGTGTGTGTGTGAGAGAGAGAGAGAGAGCTTGTTGGGCTTGTTGGAGAGAGAGAGAGAGAGCTTGTTGGGCTTGTTGGGCTTGTTCTTGAAACATACAAAAACAACAGTCGGTTTGTATCGACACGCCCTCGTGCTCCCTTGTTCCGTGCTTGCTTGGTTTTGTTTCTGTTGTGTGGAACCTGTCGTGTGTCTTCTATACGGCCACCAACCGTTCGGCTCCTTCCCGAACCCCTCCCACCCCCTACCCCCCCCCCCTGGCTTCCCTCTCACGTCGTGCGGCATGTCGCGAAAATAGACCATGGTGAGTGGCATGAGCTTGGAAGTGGACCACAAGAGGGGCGTCGCCTGGGTGAGGGGACGTCCCGCGGCCGTGGAGGAGGGCCGTAAGGAGTTCCAAAACAAGCTGGCGTCTCTGTTTCCGGGGGACTTTCTGGCGGTGAGCAAAACCACTACTGTTGTCCTTGAACCAAACAACGTCCCATCCATCATATACGCGATTTTTATGTTTTGTTCGTGTCGTTTTTGTAACTCGCCTGTATGTACTTGCCGACCAGGGTTATACACCGAAAATGAAGAATGTCTCGGTCGGTTTCGATCGGTTTTTGAAACAAAACCGAAAATAAACGAAACCGAATCCCGAATCCCGAATACTTATCAGTCGGTTTCTCGGCGAAACCAGCTAAAAAGTCAACACTTGAAAGGATTAAGTGTGCATGTGTTGGTATCACATGTAACGGCATGATAATACTATGGTGTCGAGCGCAGACCGAATCCTATATGTACGTAAAACTAAGTAGGGGTGTACGAGGCCATACTACCTGTTATGCCGATATATATATATTTTTAACACGAAATCCTATATAAACCAGGTATAGGATACTAAAGGCCGTACGAAATATATTTTTTAAACAATGTTCTATACTAGATCCAATATACCAGATAGGCGGTACGAGACCATGCTCATCATTGCTATATACAAATGTTCCCTTCTAAATCCTTATATAAGGCCGCACCAATTCCTACCTGGTACCAGGTATACATGAACGATAGGTTGGTGCCGTGCTGCTCTGCTGCGTGCAGCTGTCTGCGTGGCCTAGAGGCCACTGTCCATCCATACATAACGGGATTTCCATAGATAACGATATGTAGGCGTTTTTGGGGTATAGGGGACAGTGAAAAAACGAGTCGGTTTTTCGGGTTTCTCTTTTTTTTGGGCAACCGAAAAACCGACTGAAAAAAATGTCGGTTTTCGATCGAGAAAAAAACGACCGAAAAAAAAACTGTTGTAGTTTTGGTTACCCTCACCCTTTTTACCCTTACGCTGTCGCCACACGTGCGCTGTTGAAGGTTCCCATGCCGAGAGCGGCCCTGAAAGACCTCGCCAACGCTCGAGGCCTCAAGGCAGCGGCTGCCGACGCCGCGTCCGACGACAAGGGGGACAGCAGCGGCGGCGGCGACGAGATCGGCGGGGTGGAGCTCTGGGCTGATTGGCCGTGCTCCAGCGTTCGGCTGAGGGGAGAGCCGGCGGTAGTCAGGCGCGCGGTAAGCATAAGGGCGATGATGGTGGTTTGTGATTTGGTGATGTGTGATAAGTGACGGTGATTTATGATGGGGATGGTGATTCTGGTGGGAGATTGCGATTTGTGGACTGTGTTTTGGGACTACACAGCAAGAATGCGGTAGGCAGCAGTCTCAAGTCCCGCCGTGATCGCGAAAACTAGACAGCCCAACCTCCCTCCCTCCCTCCCTCCCTCCCTCCCTCCCTCTCACCCACCCACCCCTCCCCCACCTTGCCTCTTCTCTCCCCATGCGCCCGCAGGCTAAGGCGCTCTACGCCGCCCTAGCCCAGTGGAACACCCTCGAAGTGTCTGTTCGGGTGGACCGCACGATCGTGACGAGGCTTCTGAGCCGCAGCGGCAGGATCCTGGCCGGCATCTCGTCTAACATGGGCATCACCCTGCTGGTGGAGCGCGAGAAGGGCGTGCTGAGGGGCCGCGCGAGGACCGAAGACGATGCTAAGGAGGCCAACCGCGTGCTCAAGCTTAAGGTGAATGGCGCCGACAATAAAATACATGGTGTTGATGATTCATCACGTTTTGTTTCGTCGCTTTGAGTGAGCGTTTCCCTTTTATTTCTAGACCCATACAGCAGTACTCCCTTCTTGTTGGGGATTCGGGGGGAGGGAGACGGGGGGGTGGGCGCGGGAGGGGGAGGCTTCCGCTCTAGTACGAAGTTTTTTATGTTTTGCTCAACGTAGCCGTCTGTACGCACCGGACACTCACTGACGAGAAGATCACGCCCCGGTTTGTCATCTGTCTGTCTGTCTGTCTGCCATCACCATATCTATAGCCATTCGAAACGACAAGCTCCCAGCCTCCTCTCATGTCCTACCCCGCCCTGGCCCGCCGCCACTCCCTCCTTCGTCCCCCGTCCCCCTCAACCTCCCCCCATGGGAAACCCACTCTGTTGCCTGTCAGGTGGCGGCGCTTTCTCAGAGGCGTTCGGAGCAAGCCAACTCCGCCTCCGGTGCGTCCGCTGCAACCGCTAAAGGCCCGCTTCTCAGCCCGGGACTATCGTCGACACAGTCCGACCGCTCGGGGGCGTCGCTGGGCAGCAATGGCGCCGACGATGGTCCGGACGACCGCGACGCCGAGCTGACGGACCCTTTCGACGAGCTGCAGGCGTTCTTCGCCGGGTCGAGCCTCACGGACGGCCCCTCCTCGGACGGGAGGAAGCCGGCTTCGTTTGTAAAGGTCAGTTCAGGAAAGATATGTTTCGGGGGCGGGGCAGGGGAGGAGGGGAGGGGGGGGGTTCGGTCACGTGTCGGGTCGCTTTTTTTCTGTTAAAACTGATTTCAATGTGATTTGTCGATGGTTGTCGCGGTCCGCACAGAGGGTTCCCATCCACTCGCTCACCAATATTACCGACGGCCTTTCCGACTCTGCACGGTACCGACGGATAAGACTTTTTTTTTTGTTGACTTTTTGTTTGTCTTGCTTGTTTCGTTTTGATTTGTGTGTTTCGTTTGTTTTGGTTTTCATTGTGGTGTTTTTAGTTTGTTGATTTTTTGCTTGCTTTTGGCGCTCGGGCGAAAATGGGGCGCACGGCAGCATTCTTTCTGTCAGCAGTTTCAGTTCACGTGTAGCATTGCCGTGCTCTACATGATACATACCCTCACCAAGCACGCGACAAAAAAAAAACACAAAACTCAAAAACACGATCTCGATCCTCGCTCACTTTTTTCACGCGTTTTCTCCCCCTCTTCAATGCTACTACGTACTGCGCTGCTACTACGAACGACGACGACGACAAACAACGGCATTACCGGCAACAGAGGTCCTGCGTGTTCGATGGGGTGGAAGACGTACCGAGCGGCTCGGGCATCTCCGCCCCGGCGGGAGGAGGGGGCTCCAAGGTGGGCGGGGGCCATCAACCCGGCGGAGGCCACCGAACCAATCCTCGTGGCGGAGGGGGAGGAGGGCACGGAGGTGGGCCCGTCCGCGGCTCAACCGGAGCGCCCTCGGGCAACGGCAGCGGTGGCAGAAGCCGAGGGGCCGGAACGGGAGCTACGAGGGCCGCAGCGGCAGCCGCAGCCATGGCAACAGCGGCGGCACAAGCGGCCGCGGCCGCGGCGGCGGGCCTGGGAGCGAAGCCCGGCTCGAGGATGAGCCACGAGCACCACCACCAACACCAACAAACTATTGTCCACCCCGCTCGCCGGAGCGCTAGCGGTCACCGGCTGGCGCTCTCTCCCTCCAGCGGGGGTAGAGTTGGCTCGCCCACTTACCCGCCCCCCGCCATGCCGCTCGACGACGGAGGCGGGAGCGTTAGGCGCGGGGGCGGCGGGGGGGGGCATCACGCTTTCCATGTTCACGGTCACGGCGCGGTGCCGTCCCCGCCCCCCATGCCGTCGCCGCCGCACGCGCCCCTTCCCCTCCCGGCGCATGCCCACCACTACCACCAGTACGGGGCTCAAGTGCCCCCCCAGCAGCGCAGGCACGATCGCCGCCCCACGTGGCCATTGGGCAGGGACGAACAGCCGCAACAGCAACAGCAGCAGCAGCAACAGCCACACCGCCCCCCGCACCACCACCACCACCACAGCAGCAGCGGCGGCGGCAGCGGCAACAACGACCGCCCCCCCCACCACAGCCACAGCCTCAGCCTGGGCCACAACCAGCCGCTGCGCCAGCCACAGGTCCTGTTCGCAGGCCCGTCGAGCCGCGGCGGCCAGTCTCTGCGCGAATCCGTGTCCTGGGGGGGCGGCAACGGTGAGGAGATGGGCGCCCCGCTGGGGTACGACACGCAGCCCGTCGGCCCTGCAGAAATGTACGGAGGCGGTGGTGGTGGCGGCGGCGGCGGCGGGGGTAGGGGTGTCGGCCGCGGCGAGGTCGGTGGCTACCCTGCCCCCCCCCCGTCGTCCCACCCTCTTGTGTCCTCCGTGAGCGAGCCTCTGGGCGGAGGCGGGATCGACGGTGGCGGTGGTGGCCGCGGTGGCCCGTTCGCAAACCACGGGGGCGGCGGTCCCGTGTACGGCAACGACGAGTACGAGTGCGGTGATCCGGCGCCTCACCACCAGCAGCGACTCGTTCACTGGCCCAGCGACGACCACGGCGGCTATGCGAGGCAGTCCATGGCGACTTCTTTCGCCGTCGCCGAGACCGTCGGGGCGGTAGGAAGGGCGAACGGCCGAGGCTGGTGAAGTGGGACCCGGCGAAGAGCGAAAGCAGAGTGCGTGCGTGCGTGCGCACGCCAAAAATCGGATTAAAAATGAAAAGTGGACGCAAAAATCGGAGAGCGAACTAGAGCGGAGGACTCCAAATCGAAAAATTGAAAGCAGACGCCAAATCGGAAAACGGTAAGAGGACTCCAAATCGGAAAACGGTAAGAGGACTCCAAATCGGAAAACGGTAAGGTGACTGCAAATAAAAAAACTGAAAGCAGACGCCAAATCGGAAAAAAAGCCGGAAGAAGACGCCAAATCGGGAACCGGAAAGCGCACGCCAAATCGGAAAACGGTAAAAGCGGACGTCTACTCGGAAAACGGAAAGCGGAAGCGCATGTGACGCGGACGCTATACGTCGGAATCGGACACGAAACACCGATGTCGCGACAGAGTAAGAGTAAGATAAACCAACAAAGGTGTCTGCTGCCTGCCTGCCTGCCTGCCTATCTTGTGGCTAGGCTTTGGCTATATAGGCTAAAGGGGGGAGGGGCACACCAACAAGCACCACCAAAAAATGTGAGCAAACTAGAACTACTAGAGAGAGGTAAATAGCATGTTATGTCCGCCGGAGTGTGGTGGCACTGAATTTTATCGGCGGTGTCTGTCTCCGACGCTCCAGCCGGAAAGTACCACACGCCCAAGGGGCGCGCGCCGTCTTTTTGTCATGTAATAGTCATGGCACGGGTGCTTTGTTTGATCGATATGAGGCATCGGTGCCTGCCTCCAGCGTTTTCCGCGGGGGATGGGCACCAAATGTCTCGGCTGAGCAGGACGTTAATCGCCTCGCTGCCCCGCCACTCACAAGTTTTGCACAGTATCATACCGGCCTTTTGATACAGGGGGAAGGGGGGGGGGGGGAGGGGGTGTTATTGTAGTTTGATGGGATTGCGTTGGTTTCACTTGATTTCGATGTCTAGTGTGTGGAACTCACTTACCGATGAAATCCCTATTTGCGGTATAGGGAAGGGGGGGGGGGCGCAAAAATAATAACAGTTGATTAATAAGGGCAATGAGGGGGGGGCCAGATACTAGTCAGATATTGGATGTTTTTTGATGTCCCACCTAATTGAGTTAGGTGGGTGAGCACAAGAGTTCAGCACGGCCCCGTTGGTGTTGCGCAGGCTTGTTGGGAAGGTGTGGGGCGGGGTGGCGTCACAGCGAGGCTGTTTGATGCCTTTGCGTGTTCATTCGTGCAGTCTTTGCCGCATCCCCGACAGGCGTGTGAGGGCTGTCGAAAAGAGGCCAGTAGAGGGGGCGGGGTGTATATTACTCATGTCATGCATAGCCGTTAGTCGATATGACCATAGCGCAGAGGGGGGGCGGGTGGGGGGAGTAAGTAAATGGCTAGGGCTGAGTGACTGTTTTGTCTGGGACTGACTGACTGACCGAACGCAAGGCTAGCAGCACAAAAGAGCCGGGCATGCTCGACGTCTGTATAAACGCGATTCGATTGGGGGGAAGGTGCTCAGCGGCTCATGGGGTGGGGGAGAGGGATCGGTAGGGGTAGGGGGGGGGGGGGAGCAGTATAGATAGCCTTATCCGCCGCCATTAAAAAATCTACGTAGCCCCGTGTATGGCGTAATATGTTATGTTTGTGCGGTTTATGTGGTTGGGGTATATTGTCATGTATGGTGGGAAGTGCGAAGTATGGGAGATAATGACGGACAAACTTCGCGTTGTTTGGGAGAGGGGGGAGGGGGGGGGGGGTGGGTTGGAACATGGTTCCTTCAGCTCTCTACGCAACCGTGTGTGAAGTATGTATCCTTTCGTACCTCGCGCAGGCAGGCAGACACGACTCCCAGGAAGCAATGGGCGCCGAGACTTGTAGCAGCAGTATTAAGCTCCTCGGCAATTGGCCCTGCTCACGTAGTCAGTTGGTTGTGCTACAAGTTGTCTGGTCCATTGACGCAACAGCTTCGTGGCGGTGTGGTGGTAAATCGGGGTAGTTAGGGTTACGGTTGGATGTGGTAGTTAGCGATGGGTATCGCACGCCAGTGTGCATCACAGGATGCTAATATGCGTCACGTGATGTCCAGTATGCGTCTCACATGGTGCCAGTATGTATCATGTGGGATGGCGCAAGTCGCAGCAGAAACACGTTTTCCTCGGCTTTTGGTGGTTTGTCCCGTCGGCTTTTTTACCATATAGTTTCATTTTTTTGTATGTTTTTTTGTTTGTTTTTTTGCAGAAATCACTTTACAGCCTTATATGTATGAGAGGGGGTGGGTAGCAGTTGAAAACCGCCCTCGTACGATACTTTTCTTAAATCAGCTACATGCGATATTTGAAGCGTTACTTCATTTGTTACGTATGGTACACATGGTTACACGTTAGACTGGCCCGGCTTGACTGACAGCCACGACAAAGCACAGCGGGGCAGGGAGCATCAATAACCGACGATGCTCCTACCACACGCCCCCACAAAAGAGTAGTGATAAACCGTAAGACGCAGTCAAGCTAGGCCAGGAAGAAGCGATTTCGCTTCGTGGAGCTTTTTTACTCAATAACTTACTTTTTTCTCTGTTGTTTTGTTTCTTGAGTTTTATAGCGGTAGCGGCATCAGCAGCAGCAGCAGCAGCAGCATGTACGCGGCATGATTTTTACGGCGTAGAGAGAGAGAGAGAGGAAGAGAAAGCGAGAGAGAACGATGCCGGGCGCTAAATCTCTGAACAATTTAAAATCCTGGCAAGGGGGAGGGCTTTGGTCGCTCGTTCGTTCGTTGTGTCGCTATAGGCACAAACAGCGAGAGACCGAAAAAAAGGAGGAGGGATGCACGGACGGAGAAAAGGAGAAAGAAAAAAGGAAACGAGACGTGATAAGATGAGGTGGAAAGTCGTCGAATTCGTGTCCACCTGTAGGGGGATGGTGGGGGAGTGTGGTGCTTTTAGTTTGGCACTCACGGGTACTCGATAACCCCCCCCCCCCCCCTCCCCCCCCTACTGTTTCCTTGGGCCCAGGCCGTCTTTTCTCTTTGATCCTCTATCGATAGGTAGTTCTATAAGTTAAATATTTATGTTTTTTTCCTGCTGTTGCAGATGATTTGGACGATTTTTTTGTGTTTTTACTTGATATAGCCGGTACTCGTACGTACGTATGTAGCTCTCTTACGTCGTTTTTTTTCTTCTTGTTCTTCTTTTCTTCTTCCTGGTAGTGGTGTTTTATTGAATAACTAGCTCTGTGCTCTCTAGCTTTTTGACTTTGCGCTTGTTTTGTTATTTCTTTTTGGCAGTCGTTTGTTTGATTGGCCCGTCACCGGCGTGATGATTAATCTATAATGTCACCGGCGTCAAGTAAAGAGTCGTGACGATTGGTCTAAATCGCCGACGTCAAGTAACAGTCGTGATGTGGTTGGTCTAAAAGATCACCGGCGTCAAGTAAAAGTCGTGATCATTGGTCTAAAAAGTCACCGGCGCCAAGTAAAAGTCGTGACGATTATTAGTCTAAGGTCAAAGGCAACCGAGTCAAAAAGAGTACGGTGCTAGAGTGCTATACCATACAGCATAGCAGCAGCAGCCCCCTTTTGGCCACTAATTTTATTGGACCAGCAGTAGTAGTAGTGGACAGCGTATATTGGAGCGTAGTGAACAGCGTGTCGTGGGCAGCGGATTGCGTGCGTGACACATGTCCTCATGATTTTAGTGCTGTGGATGCACCCGCGCAGCTCCCCTTAGGTTATAGTAAGTTGAGCAGCCTCATCCTAGAAACGGTGACTGATTGATGACATCATTTATTGAACGAAGTGTTTTTTCTATTCTATGCAGATATATATATCCCTTGTTTCTCGAGAAGAATGGACTGCCTTGATTGACTGGCGATGAACGAACGAACTGCCGTGTGTTTCGTTCTTTGTTCCGTCCTTGTGTGATTTCGAGTATTGTGCGTTCGCAGCTGTTCGAAGTCGGGCGATAAAACGCGCACGATTCCTGCCTTTTTTTCCTTGCGGTCTAGTGCGACTGCTCCCCTTTTTGCTGCGGGGAGGTTGCTTTTAACTGGTGATGATAACGGGGTGATACACAACGATTGACCATAATGATGGTGACGATTGATGGTGATTGATACTAGGGTTTCTTCACGGACCTTTGTCCAGTTTGTAAAATGCTACGGGTACGTACATGGTGCACGTAAACATCAACATTGTAGAAGCTGGGGCTATCTATCTGGTACTTGTCTGAAGTAAAAACTACCTGTGGTATATTATATACCAGGCGTGCATGTTTTTTTGCCTGATGAACCACGGCAGCACGGCAGGCTAAATAGCACTACGAAATAATATATGAAAGCACAGGTCACCATCGTTTTTTTTTTTTTTGTTTAATTGCCCTTACCCGCCCCCCATCCGTCACCGAACGATCAAAGTCTCGAGACCGATTGTCGGTATCTCCTACGCTTTTTTGGGTGAACATGCTACATGTTGTGAGCATTCTGTGGCAAATATGATAGTTTTGCCTTCTATCATTAGTATGTGTGTTGCGGCGTCGTTGTGATGAGGGTGCTTGAGCCACGCAATCTTCGCGCCATGATTATTAGCCTCGCTCATGGAGTGCGCTGGTTTCATATATTGGGTTGCTACTTGTCTCCCAAGCCATCATACCAAGCAGGCGACGCGTGGTGGCTTCTTGAACGGCTGAGCATCCAGCCACGGTTTCGACCCCTCTATCTTTGATGGCGTCGACATAGAACGAAATAACGAACAAGCGCGACACAAGCTAATCTGCTTGGTGACACTTTCTTGTGTGTGGTGGCTGAGAGCACAACAAAAATAAGCAAAAAAGGTAGCAGCAACAGCAGCAGAGTGTTGCTGTTCACAAAAGGGCTCGGCTGTTGTTTATATTAATATCATTGGTGGTGTAATTTATTGGATGTTTGTTTGATGGCCATCAGTCTCGTCACTGCTGTTGTCGACACAATTCCCTCCGTGTGAGGAAGCATTTATGTCTCTAGTTATTCACACTGCTACTGCGTACCACTACTATACTGCCTACTCTTACTGCTGTACGTCCTAGGTGACGCACTACGCCCGTCGAGGCTCGTAACCTGTTGATTGTTATCCATCCACTCTGCCCATCTTCACAGCAATAACACACTACCGTACGCGCGTGTCGAGACTCATAACCTGTTTATTTGTTTTGCTGTTTGACGCGTATCGAGGCTCATAACATGTTGTCCGTTGTTCAACGCATGCCGAGGTCCAATACCTGTCGCAAACGGGCTGGAGTTGGTGCGTGTCGTATGCGTCGATCACAAGGGCGCCTCTGCTATGGGTGGCCGCCACAGGATCATATTGAGAATGGGGATAGGCATGTACCCAGTCTCTTCTACCGGGGCTCGCAACCTGTCATCAATGTTGTTGTTTGTTGTATGGCGAGAATCTAGGCTCCACCTGTTTGTTACTGTTGTGTAATGCTTGTCAAGGCTCATAACCTACATATTGATTGTCGTGTAAGGCACCTTGTAGTGTTATTATGTTTGATTTGTATAGTTTGCGTTTTCTTACTTTTTGTGAGAACGCGATGTCAGTCTATACTACTACGCCAGTGATGGCGCACTATGCGTGTCGACGCTCGCAACCTGTTGCTCGTTGAATCTCCAGTACGTCCGATCGTTCATAGTGGCACACAACCGTACGCGTGTCGAGACTCATAACCTCTCTTCTATTGTTTTGTCTTGTTTGACACATATCGAGGCCCATAACCTGTTGCTGTCTAACGCATAGATATCGAAGCTCCTGTTGTTGGTTGTTTGTGGTTACTATTTGATGGGTATCGTGGCTCATCTCATGTTTAATGCCAGGTTCAGAACATGTTGGTTGTTGTTTTTTGTTTGACACGTACCGAGGCTCAAAACCTGTTGGTGTCTCAAGGCTCACAACCTGTTGATTGTTGTTTAGTGTTTTACGCATACCGAGGGTCATAGCCTAGTATTCATGGCGGATGGAAAATTGTATGTTGCTTGTTGTTTGGTGTCCATCGAGGCTCGCAGCATGTCGTCATTGTTGTGTACTGTATATGGAGGCCCATAACCTGTTGATTGTTGTGTATCGTTTGCCGGGTAACGAGGCTCAGAACCTAATGTTCGTGATGGACTGTTGTTATCAATAGTTATGTCAACCGTATCCAGCCTGTTGCATTGTTCTTACTGTGTAACGCATATCGAGGCACCTAGCCGCCGGGAAAGTGACGATATGTCCTTGTACGACGTCTCCTTTCAACCAAAGATGTTCGGCCAATCAGAATCCTGAAAAGGATTTCGTGCACGCAGTTTTCCGATTAGCCAATTCCGACCGGCGGCAATACAGCAGTATCATACCCTCAATACATTGGACAGATACGAAGTATCTACTGCTAGATTTCGGAATAAAAACTTAAAAGCATGACAACATCCCGACGCTGTATAACATTACACACCCATAATAACGATGTACACCAAGCTTGCCCGAGACCCTTGTCATGAGATAACAACACCTATCTATCTACTACTGTATAAATATCTATATATCTCCTCGACACGAGGGACAGATTTAGCCACAGGCGTCTCGCTCAGGCTGCACCCCCCTTGCGATACAAAGAGATGATATTCCGCAAAGAAATAAACGGGGAATAGAGACAAGGCTACCCGAGCAGTACACCCACCCATCCCCCCACCATAGGTGCGCGCCCGGCCGTGTTGCGGCCTCGATTTTCTGCTTCGCAGACCGTGCTGCGCCTGCTCCGCGACCGCGCGTCGCCACCGCCGCCGCACGGCCGACACTCTTCTCTGCGGGGTGATTCGTTCATGGTGTGGAATCGAAACTGCGTTTAGGGTACGTATTTTTCGAATGTGACCTTCCACGCGGCAGCGATGACTATCCACACGCGTGACAAAATGTTGGCAGCCGCCACCCCCGCGAAGACGAACCTCACCACCTGCATTTTCATTATTACGAACTATCTTGATATTTGTATGTGTTACTTTTGTTTTGCTCCTCTCCTCCCGCTCCTGCTATCGAAGCGGACTGGAGCGCTTAAATACGTTTTCAATAGCAATACCTCGTACCCCCCCCCTGTTGTTCGACTTGCTCCGCGCCTTGCCCGCTAAAATAGGTCGGGAGAATCAGACTGTTTTCTCCACCTCCTTGCTTCATGCATCCTACCTATTGAATCGTTAGCAACCTAGAAAAACGGTGATCATGCCGTTTCGGTGGGTTTCGCCCCTCACAACTATTGATAGTCTGACGACTCACATAGTAGTTGGTCGCCCCCGAGTAATCTACACTTCTTACTCAGCAACTTTTTTACTCGACCGATCTCCCCGTCTACCTGACGAAATAAAGGAAGGAGCCGTTTCGCCCCGGCAGTAATCGCGATCGGTCGTCACATCGAAAACAAACATATCTCATGAACAATACATACGTATGCTCCCTCATCTACTACATGTGTTCGACCATCAAATTGGTTTTTGTAACATTTATCGATCGTTTTGATGGTTTTATTTACTTACGTGCTGTGCTAATTCTGTGTTGCTGCTGCTACTCTTGCTGTCGTTGCTTCTGCTGCTCTGCTTGCCTTGGTGGGCAAAAGGGTAAAAGAGAAAAGAGATGTACCGTACCCGCAGCCGCGTCCCGAGTTGTTACCACGATAATTCCCTGCGTCGAGCCCTCGCCCCCATCCCCCCCTTCACTCCATCACGAATTCATTATATTTCTACAAGTAGTCCTAGTTATAGCTTTCGACTGTTTCGACATTACGACACGCGCCGAGAAAGCATTGAGTGGACTATCATGATATGATACTACTGGCTGTAGTACAGGGCTCACTTAAAACCAATCCAGTCGTCGTATGCGTCATGCGTGTGTCCAGCCACCTTATTCATATTTATTATATTTCGAGAAAAAAAATATACACGTTTCTTGTTGCGTAGAGCTAGGCTAGACGGGCAGGCGGCGCAGAATATCGCACCTCTTGTACCCTCAGACGAGAGACAAGATCTCCCCCAACGCATAAATACCGCGAAGCATCCACACGCCCTCCCTGTTTCCCCCCTTCCCTCTTTTTCTCATGCAGCTTTTAGCCAGCGTTTTGACGCGACATCAAACCACTCCTTCACCCAATCAAGTGATTGCACTTTCAAATCGCTCCCACACGCATATTATACCAATCTTCATACCCTGTCTCGTAGAGTGCACTGCTTACCTCAATCCTCCTTTCTTTTTTGTTTCTACCTGCAATTATTCATGGGGGGGGGGGAGGGGGCGCCCTACGGCTAATAAAACAGTGACTTATGAGGGCAATGTATCGGCATGCGTCACGTCGACCACCCACCCCAAAAAAAGGCTAACGCAAATCACATCACCAACCATCCACCATACAAAACTGCCCGTAACCTTTGAGCTACACATCCCTAGCACTGGACTCTATTCCTGTATGAACTAGTGTTGATGGCAGCATTTGTCCCCGACGAGGGTGTGCCCCGGATACGCACACCGATTGAAGCCCCACGAATATTTCGTACATGCGCTCGGCGTGAACCAAGAGTCCCCCCCCCCCTCCCCTCATCCCTCATCCGCCACCACCCCTCCCCCGCCACTCCCGCTCTCCATCGACGTCAACTAGAAGACGACCCCGTCATTCTGTCCACCGCCACAGCGCTAAAATATAGCGCCACCATTGCTCTGCTGCAACACTACGGAAAAAGAAAAAAAAAAAAAAAAAAAGAACAACAACAACAACAACAAAACAGTTTTCGCCAAGCGCCGTCCTCATCACGCTTCCAAATACGAGGCAGAAAAAATAAATCGATATATTGATACAATGCTCGCGGTGCTGTAAAAGGAAAGGCAATACTTAATTCCCTCGACTCCCATCACCACCGAGAGCGTCGAACCACGAGCGAGCTGCGCAGATCCCCCCCCCCCCCCCCCCCCCCCCCCCCCCCCCCCCCCCCGCATGGCCGGCCTGAAAACCCGCAAACGACACCGAGCTCGCACCGCGGCTGAGACCGTTCGATCCCTATTTTTGTTATATGCTGTGCTTGAGGCCAATAGCACACTTCGCCCCTCGTCAGCCTGCTCCAACGCATCGCTCGCCAACGGTCCTACACGTTCTACTACCATTCGCGCATGACTATAAAGTGTGTGCTTGCCCCGCCGCTCCTTTCGCATCCCCCGCCCTATATGCGGCTCGCTCAGCACCTCACGGTGCTTCGCGCTTGGTGCCAGCAGTGTCTGCCTGGTTATGGTGAAAACCCAGCGTGCTCCGTCTCGGCATTGTAGGGATGCGAGGGTCCATGGTCGTACGACTACGGCCATGCACGACATGAGTACACCCCCACCCCCCCCCCCCCCCCCCCCCCCCCCCCTGCCTCTCTCCCCGGCCTCCTGGCCGCCTACCCTGACCGCCTACCCTGACCGCCGGAATTAAAAAAAAAATCTCCAAAAATAAAACTGCCAACAGAAAATGACAAACGAGGCACCAGCAGCGAGCGCCACGAACGAAAAAAAAAAAAAACGCATCGAAACCACGAACATGCAAGGGCTACTACGTACAAAAACACGCGATGGATGGAGCCAGTCACAGCAACTTGTGCCTGGGCAACCGTCGTAAGCGAACCCCACATCAAATGAATGCAGCCTTAAAAATACGTAAACAAACCGGCGGCACACTCGAGAACAAAGCCGGGGGGGGGGGGGGGGGGGGGGGGGGGGGGGGTAGACACGCCTTCGCTGACAGCGCCAAAAACAGCCACAGTCAGCCAGTCTCTTCCTTTGCGAAACGAGGCGAAGGAAAACTTACAAAACAAAATAAAAAAATGGACGACCACGAGATTCGGTTGCGGCGCTTTCCCTGCCCAGCCCCCTAAAGATCTCTTACAAATCGCCGGACACTGACGAGACCCCCCCCCCCCCCCCCCCCCCCCCCCCCCCCCCCCCCCCCCGCTCCCCCCCCCCCCCCCCCCCCCCCCCCCCACCGCCCCCCCCCCCCCCCCCTGACCTTCCTCCATCTCCTCTTCTCCCTTGCCGTCCTCTCGCCCCATCTATGCACGCAGCGAAAAAACAAAAACTGTAACCTGTTTCTACTGTGTGACAGACAGATCATGCACCTCACGCAGTCGCAGTCGTCGCAAAATACAAACGATACCCTGCTGCTTACTCCTTACCCTTTTACCCCTACCCCCCGCAGCCGCCAACCAGGCGCTCGAATCCCCACGCGCGCAGTCCCCACCACCACCCCTGCTGACTCCTTGATTTGGACCAGCAGCCCAAGCGACGAAAGCGGCGGGTACGAAGACCGACCTAGCCAAAACCGACACACGGTATAAACAAGCATACAAAACTAAAGAAAGAAATCAAAACACAAAAACACACAAACACAAAACACAAAACACAAAAAACACAAA
Source organism: Saccharina japonica (assembly GCA_008828725.1). Taxonomy (NCBI): domain Eukaryota; class Phaeophyceae; order Laminariales; family Laminariaceae; genus Saccharina; species Saccharina japonica. The sequence continues at coordinate 75,653 of MEHQ01001670.1, forward strand.
AAACACACACAAGCACACAACGCCACACGAAAATACACACGTCACACACATAAAACGCACGCTCACACCACATGCACTCCTTACCGCGAATACGCTCGCGCCAAGTGTATGTAGAGTTTCAGGGGTGAGAGCGGTCGAATTGATACTACCTTCCTCCCCCCGGAGTGCTCCGGACGCGCGAACCCTACCGTACTTGGAACAAAAAAACACGTGATACTTCGCTACGGAAGCATCCAATCGACACGAAGCAGTCGATTCGCACCCCCGAAGCGGCGGCGGCGGCAGCAACAGCTGCAGGTCTCCGCCGCGAGTATTCGCTAGAGGTGCCCGCTGTGCTTATGCGGGTATTACGCTGCAAAAAGCGAACAAGCGCACACCGATCAGCGCACACCGATCGCGGTGCCGTCCTCTTGCCCCCTCCCCCCCCCCCCCCCCCCCCCCCCCCCCCCCCCCCCCCCCCCCCCCCCCCCCCCCCCTTTTCCCCGCCAGCCGCTCATGAGCGGTGCCGCGACACATCCACAGGCGCAACTTTTTCGCCAAGAAGAACGGGCCTTTTCCTCCTCCCCCTACACAAAAGCCTCCCTACAAAACACCTGCTCCTAACAGGATTTTTTCTCAACAAACAGCTGCGTAGAGCTATTATAGCCCTACATCTGATCACCCGACATCTGAACTAGTAAGACGATCCGTCGCAGACGTGCTGGATATTTGTATTAATTTCACGCCTTCGCTAGTGAAGGCACGTCACCCCCCCTCCTCCTCCCCCTTCCTCTCCCCTCCCCTCCCCC